>CM057098.1:31787178-31811333 GCA_029959045.1 Taenioides sp. WSHXM2023
CAGGTGGTGAGAGGAGAGGAAGCCGGGAGAGGGAGGGGGAGAGGAGGGAAGAGTGAGAGAGAAAAACAGGGTAGTGAGAGAGGAGGAGAGTGGTGGAGGAGGGGAGAGAGACAGCAGTGGTGAAAGAGAAGGAGGGGGAGAGTGAGAGAGAGAGAGAGAGAGAGGCAACGTTGGTGGAGAGGAGGGGAGGAGAGAGAGGAAGGGAGTGAGAGAAATAGAGGTGAGAGACAAGCAGGAGCCTTGGTGGTGAGAGGAGAGAGCAAGAGGCAGCAGAGGAGAGGAAAGGATAGAGGAGAGTAGGGGAGGACGGGGGATGGAGGAGTGGAGAAAGACAGAGCTAGTGGAGGAGAAAAGAAAAGAAGGAGGGAGCGCAGGCAGCTGGAGAAGGGGAGAGGAGAGAGGGGGAAGAGCAGACGAGAAAGAGGATGGGTAAGTGAGAGAAAGGGAGAGAGGAGGATAGCAGGAGAGAGATGGAGAGAGAGAGAGATGAGAGAGAGCAAAGAAAGAGGGGGCAGAGGGGAGGTCAGAGGTCACACAAGGACTGAGAGGGGACCTAGAGCCTCGGGTTACACCTTTTGATAATACTCCCTACAACAACCGTACAACAACTCACACCCCCTTATGTGACAGATAATACTCCCTACAACTGTACAACTCACCCTTATGTCACTGATAACTTTATGTCCTGTCAGTCATGTAAATAACATTTATATTTTTCTCCCGGGGCGACTTCAATCTGTGCATCTGGAAAAGTCCAGAACGACCATCCGGTCCTACAGCAGGGGGCGCTAATACGATCATTTGCCCATTTGTCCCACGTAAATCGCACAGGCCTAAAAGGCGGAAAAGAAGAGTGGGTTCCTCATGTTCCTCGGGTTCCTCGGGTTCCTCATGTTCCTCGGGTTCCTCATGTTCCTCGGGTTCCTCATGTTCCTCGCTGGTTTCAGGACGTCAGAGTCGAACAGAAAACGTGAAGAGGAGGAGGATGGGAAAAGGTTAAAGACAAAAAAGCTCAGTCACTTTGAAATGAAGTGATTTTGGTGTTTTTAGTCATAAACTGTTTTTTTGTCCTAGTCTGTCCCTGTTTTTACTCTTTGTTTTATAATAATTAGTGCTGTCTGTCGATTAAAATATTTAATCGTGATTCAGCTCATGAATGTCATAGTAAACTCCCAATTAATCGCAAATTGATCACACATTTTTGTCCCTCGAATCATCATTTTAATTCTCGTATCAACATAGAAAAGTGGACAGGTGTCGCTTTGTGAAAGTGTTTTTTTTATTATAAACCACAACAACTGTGAGTGAGACATTTTGTGTTCCACGTTCCCCTGTCACATTCCACTGTCAGGTTCCCCTGTCACATTCCACTGTCAGGTTCCCCTGTCACATTCCACTGTCAGGTTCCCCTGTCACATTCCACTGTCAGGTTCCCCTGTCACTCGCAGTGGCCACAGTTTATGGAAAAACAAGTTCACTACAAAGAGCGATAATCTCGCGATAAAAAGATTAACACCGTTAAAACTGTTTTGCGTTAACTCGTTAATAAACTCACAGATCTAAACACAAACTCAAATCTAAACACAAACTTCTCACCAAACACAGACTCGACCTTGTGGTCAAACGTTGTATTTCCAGTGACAGCGACATGTTTGTGTTAGAAATACAACAAATTTCAGTTTCTGACTAGAAAATTTACAGTAATGGATATGAAATTTTGATAGGATTAGGATCAAGTTCAACACATATATATGAGCAAAGGTGGTCTACGTTTAAGCAAAATTTTAAAATGACAGCGTTAACAGGAACATAGTTGTAGTTACAAATTATTTTCTAGGTAAAAGCCAAACGTGGTTCCAGTGAATGTCCGTAAATGTATTTCTCCAAACAAAAACCAAAGCTGTTTTACTGACAGACTCTCGTGACACGTTCTCTTATACATTTGTTATTTGTTTGAATGTTTAAAAACGGGTCAGAGTTACAAATAAACAGCTCTGTCTTCGTTGGGACATCATCACAATCGAGGACATAAGTGACTTCAGTGATTTGCATTTTCTCTTGGCATTACTGGAAAATAGGAAACACTGAGAAATTCACTGTAGGAAAAGGTGATGCTTTCGTTGTCAAACAGTTGGTGCACAAAGATGATGGTCAACCCTTTTTATTCCATGAGTAACACTTGTGTGGTGAGAAGTTGGGCTTAGAAAGACCAAAGTAACAGTAACGAGTGAAAGTGAAAGTTAGAAAGTTTAATTGGAAGCCTATCGATGCTTTAATTACATCTCAGAATAAAGTTTAAACCTCCTTATGCTTCAAATACATGTGCTGAAATGAAGTTCCATAAAGAATTTGGGTTCAATAAATATCTTTTGATCCATTTAATTTTGAAAGAGGAATGTCGAGTCTGAAAATCTAGAACATTAAATCCACCATTACTTAGTTTATTCATCATTACATTTTTCTTAATGAGGTGTGCTTTTTTCTTCCAGATGAAATCAAATAAGATTTTGTCTTATTGTGCGTTTCTGTTCTTGGGTACGTCAAGGGCAGAGCTAAACTGGAGTAAAAAACCCTTCAGCTTCAGAGAGTTGGATTCTCCCAGAGATCGAGTCCTTTTGAAGCCACGAATTACATTTTGTTCTTGTTCTAATTCTAATTCTAATTCTAATTCTTCTTCTTCTTCTTCTTCTTCTTCTTCTTCACCCAAGTATTTCTGCCTCTGTGCAGCAGTGACAAACATGAAACTATCTGCATACAGAGTACTTCCTGTTTCCGATTCAAATAAACGTCCGGTTTTCAAAATAAAACTATTGAATCATGAATATGTAAAATCAAAGTTTTTCATGAATGAAATATTCTTTGACTCTTTTACCGGGTGAGTTACATTTAGAGCCACAAACTCTGAAGGATGAAAATTTGATGAAAATTTAAATTTGATGAAATGATCCAAATGATTCTAGTGAAGGTGTGTGGAGTTTAAAAACACAGTATCACCACATGATGACATCACAAGGTGGATCAGAGTGTTTTTAGTTTGAGAGAAGAACTCAGCCTAAATCTTCAGGTTTGTGTGTTAAATTGTTGTTGTTGTTGTTGTGTGAAACAAAACACAACAGAGAACAGTGCGATACGTCCTGTTAAAGTCTCCGTCAGAAACATGTTATTTGTTATTTTTAAAATCCAAACGGAGCGTGACTCAGACTTTGGCACGACTCAGGGCACCACATCTGCCCCGGCACCACATCTGCCCCGGCACCGCTGGCACCGCCCTGTTGGAGCTTCAAGGGCAAAACGAGCTCTAGTCAAAGCCGTTTCCTCATCGTTTTTTCTGAACATCATGAAACTGGGTCGTCAAAAGAATCGAAAGTCAGACACACATTGATACTAAAACTAATATCGAAACTAGATACTCATTTGAGCAGGTATCTAGTTTAGACCTGGTTTAGTTCTGGTTTAGTCCTGATTTAATCCTGGTCCTGGTCTAGTCCTGGTCTAGTCCTGGTCTAGTCCTGGTCCTGGTTTATATTACAATATTAAAGTATTGACCCAATTTATTTGAGGAACTCTTTATTATTAGTCTGTCTACATCTCCAAAGCTCCAAACGCTCTGTTCCACCTTGTGATGTCATCAAGTGGTTTTCAAATGAAAAGTGGAGATAGATCTATATCTGCTGGACGATATATCGGGCCGATATTTGGACTTTTTAGCATATTGGCTATCGACCTTAAATCTCCAGCACAGGCTGATTTTCAGTTTTGGTCGATTTGCTGCTAAAAAATCCACACAAAGAGAAAACTGCAGAAAACTCCGACCGTTTTACATTTAAACTACATCATTACCACATTCCAAAATATCGGCCATGGTCACCGGTTGATCTGTTTTCTATTTTTTTTAATGAATGAATCATTGCATTTACACAGTGTCTGTGAAGACCCCCACAGCTCTTTACGGTTCATTCTGTATTCTCTCCACACCTGGTAAGATCCTGTTATTATAGCCACAGCCGCCCCGGGGCAGACTGACTGAAGCGAGGCTGCCAATCTGCGCCATCGGCCCCTCCGACCACCACCAACACTCACACACACTCCACTTACTAGACAATGTGGGTGAAGTGTCTTGCCTAAAAACACAACAATAGATTTTACCACTGGCACCCCCCTGTGGCACCTGGTGTTCCCAGCGTCTCCCATCCGAGTCCTGACCAGGCCCGGTCCTGCTGATCCTCTGAAGTCTGGCGGGATCAGGGTTTTGGTATCGACATTGGCCATGAAAGAAACGATATCGGCCGATTTCAAGCTAAAAGCTAAATTATGACTTTTAGCTCTGCAGATCTGCAATTCCAGGCCTGAAATGATCCAAATGATTCCAGTGAAGGTGTGTGGAGTTTAAAAACACAGTGGAGCACTTCCTGTATTACCACATGATGACATCACAAGGTGGAACAGAGTGTTTTCAGTTTTGTTCCGGTTCGTGATGAAGAAACGACATTTTAACATCAGAAAATAGATTTACATGGGCCGTTTAAATTCCAGCGCAGGAAAATGTGTCAAACGATGTTCAGCAGATGTTTTCAGTGGAGTTAGCCTGCGCTCTCACCTGCCTGCTCCTGCCCGCCCCTGCCTGCTCCTGCCCGCCCCTGCCCGTCCCTGCCTGCGTATTGAGCGTGCAGTGGCAGCTCTTTTTATGCACACTCGCTCACAGGAGTTGAAAGGCTGCGGAGGAGATAAGCGCGGCGCAGACTTCGCTCTGGAATACTAATGTGGAGAGGACAGAGAGGGGGGCTGATAAGACACAAGAGCAACTATATCCAACCACTGACTGTCAGCAGAAGGGACGAGTCTGGGGTTAGACTGCGGCATAAATCCAAGAGTCAGAGAGCCCAGCCTAAACCGGGACTAAACCAGGACTAAACCAGGACTAAACCAGGACTAAACCAGGACTAAACCAGGTCTAACCCAGGTCTAAAGCACGTCTAAAGCACGTCTAAAGCAGGACTAAACCAGGTCTAAAGCAGGACTAAACCAGGTCTAAAGCAGGACTAAACCAGGTCTAAAGCAGGACTAAACCAGGTCTAAAACAGGACTAAACCAGGTCTAAAACAGGACTAAACCAGGTCTAAAACAGGACTAAACCAGGTCTGAACAAGATTAAACAAGACTAATACTTGGAGTTGTGTTTGTTTCATTCACACGTTTAACACACAAACCTGCAGCTTTAACACGAGTTCTTCTCTCAGACTGAAAACACTCTGTTCCACCTTGTGATGTCATCATGTGGTGATACAGGAAGTGCTCCACTGTGTTTTTAAACTTTAAAATCATTTGGATCATTTCAGTCCTGGAATTGCCGATCTCAACTGAACTAAAGGTAAAAGGAGCTGTTCACTTGAAAACTACCACTTGATGACATCACAAGGTGGAACAGAGCGTTTGGAGCTTTGGAGATGTAGTGTAATAATAAAGAGTTCCTCAAATCAGAAAAGCTTTTATTGCCATTGTCAGTGAACACAATTCACAAACTAGGAACTTGCTTTGGTGATGAGGTGCAACATAGAACACTGAATAATAATAATAATAAAAATAATAATTATTATTATTATTTTTATTATTATTTAAAAAAGATAATAATAAATCACTATTTAAAAAATAAAGTAAAAGCATGCAAAAAAAGATTAAGATATATAATAAAAAAAATAAAAATAGTCTATACTAGTATATACAGAAGCATCAGAACAACAGTGCAAAATGTGAATGAAACAAAACACAACTCCAGGTGTTTTTGAGGAGGAACATTAGAACATGGATTAAAGCTCACAGGGTCAGTTTGATTTGATACAGGACCTTTAAGATAAACTTTCTGTTTTTTTGAAAATCTGCAGCTTTGTCAGTACTTTCAAAAACTCTACATCACCAAGAACTGCCCGCTCCACAGGATCAGGAGCCACTTTTATTGTTTTCAGCCAAAAGCAACGATTCAAGCAACACTTTCCCTTTGGTGACAAAATGGTCCATTCCCTCAAAGTATTTCTTCTGGAAGGTCTTCTGCTGCATTTGGGCGGCGTCTCATTCCTCTTTCCTCGCTTCCTTCTCCTTGATTCCTCTCTTTGATTCTGCAGGAAGTGGGTGAGGAAGTCCCGCCCACAGAGGAGACACAGGGAGGAGAGAGGATCTAAACTCCTCACTGAGACCAAGAAAGTTTTATTCTTTTCTTTGATGTTCTCTGCTCCTGAAGCCTCCCTCAGGTTTCCTCCTTCAGTCTGTGGTTTTCTTTAAACATCACAATCTGATACGTTTGATTGACAGCTGAAAAATGGAGGATTGAGGAGAGGAATCAAGGAGAAGGAAGCGAGGAAAGAAATAAGACGGAGCCATAGTGTCAGATGGCCCCTCAGATGGCCCCTCAGATGGCCCCTCAGATGGCCCCTCAGATGGCCCCTCAGATGGCCCCTCAGATGGCCCCTCAGATGGCCCCTCAGATGGCCCCTCAGATGGCCCCTCAGATGGCCCCTCAGATAGCCCCTCAGATAGCCCCTCAGATAGCCCCTCAGATAGCCCCTCAGACAGCCCCTCAGACAGCCCCTCAGACAGCCCCTCAGATAGCCCCTCAGACAGCCCCTCAGATAGCCCCTCAGATAGCCCCTCAGATAGCCCCTCAGATAGCCCCTCAGATAGCCCCTCAGATAGCCCCTCAGATAGCCCCTCAGATAGCCCCTCAGATAGCCCCTCAGATAGCCCCTCAGATAGCCCCTCAGATAGCCCCTCAGATAGCCCCTCAGATAGCCCCTCAGATAGCCCCTCAGATAGCCCCTCAGATAGCCCCTCAGATAGCCCCTTGCACGCATAGAAATCACAGAAGCTGCTCCACTGTTCTAAGCCTGTGGAGCTCGTTCTGACAGAACAGCCGCCATGTTGAGCGTTCTCCTGTAAGAATCATCTAGAGCTCCACCAAAAGTCACGCTTCACTTTTCCACAGATTTGACATTTTGGGTTGGTTGAGTTGGTTTGGATTTTTGATGTCAAGAAATAACATTTTTTCAAGTTTCACCATATTAAATACATAGAGCTGTTGTTGTTCGCCCTCAAGTGGCCGCTAACGTTTATTACACTTCAGTGAATTCACCTTAAAACGGATTTAATCAAATCATTTCTGAGGCGGTGGCCATGTTGGGACCACATTCTTTATCCAAATTTACTGAGAAACTTTCAATATACGAGACACAAGTTGGGCAATAAAAAAAAAAAAACTAAAAAAAACACAGATAACGTTTTAATGTCACTGACAGCAGGGTGAAGTAAATAATAATGATGATGATGATGATAAATAAACTCTTGGAACCACATCACTTTCTGTTTTTCTCGCGGCTTCTGTGATGTTGACATTTGAGTGTTGTTGCCACAGAAACCGTCATTGTTTTAAATTGTGTAAAAAGCAGAGCAGCTGGAATCTGGTTTCTTCATCTCGGAAAATGGACCCTAATGAGGATTCACCGCAAAGTAAGAACTACACGCTTGTGCCATAGATAAAGAGGCAGCAGTTACCATGGAGACACAATGCACACATTAGCAAACACTGCTAAAGTTTTAAAATAGAGTGAAAAAAATATACAAAAGTGATTTAAAGAGCAGATTAACACCAGGTGAGAGGATGTGAACTCCGCCAGGTGAGAGGATGTGAACTCCGCCAGGTGAGAGGATGTGAACTCCGCCAGGTGAGAGGATGTGAACTCCGCCAGGTGAGAGGATGTGAACTCCGCCAGGTGAGAGGATGTGAACTCCGCCAGGTGAGAGGATGTGAACTCCGCCAGGTGAGAGGATGTGAACTCCGCCAGGTGAGAGGATGTGAACTCCGCCAGGTGACCTGATCTGTGCCGTTAAACCACAGAACTCTAATCAAACCTGAAGGTGAACCCAAAATGGCGTCTTGTTGTTTTCAGTGGCCCGTTTTCATTGGCGCATGGGCCAAAAAACATTTTTACATCTGCGTTACTCCTGGAACACTGGCCGTATGCCATAAAACGTGTGACGTCAGAAGGTGCAGTTCTGACCAATCAGAGCGGAGCTAGGCTAAGTCACAAAACTAACTTTCAGACGCTTTGACGGTTTAAAAATCTTTAAAGTTCATATTGTAAAAATACAGAAAAATCCTACAAAATCCAACTTTTGTGAAAGCCAGATGCCCTGTCAGAACAAGGGCAGTTTGAATTCCCAAAATGCATTGCGCTCTATGGGAGAATTCTGTCTGAGAGCTGCAGTACCTGGAGCATCCACTAGAGCGGGGACAGAGGGGGAGGGGCTTATCCAGTTTTTATTATAGATCCGTGTGTTAAACAAGTCCCTCTCAAATAACAATATGGTCACAAGCTAGCATTAGCATTAGCATTAGACACAAGGTAGTGTCTGTTTTGATGAAAAAAAGAACTGAAGCAAAACTAGAAATCAGCTGTGAAGTTTCAGGTTAGACCCGGAAATGACGTCATTGTTTAAATGGAGCTCAACAGTGACGCTCGCTCTGGTTCCGGAAGTACATTTCACATTCAGTTTTCCCGTAGACGTCTAAAAATTCAAATATTAAGAGTTCAAAGGCATCACCGAGGCTGACCTGCTACATGCTAAACAGCTACATGCTAATGTAGCATATGTGTAGATGCTGGCCAAAAGAGGTAAAATGGAGGTTATTGCAGGCTAGATCAGAAGGTAGGTATCGGTTCTTGGAGGTGGGTGACAGTAATAATACAGAGAGACAATGATTTTGATTTGTGGCTAGTGCCGTATATTAACAGTGAGAAAAAACAAAAAAACAAAGTATAATAATCTGCAGATTATTATAAGATCAGTAGTTAAGGTAACTTGACTTGCAAGACTAAATGCGTTTCCCACAATATAAACAGGCTGAACAGAAGAAGTACTTAACAGTAACAGTATTTTATCAGTCCAGTGTAATCTCCAACAACAACAGTCACCACGAGTTTGCAATCCACGTGTAGTAGTGGAGTGAGAGTCCGGAGTAATGACTGAGGTTATGGATTGTCCTTAGAGCGCTTAACCGGGTTGTGGATGCGAGTAGTGGTGTACGGTGGAGAAGTGTAGGGAGTGACTGGCTGTATCAAGCCTCCTACCAGACCGCTGAAGGGTAAAGCTGAGATGATACAGTTCGGTGAGGTTCTGGGCTGTTCTTGCTCGCCATCAACATGGGTTTGTACCCGACTGGGCACACCTGGCCTGTATAGTGATAAACAGGATTGACCATCAGTAACAAAAATAAGTCAACTAGTTAACCCCATCAACCAAAAACATGCAACACTCCTATATGAACAGTTTACAATCAAGGACCGTCAAGGAATTCCTCCCTCCTGTGAGGGGTTCATAGGGTCTGGGTCTGGTGCCCAGAGGACCACAGATGGAAATTAGCTATGAGCTACAATCTGGTACAAACATCTCTGCCACTGTGCTTAATGTAACTGTACACTGTCCTAATAAACCAATAACAAATTCAGTTTCAATTAAATCTCTGTGTATACACAATAAATCATTTACAATACTATTTACAAAAGTGCAAGTAACCTACATTCAAATAATATCCTTGTTTAAAGGTGCATTATAAATACAACATAGAACAAATTGCACTTGAAAACAATACCCAAATTGGCTTAAGAACGGCTCTTAAATAATATAAGAAAAGTACAATGGCTTATACGCGACATTAACATGTGAATGCACGTTTGACGATCGATCAGAAAAACATGTAAACAAGTGTAAAAATGCTAGCGGCAGCTTGTTGCTAATGCTAACCACTTATTGTATAACAAACAGACTCACCAATCCCACTTTGTAATCCACACACAGCCAGAACTGCACTTCCGCGGCGGCAAGAGACTTCTAAAAGTGCAACGTATTTTAGAGCGAATATAAACAATTTCTAAAGACTAATCTGTACCACAGTCCCGCGGCTCCTCTACTCAACTCCCGAACGCGGCAGCGCGGACACAGGAGGCTCGTATCAGGCGCTACGAGGAACGCGATTGGCTGAACGGCACGCTGCGTGTGCGTACTGTGTGCGTGCGTATTCACGTGACTTGACGTAGGAGTACAATTTAGAAAATATTTATTTCACGCAGTTTAGATGCATTTTCTAACCTGGGTTACACTAACTAGCTACATGCTAACTAATATCCATAAAATTCTAGTCCTTTTGTCATTACTGTACATCCAAACACTGTTATTCAGACGTTAAAAGTGTCCGAGACAGAGCCGACCCACGGAGCGTCACGCCGCCATGTTGAGTCAAGTGCGCCATCTGGTGGTGCAACAAAGTATAACAATTAACAACCACTAAAAGAATCATATAAACAGGACTAAATGGACTCTCTGGACTCTTTTATACAGACATGTAGTTCTGGAGCCAGGGAGGTGCAGCCTCCACACAAATGTTCCGTAGTGCCCCTTTAACACTGGTCTTGTTCTGTCTGACCCCCCCCCAGCCTCGGTGGATGACAGGCTGGTCCTGTGCACCATGCCCCAGGAGTGGTCCTCTCTCCCAGTGTACCCCGCCCGCGCCGCCCCGCCCCAAACCACCACCATCTCCGTGTACACCCCGGGCAGCAGGAGGTCCCTCCGCTACCTGGGCTACATCTGCCCCCTGCTGCCCACCGCCGTCACTGCCCTGCAGATGCACCCCGGCAGGAGCAGGGGCATGAGCAGGACCAGGGGCAGGGGCAGGGGCAGGAGCAGGGTGTCCTGGAGCTCCAGACACCAGCGTCTGCTCCAGAGAATTCAGATCCAGGACAGAGAATTCCAGGAGAGACCGAGCCCAGTGCTGCCCCCTACAGACAGCAGGTATGTGTCACACGGTCGACAGCAGCACTTCCAAACAGACTGAAAAATGGACTTGTTTTTAGGTTCTGTTTTAAGACCAAGAGTTTGTTTTCATCCCTGACAGTTTGGACTGCTCCCTGCGGTCTTCCTCAGAGTCACGTGATGTTGCTGTGACGTGTCCGCTCAGGTTTTGGCCACAGACTGTATAAAAAAGTGTTCTAAGTGTTTGTGACGTCTCCACAGCGTTTAGCTCCACTCAGATGAAGCTCCTGTCACCAACGGTTACAGGAGCAAGTCTGGAGTCAGGTCCATATTTGGAAATCCACAAGTCTCATAGCAACCACAAGAGCCAATCATGGCTGAGGTCGTTAAATGTGCCCGTCCTTCTCACCGGAAAGCGGGAAGGGGGTTTACTTAGCAACCAAACGCACCAGCTGTCAATCAAACCTGTTGCTAACACTAGAGGGAGGGGCCTCGGGGGAATGAAGGCGTCTGATTGGTCCGTTATTTATGTTCAGATCTTGATTTAGGGACAAAACAGAGAAATGAAAAATTCAGGATTTTGTGTCGCGGCTTCAGAAGAAAATTTAAGACCAAAACGACGAGGCCCCGCCCTCCGGACCTGCTGCTCCTCATTTTGGTCTTAAAATTAGGGCCAGTTTTTTTGGATCCGATATAATACCGATAAAAGGTGCCGATAGCCGATATAACAGCCGTTATATTTAGTGATGTAAAAATTCACTGTAAATGTTCAACTGATTCTAAAACTTAGGTTTGACTTTGTTTTTTTAGGCGATATTTACTGTGATTCTGCCTCTTTACGTCATATTTAGAGTGTTTAGGCATAACAGCATTTTTACATGAGATTCTAACCAGTAAACAAAGTAAAAACTACCGCTATTAGCCTTTAGCGGTTATCATAAATGCGTTTGTGCCGCGGTAATGAATTATATGTGTAAATCCGGATCATTCACACCTCATGGCTCATCTACATGTGCAGGTCCAGCACCGTGTGCACAGCCTCTGCAGTCACTTTACATCAGAAAAAGAGAAAACACCATGTTTTTGTGCGGCAGTGAGAAAGAACGAAAAGTGGCTCGAAAACCGACACTTTTACAACCTTCACCGTTCACACACGAGCAGCACGACGTCACAGACAAACGACTCCGCAGATAAACACTGATGCCACGCCACATGTTCGGACTTTTATCTGTTTGAGAGTTTAAGCTTCATAATGACGTATCGGCTCATATCGGCAAGATTTAGGCCGATACCCAATATGTCTCCAAGTGCCCATATCGGCCGATAATATGGACCAACCGATATATCGGTCGGGCCCTACTTAAAATGTCAAAATGCTAAAATGAGGTGTTAGACTGAGCAGTGCCTACAGTTAGCATCACACCCCATCAGTAACATTCTGTACCTTTAAACTTTTCAGACAGGACCGCCCCACCCCACCCGCACCTGCACCTGCACCTGCACAGACCACCACAGCCCCGCCCCCTCCTGCTCCTCTGGCTGACCAGCTCCACCTCCAGAGCCTCCCGCTGCCCGAGGAGATCCTGGAGCGGGAGGTGAGCCTCCTCCAGCTGCAGTGCGTGGACGGAGTGTGGCGCCCCCTCCTGGACTGACCCGGCACAGCGCTGAAGGGAATAAAAGAGGAGATGCGTCCTCGTTCTCGTTTCTGCTCGTCTTTCACCGATGTGTCCGAGCGCACGAACCGTCGCCGTGTTTATCTCCAAATGTTTCCGATGTTAAAGCCGAGTTCTGGTGTTAACGGTTTCCCTGAGCAACCGGAACGACAGAACGGGAAAAACCTCCGTCCAAACCTGAGACCCACAGACCAACAACCACAGTGTCCCTCAAACGCAGAAGACACGTCCAAAACTCCCTCTACCTCTCTTTCTCTTTCTCTCTCCTCTCTTTCTCTTTCTCACTCCCCTCTCGCTCACTTTTTCTCGGACTCTCTATTTCCTTCTGTATCCCTCTCTTCTCTCCTTCTTTCTCTCTTTGTCATTCTCTCTCCATCTTTTTTCTCTGTATTTTTTTCTTCTCTCTCTGTCTCTATATTTTCTCTCCATCTCACCTCTACCTCTTTCTCTCTCCTTAGCTCCTATCTCTCTCCTCTCTTTCTCGCTCCCCTCTCCTCTTTTTCTCTGACTCTCTGTTTCTTTCTGTCTCCCTCTCTCCTCTCCTTCTTTCTCTCTTCGTCACTCTCTCTATCTCTTTTCTCTCTTTCTTTCTTGTCTCTCTGTCTCTATATTTTTCTGTCCATCTCCCCTCTACCTCTCTCTTATCTTTCTCTCCCTTTTCTCTCTCTCTCTCTCTGTCTCTCTCTCTTTCTTTTCTCTGTCCCCTCTACCTCTCTTTCTCCTATCTCTGTCCTTTCGTTTTCTCCTCTCTTTCTCTTTCCCCTCTCTCTTTCCCCTCTCTTTCTTTCTCTGTGTTTGTTTCTGTCTCCCTCTCTCCCTCTCCCTCTTTTTTCTTTCCTCTCTCTCTTTTCTCTAGTACCTTGATGACAGTTTTCTTCCCTCTCTCCCTCGCTCTCCTTCTCTGTTATACTCTGATGACACTCTCCTTTTGTTCCTCCTCTTTTTCTCCACCTCTCTCGCTCTCTCTCCACCCCTCGCTCCCATCCCTCTTCCCTCTCTCCATCATTCACACAAAAGGAGCAAAAGAAACAAATCGCTTCTGGCAGAAATTAACGCCACACTGCGGAATATTCCAGGCAAAGCAGAGGCATCTCCATGGAGACCAGCACATGGGGGAAAAAAGAGGAGGAAGGAGGAAAGGAGGACAGAGGAAAGGAGAAGAGAAGTGAAGGAGAGAGGAGGTGAGAGGAGAGGAAGAGAGGAGAGAAGGAGAGAGGAGGAAGAGAGAGAGGAGGAGGAGAGAAGGAGAGAGGAGGTGTGTGTGTGTGTGTGTGTGTGTGTGTGTGTGTGTGTGTGTGTGTGTGTGTGTGTGTGTGTGTGTGTGTGTGTGTGTGTCTTTAATAGGACACATGCTGTGTTCAAGTCTGTGGGAAAAGCGCCTCCTCCACCAATCAGAGCGCAGCAGAGAACAGATGGACCAATTAGGCTCCAGCTGAGAGAGAGAAAGAGAGGGAAAGAGAGAGAGAGAGAAGGTTGTGTTTTGTTTCATTCACATGTTTAACACACAAACCTGCAGAAGTGCTATAGAAGTGATATTTTGCAGTGACAACGTCAAAAACAAACACATAAAGAACACAACAAATACACACATAAACACACAAATAGATAAAGAACACAACAAACACACAAATAAACACACAAACACAAAAAGAAGAGTGACTAACTGAAAAACTGTTAGCTAATGCTAACGCTAATGCTAACGCTAATGTTAGCATTATTAGAATATTGACTGTGAGGAAGTATCAGTCGTCACCATAGTAACCCGAGCTCTGTGCTCTGGAACGAACTCTCGGAAAAACAGATGATTCATATTTAATTAGGGTTAAGTTTTAATTAGGGTTTAGTTTTTCTTAACGCTCGTTAAGAAAAACTAAACCCCCTCGTTAAGGTTTTAATTAATCTGACAATTAACTAAAATGATTTGGTCTGAGGCGCCGTGTGTGTTCGGTCCCGCTCAGGTCCGATTCTGATAAAAATGAGTTTTAAGAAGTGATTTTAAAGATGATACTGATGGTGCAGACCTGATCTCCTCAGGTCGTTCCAAAGCCGGACTGAAACGGCTCAAAGTGTTAGCATTAGCGTTAGCATTAGCGTTAGCATTAGCGTTAGCATTAGGCAACAGTTTTTCAGTGACTCACTCTGTTCTTTTAGTGTCAAATCAAACTCCTGGAAAATGAACATGCATTTTGTATTTTTTCTTGAGTTTTTTCATCTTAAAGGTTTTTTTTTTGTCTGTGTTTGCTAATGTGTGCATTGCATCACCACGGTAACTGCTGAAGATTCCACCACAGAGATGCATGTAGAACACCCCCTGTGTGGCACAGTCCAGGCTCAGACCGAAGTCCAGGACTGAGGGAGTGTCATTATGACGGGAGCAGTGGTGCAGTGAGCTCATCCCAACGAAGGAAGAGTGGAGAAGGACGAGGAAGACGGGATTATGCAAATGAAGAAGAGAGAGGGAGAGAGAGAGAGGCAGGGAGAGAGGGAAGAAAAGAGAGAGGGAGGGGAGAGAGAGAGGGGGAAGAAAGAGAGGAGGGGGAGAACGAGAGGAGGGAGGGGAGATAGAGAGAGAGGAGAGAGAGGGAAGATAGAGAGAGGGAGGAAGAGAGGGAGGGGAGAGAGACGGGGAGGGGAGAGAGGGAAGAGAGAGAGAGAAAGGGAGAGAGGCAGGGGGAGGAGGAGGAGGAGAGAGAAAGGGAAGGGAGAGGGAGAGAGGCGAGAGCAAGAGGGGGAGGGGAGAGAGGTAGAGGAGGAAGAGGGAGGGAGAGGAGAGAGAAAGGGAGGGCGAAGAGAGAGGGAGGAAGAGAGGGAGAGAGGAAAAAAGAGAGAAAGAGGGAAAAAGAGAGAGACAGAGGGGGAAAGGGAGAGGGAGAGAGAGAGAGAGAGAGGGGAAGAAAAAAGTGGAGAGGGAGACTTCAAAGAGCTGAGATGGAATTAGTCTTCTGCTAATCCCACTGCAGGAGAGAGAGAAAGAGAGAGAGAGAGAGAGAGAGAGAGAGAGAGAGGAAAGAGAGAGAGAGAGAGAGAGAGAAAGAGAGAGAGAGGAAAGAGAGAGAGAGAGGAAAGAGAGAGAGGAAAGAGAGAGAGAGAGAGAGATAAAGAGGAGGAAGAGGAGAGAGAGGAGGAGGAGAGGGTGAGAAGAGAAAAGAATATGGTGGAGAGAGAGAAAGGAGTGCATGTATACAGAAAGAGATGAACTGAGAGAGCGAGGAGAGGAGGAGAGGGGAACAGTTTGCCGGTTTGACGTGAGTCTGGTCATCGGTGAACTGCCCCTGTTCAGATGGGTGTGACTGACAGGTGGATCAGCCAATCAGGGACACGCACAGAGCCGCACTTCCTGCTCCGTTCATTGTTTATCGGAAACATGGATCTTTTCAAATCTCTCCGGACCAGAAAGGATTTTCCCCACAAAGCGCAATGTAATCACAAACTGACAGGGACTGACAGGGACTGACAGGGCACCTACAGTTTTCAAAAATGTTGGATTTTGTGGCAATTTTTACCTGTTTTTAGATCATAAACTTTTTCTCAGCTCAAAATCCTTCAGTCGTCTTAAAAACAGCTTTTTAATGGTTCGCTCTGCTCCTCTCGCTCTGATTGGTCAAAATGGTCATGTGGTACGCGTTGGCATGAGCGCGTGGGGAAAAGACGAGCTCTACTGCACATGCGCAATGAGCCGGGAGCCACAGGAAGTACCTCGCCGCTAAAGGCTCATCCGGAGACGTTCGACACTGAGCTCGGCCCAGTGACTTGAACAGGCGCCATGTTTAGACCCCGAGGCCTTATGGGAAATTAACCGAGTCGTCCTCAAATAAATTTAGATTTAAAAATGAGACAGCGGACCGCAGGTCACAGACACCGACGGCGTGTGCAGACCTTTACGACTGGCAAAGGCAAAGACGAAGACGAGGTATAAGAAATATGTTTAAATTTAATAAAGTCAAATAAAAATTTAACAAAGGCCCAACTGAACAGAACAAAAACAAACCCAGACAGAACAGGTGCGTTTAAATACAAGAGGACCGACTAAACTCAACACCAGAGAGGGGGACATTACATTAAATCTATAACCAAAACTACTAACTTCATTAAAATAACAGAAAGGCAAATAATTATAATACAGAAAATAATAAGTGATAATAAAGTAACCTCAAACAAATGAACTAAATAACTCTCGCCTCTTTGTTCGGCGTCGTTGGTCCGTGCCAACGGTCCTCCGCCCGGACACTTTTTGAGAGAAGCAGAACCAGCGTAGCGGCTCCGTGAATAAGGCCGAAAGAGGAACAGAAACACCGCAGAGGCTAAAAAACATGGAATCAATGAAGCACTTATATAATTATGGTCACCGTTTATATAATTACATCTTGTTTGACACCAGTCTCTTGTTTTTAAACTTTTATTGGCATTTCTGTGTTTTCTTTTTGTTATTCTAACATATTGTGACGTGTGAGCTGCTCTGTCCAGGTCATTTCCCTCGTGGATCAGTGTAAATGGCGGTGACCAATGAGCTCCTTCGTTTCACATGTGTCACTGAAATAAACAAATGTGATTGGACGATCACGATGCACAGATCTCTGGATTTTTGTTGTGATTTTAAGATGAGGTGTTTGATTTCAGCTCGGGTCTGAATGAGGCGACTGTGTGAAGCTCGTGTATCACAAACCGTCGACTGAAGAGGAAACGACATCAGCGCAGACCCCAGAATCGTGCTGGTCTGGGCCCTTTAAACGACACTGCAGTGACGGAGGCTTATGTTTGTCTGTGTCGCCCTCCTCTGTTCATGAGGGGTACTGCACTCAGCTCTGCAGCTACTAACCACAGTTTTAGAATTCAACTTGTCGCATTTAAATGATGTAATATCTGTCACGTGACTTAACGTAGGACGACACGCAGAAGAATAAAAACGTGTTACAATTCACCTTCTTCCAGGAGAAAAAAGGCGACAGCGCCACTTTAAGGCCACAGGAGGATCTACACATGAGCGGGCTGAAATCACGAAAAATGCCAGAGGTGATTTTGGACAAAATAACCGGATTTCAAATCGGAATCAAATCAGTGAACGGCCAAATACATCTATGATTCCCAGATGGGGCAAACCAGCCTGTGTCCCGTTAACTTGTCCCAAAAGTTCCCAAAGTGTCACACATCTGTGTCAAAGGTAACGTCCTCAAACATGGATGGAGGACATCTCAAACCTCCTCAGGTGAACTTCTGATGAGGAAACAGCGTTAGAACATGGGGGAGATAATACCCCCTCTTTAGTAGCAGTAGTAGTAGTAGTAGTAGTAGTAGTAGTAGTAGTAGTAGTAGTTGTAGCAGTAGTAGTAGTAGTAGCAGTTGTAGCAGTAGTAGTAGTAGTAGTAGTTGTAGCAGTAGTAGTAGTAGTAGCAGTTGTAGCAGTAGTAGTAGTAGTAGTAGTAGCAGTAGTAGTAGTAGTAGTAGTTGTAGCAGTAGTAGTAGTAGTAGTAGTTGTAGCAGTAGTAGTAGTAGTTGTTGTTGTTGTTTATTCGGTCATTTTGCAGCACTACAAAAAAAACATGGACTACAACCCCATGGATCATCGAACTGGAGAAGGAAGACCGGACGCCACATGTCACAGTGGGCGTGTCACAGTGTCACAGTGGGCGTGTCACAATGGGCGTGTCACAGTGTCACAGTGGGCGTGTCACAGTGTCACAGTGGGCGTGTCACAGTGGGCGTGTTACAGTGTCACAGTGGGCGTGTCACAGTGGGCGTGTCACAGTGTCACAGTGGGCGTGTCACAGTGGGCGTGTCACAGTGGGCGTGTCACAGTGTCACAGTGGGCGTGTCACAGTGGGCGTGTCACAGTGTCAAAGTGGGCGTGTCACAGTGGGCGTGTCACAGTGGGCGTGTCACAGTGTCACAGTGGGCGTGTCACAGTGTCAAAGTGGGCGTGTCACAGTGGGCGTGTCACAGTGTCACAGTGGGCGTGTCACAGTGGGCGTGTCACAGTGGGAGTGTCACAGTGTCACAGTGGGCGTGTCACAGTGGGCGTGTCACAGTGTCACAGTGGGCGTGTCACAGTGTCACAGTGGGCGTGTCACAGTGGGAGTGTCACAGTGTCACAGTGGGAGTGTCACATTGGGCGTGTCACAGTGGGCGTGTCACAGTGTCACAGTGGGCATGTCACAGTGTCACAGTGGGCATGTCACAGTGTCACAGTGGGCGTGTCACAGTGTCACAGTGGGCGTGTCACAGTGGGCGTGTCACAGTGTCACAGTGGGCGTGTCACAGTGGGCGTGTCACAGTGTCACAGTGGGCGTGTCACAGTGGGAGTGTCACAGTGTCACAGTGGGAGTGTCACATTGGGCGTGTCACAGTGGGCGTGTCACAGTGGGCGTGTCACAGTGGGCGTGTCACAGTGTCACAGTGGGCGTGTCACAGTGGGAGTGTCACAGTGTCACAGTGGGCGTGTCACAGTGGGAGTGTCACAGTGTCACAGTGGGCGTGTCACAGTGGGCGTGTCACAGTGGGCGTGTCACAGTGGGCGTGTCACAGTGGGAGTGTCACAGTGTCACAGTGGGCGTGTCACAGTGGGCGTGTCACAGTGGGCGTGTCACAGTGGGCGTGTACAGGTGGAGCTGAAAATGGGGGAGATCGACAAAATGGCGTCTTAAAAATAAGAGATTAAAGATTCTCAAACATGAATCAGTCCAAATAAAACTTCAGAGGGTCAGTTACCACGTTTACATGAGCTTTAATTCTGAATAAAAATAATTTAATTCTGAATAAAAATGAATTCTGCTTTAAAAAAGACCATGTAAATACTTAAGTCCTGATGAAAATGATTATTTGGAATTAAACTTGATTATCATCGGAACGACTGTGGAAAAAGTTTGGATCATGTTTGTGTCCGCGGCGTAACGACAAACTGACATGACAAAAAGCCGGTAGCAGCTGAAGTGTGAGTTTTCTTCAGGTCGATGTAAATCCGTTCGTGTCTCTGTCCAATCAGAATCCTTCCCCACCCCCAGACGCTGAGCAGAATTAAATAAAACCGATTTAACGAGTTTTCCATGTGAACCTCAATTCAGAATTATTATTTCCATGTAAATTCGAAGGAGAATAATTAAATTCCAAACTATTTAATTCAGAACAATTAATTTGGAATGAAAAAACATCATGTAAACGTGGAAAGAAAACTCTCTGATTTCACACATTAAAGACGCAGTAAGAGACAGGAGCAGTTTTATTGTGTTGTCAAAAGCACAAATCACACAGTTAGAACTGGACAGTGTTTTGGACATGAGCAGTTCAGAGCGCCATTTCCCAGCATGCATCGGGAAGCTTTTGTACAGCCGTGGACAGTGTCAACAACACCGCAAAAAAACCACCACAAATAATTTTTACACAACAGAAAATGAGCTGATTTTATGGTGACAGACATTTGCAAAATATATCAGAATCTAGTGCCCTCCATTCATGTCCTTCACTTTTATCTTCTTATTTTTGCTAATAGAAATGTTGTGTTTCATAATTTTGGGAAATATTAAAAAATTTGTCAGATTTTGTATTGTTTTATGTATTTTTTTCAATTAAAAAAAACAACAAACAAATTTAAAAAAAAATCTAAACTTTCATAAGATTTGCCAGGGCTGTTGTTTCAGTGGCCCAAATATCTCAGAATCCCTGTTAGTCCTGGTTTGGTTCTGGTTTAGTTCTGGTTTAGTCCTAGTTTAGTCCTACATTAATCCTTGTTCAGTATAATAATACAATCCATTATTAAATTAATATGTCAAAATTATACCAAAAATTTAAAATACATTTCAAATTGACAATCTTGTAGTGAAGACTTTTGGTAAATAAATAAATAAAATAAAAATATAAAATAAAGTAAATACATTATAAAGTAAAATAAAAAATAAACAAAAATTAATAAATTATAAAATAAAAATAAATACATGAAATCATTGTAAAAAAAAAAAAAACAGTAATTTTTACACAAAGAAATGAATCAAAATACAATATAAAATAATTAAACACGTAGAATGCTTATTACTACATATGAAAAAATAAAACAGGTAAATTTTCAAAAATAAATTTTAAAATACAAAAAATATGATTTGTCATAATACATTTCACAATAGTGTAAACAATATGGCGGCATACACGAAGTACCATTAAGCTAGCAAACATGAGTACGTGTTTGTACAGTCGACGTACGACTGTGAAGCTCGTCGACTTTGGGGGCGTCTTATTTTATTTTACGTTTAATTTTGCGATTGTGTAAAAACGTCACTATCAAACAGGCTTTAAGGTCATGAGTGCTGAGTATGAAACATCAGATCAGGTCGTGCTGAAAGTGGCAGCTCATTTTGTAGAGTTTAACCATCCTCCTTCTTCCTTAAGACAAGATACATTTGCATTGAACATGTACTACTGCCCCCTAGAGGTGTGAATCTGGAAGTGCTCCTGTCAAAAAGAGAACACTTCTGAATTCACCAACTTTAGACTCTTGTTCCTTATGGACTTAATGTGACTTTGACCTAAGATGCTTTTTGTGACATGGACAAACTATTTTTATATTTAATAGAATGTTTTTACGTAAATATCTGTTTTTTCTCACTGTGGCAACCATTTTGTGTCCTGTGGTCTAAAGCAAGAAAAAAATCTGACAAAGGCTTTTTTGCCGAAATGTTATTTAAAAATAAAAATAAAAAAAGCTTTTGGACATCGGCCATCTGAGTGCGCGATGCATTTTGTCACTTTTATGTTGCCGTTCCTTCCGTTTGCACATTTACAAGAATTTTAGCGTGCGTTTTCTGTTTCATTTGAATACATTTTGAAAGAGCGTCACGTGAACCCGACCTGACCTGGTTTAAAAAGGACATACTCTGCATTTTATTTACATTTTTATTTGTTCACTTCCCACTGAAACGCTTTAAGGGGTTTAGTTTGTGTTAGTTTTAACATGACCGCCTCAAATCAAAGTCCATTATTGCTTTGGTCGAACGACATGAAACGGCGTCACATTCAAAAATAACTTTATGTAAACTATTTTTAAAGACGAGCTTTTCCTGCCATAGGGTGCGCCAGCTGCTCGTCTCTGAATGTCCCACAGTGTGACTTTAACAATGGCTTTGACAGTATCCATGGAGCCAAGAGTGTCACGCCACAAGGCCAAGTTAAGTTACGGGTCAGAACTGTGGAGAGGCGACCCCACCTGCTGTAAGAATGCATATGTCTTTGAGTGTTAAAAACATCTGAAATTAAATAAATGGGCTAAGTTTAAAGTCATACTGCGGAACTTTCCCGACGAAGCAGCAGAGAGTTTCCATGGAGACAAGCGGCCGACTTACCCACGACTAGAAAAGTTACACAGTGAAGCTTTAACATGAGCGTGAGTGAGACATTCGAAAACAATCTTTAAAAGCAGCGTGAACGGCTAATTCTAAAAGTGTGAATCCTGTAAAATTCATTCCGACACATTAAAAGACGATATAAATATAGAGGATAAAATAAGACGATACAAGAATCTACAGGAAGTCCTTTCAAACCTGAACACTTCATTTTTTTAATAGATTTTTTTAAATAGAATCTGTGAAATACTTTTCAAACTCGGGATTAAAGCGTTTATGACAGTTTTGACGACTCATTTCACTAAAACACAGTTAATCCAATGTTATGATTCAAGATGACATCATGTTTAGTCCAGGTTTAGTTCTGGTTTAGTCCTGGTTTAGTTCTGGCTTAGTACTACTTTGGTTCTGGTTTAGTCCTGATTTAGTCCTACTTTATTCCTGATTTAATCCTGATTTAGTTCTGGTTTAGTCCTGGTTGGAAAGTACCAGTTGCAAACATATTTTTTTTTTTTTTTTTTTTTTTGCGAATAAAGTTGAAAAACGTGTTGAAAATGACGGAAATAGAAAGTCTCGCACTGGTGATTCCGATATTTTAAACACCATTTCAACAAAATAAAGGTGTTTTCTCATAATAATCTCTGTGACATTTGGAGATGGTTGCTAGGTAACAGTGATGTCATGATTTCCAACCAGGAAGTAAAAACTGAAACCTAAAAAAAAAAAAAAAAGGCCAAATTGGGGAATAAATGTTGAATATTTTTGGTAGAACCTTAAATACAACGATCTTAAGTGTGTTTTAGTAAAAGCAGCAGTCTGACCCGCCATAGGCACTTTAAGTTGACCTTTGAACCCTGTGAACACTGAGTCGAGAGTCATTATAAGAACCGACTCTTTTTACATTTACATTTCTGCTTCTGTTTTTTACAATTTGAACAGAGAAAAAATGACATTCTTTTTGAAACTTTCTGGATAAACATGATTTTTCTCCGAGGAAAAATACAACTGCCACTTTTTAACATTTTATATTTCTGTGGCAGCGGTGGAAGGTAACAAAGTACAAAAGTAAAAGTACAACACTTAAGTACAGTTTTTAAGTATCTGTACGTTACTTAAGTACATTTCACAGTAGATACTTTTTACTTTTACTACATTTGAAAGTAGGTATCTGTACTTTCTACTCCACTACGTTTTTGAACAGGACTGAAAAGTAAAAAGTACTTTTCTTTACATTTGAGACCTGCTGAAATGGCTGAGACTCATTTTTAACCCATTTAATTTGAGTTTCTGTCACAAAAACAGCTGGAAAAATTATTAAATCAACTGAAAAAAAATCCTAATACTTTAACATGTTTTTTCTTGTGATACTTTTACTTGTACTTGAGTAATTTCTTGCCTCTGTATCTGTAATTTTACTTATGTCACAAAATGGAGCACTGCATCCGCCACTGTTCTGTCGTCGTTTTGCTCTAGTAACACGGAGTCTGTCACACGTAACTTCGCACATTCAAACGTATTAAATATTATGAATCATCCTCAGGTAAGACGTAGAGATGTGACAAAACCTCGCGAGACAAAACTGCCACAAAACTCAAAAAAGCAGAGCTACAGTGACAGCGGAAATATTAAATAAAGTCAATCAAACATCGTGAGGCTAAAACTGGTAACGGAAATGCACAATGTAGTTATTATCGCCTAAATCATGTCAAAATCTCGTCTCGTCTCGTTCTCGTAGATCCAACCTCGTCTTGTGGAAATTGTATCTCGTCCCACTCGTGATATTCTTTGTTCTTTGTTCTTTGTTTTTTCTGCCGCTCTGGACCAGTCGCAGCTTCTTAACCCCAAAAAACAAAAATTTATTTGAGCCACAGACTGAATTTTAACACCTTTTAATTCTAGACTCAATAGTGCACAACAATAGCATCCAGCGACTGCACTGTTAGCATCGTAGTGATCCTGTCCAATTTTGTGTCAATGTTTTGTTTTTTTGTTTTTTTTTCTGAAACGTGTTAAAATGACTCAAAAATATTGCACTAAAGCTGCACCACCACCAGAAAAGTTACACAGTGCAGCTTTAAATATCTTCCAAATGAGGTGAAACGTACCGGTGGTTTTGTTCTTGTTTGTTTTTGTTTGTAAAAACAAAGCCACAAACTGATGTAATTTGATATAAAACCAGTGGCTGGTTTTTTTACTGTTACTTTCATCGGTTTGGTTTTGTATTAAATTTTTTTTTTAAAGTTTCACGTTAGCTTTGAGACGCAGTGAGCTAGCTAGAGCGTTGCCGTGCACTGAGCCGACAGAAACGCGACTTTTAATGAAACAAAACGCAACTTAAATAAATAAATACTCCGACTCGGATCAGACT
>CM057098.1:31811433-31865372 GCA_029959045.1 Taenioides sp. WSHXM2023
AAAAAAAGATTCTGAAACTCAATGGGAGCTCCTGGATAAATCAAAATAAAATAAATAAAACCATTTAATGTGGAAAATCACATTCTGTTGTCTAAAGGAAGAGGATTTGCTTCTTTTACACAGAACATAATGTGATTTAAAGCAGGTCATAAACTCATTTGAATAAAACCTTTATATTTCAGATTTTCGCAGAAACGCTCACACTCGTTTTCCCAATTTTGCCTTTTTTTTTTAGGTTTAAACTTTCACTTCCTGGTTGGAAATTGTGACGTCACACTGGGGAGTTCCCAATGTTCCCCATGTTTTTCGACTTTTCTTCACAAATTGCTTCTTGGATTTGCGGTAAAACTATAATTTATATTTATGTTTATCACAAAATTCTGTCAAAATTACAGAATCATCGAAATCGGTCACTTATTCGTTTCATTTGAATAAACTTTCAATTCTAAATCAAACAATGACTTTAAATTTCCTTCAGGATCAATAAAGAATCCGTCCGTCCCTTTTTCGTGCTCTAATCCCGGGTACTCACCGGAGGAAATGCTTCATGTTGGCTGTTGTCCTGATCGGCTCTTTCTCGGTTCTGACTCGGTTCTGGTTCGGTCCTGGTTCGGTCCCTTAGCTGCTCACCTGCGGGCAGAGGAGCAGAGGACACGGGGCTGAGAGCTGCGGCGCACGGCCCGGAGCACCGGAGCTGTCCGCGGTACCGGAGCTGTCCCCGGTACCGGAGCTGTCCCCGGTACCGGAGCTGTCCCCGGTACTGTACCGCGGAGCTCCAAACACACACAAAGACCCGTCTGTCCGCGTTTACCGCCACGGATGACCGAGTTCAGCCGAGATCCGAGGCCGATAATCCCGGGACTGCGCCTCTAGCCGCGCACTGCTCCGCAAACGCCTCCCGCTTCGTGCGTAAAATCCGAAATACGCGAACGTGCGACGCCAAAACTCGATCTTTAACCGTCGATGTCCTTCTGAAACCGCGAATCACGCGCGTGTTTGTGACGGTAACGTACCTGCGAGGTAAATAAGGCCGATGTTTGCACGAGCCGATGACGTTCACTGCTCCTCCATCATGGACCGGAGCGATACCGCGAGCGACCGCTGCACGCCACAGAGCGCTAGAGAGCCGCGCTGTTCCGGCGGGATTCTGCGAGATCACGAGATTTACGAGAACAGGGGGTCACATCTGTAAAAACAGTGACGTTTCCTCATCACAAACACAGATGTGTTTTGTTTCATTCACACACGTGTCTTTCATTATTTAAAAAAAAAAAAAAAACTATTAAAAAATAATAAAATAAAAGGGGGCGATGTGTTTGTGTTTGTAGAGGCCGTGATGTTCTGGAAAAGTCCTGGAAAATTATTTTAAGAAAAGAACCTGGTAAATTTTGCAGATTTTAAAGTTCCACTGTATATTTCTGTGTATGTTTTTGTCACTCCTCTGTTTTAAATCCAGTTAAAATGGTTTTGGGTTTTTATTTTTTTTTAATTTTCTACTAAAAATTTTCTGCAAAATACAGAAAATGGGTAAAATATTAAAGCTGCACTGTGGAACTTTTCTGGTGGAGGGTCCGTCAAACGCTTGTCTCCATGGAGATGTTATTGCTTTGTCTAGAATGTTTCACAGTGTGGCATTAAACCTTTCTGTCTCCATGGAGACCAAACCAGACCAAGTTCCAGGTCAGATCTGTGGAGAGGCGACCCCGCTCACAGTCAGAATGTCTGTTTTTCTAGGGATTTTTGAGCTCTAAAACCACCTGTGATTGAATAAATGTAAAGTAGAGCTGTTTAATGTTACACTGTGGAACATTCCAGGCAGAGCAGTGACGTGTCCATAGAAACCAGCAGGTGAGGGACCCCCAAACTGAAAAGTTACACAGTGCAGCTTTAATATACTGAACTAAAGTAATAAATGTAATCATGTCTGTAAATGATCACAAGACGCTGTAGGTAGAATAAATATAAACATTTAATCAGTAAAAAACAATTTTTACACCAAAAATAATCATTTCTTTTTTTGTGTTTGGCAGAAAAAGAAAAAAACAAAAAGTAAAAAAATCAGAATACATAAGTGCAGTGGTAATAACAGATTTGACCCTTAAATGAAGTAAAGTTACAGCAAACAGGAACAGCTTTTGTTTTCTCTTACCAACAAAATAAAGTTTAACTAAAAAAATATAAAATATGTATAAGTGCTGTTACCATGGCAACGCTGCGGTAACACGTGGACTGGATGTAACGAAATACCAGAGGCAGGTAGTGCACATTTACTCAAGTAACTTTTTAAAGAAATGTACTTTTCGGAGTACTTTTCCAGCAGCGTACTTTTACTTCTACTTGGAGTTGAAGTTACAGTAAAATGTGGCTCCTCGTCCCACTGTGAGGAAGTCAAAACCTTCACGTGGACAATATTAAGTAGATTTAAATTACGGATGCACCAATCCAGCTTTTTCAGTTCCGATACTGATGTCGATACTGTGGCTTTGAGGCTCTTCCGATACCCGATATCAACCGATACCAGAGCAGAGACTGAAAATATGATTGAGTCTGTGATTGGACGACTCATTTCACTAAAACACACTTAAGATCATTATGTTTAAGATTTAATAAGAAAAAAAAAATCCCAATTTGGCAGTTTTTTTGGTTTCAATTTTACTTCCTGTTTGGAAATCATGACATCATACAAGGGAATTCCATAAAGCTCGTTGGGACAAAACTCCTCTAATGTCACTGGGATTCGTGTGTGCGGAATCAAAATGTAAGAAAACCTGAAATCATGTTTAACATCTCAGAAAAACATGTTCCTTTTTTTTAAACTGAGCTGAACTTTTGGACAGAATTCTCCCACTGTGATGTCACCAGTTTCTTGCTTCTTGATTTGTGTAAAACTAAAATTTATATTTTTAACAGGTTTTATCACCAGATCAGGTCAAAATTAGAGGATCATAAAAACCCGTCATACGCACTTTAAACACAACAACGTTTGGTAAAAAATATTTTAAAAAGAGTTTTGTGTCTGTTATTTATCGTTTAAAGTCATTACAGAAGAAAAAATACAACTTTAATATTAGGAGGTGTTTTGGGCCGACGTTAAGTAAATCATTTTATTACAAGAATTTTAGACCAAAATGGAATATCGGCTCTGTTCACTCTCGCGTCACAAAACTGGAAGACGTTTGGAAACATGCGGATGGCGACTTCCTTTGGGCTCCGTCGCCGATAAGAACTCTGACAAAATCTGGGAAAACTGAGAAAATGACCCGGTTTTCTTCATCCAGATGTCATTGTGTTCTTTCTTTTTTCCTTTTATAAATTGCCTATTCATTTGTGTGTAATAATTTGTCTAACTTAATTTAAAAAAAAAGATGTCACTGTGGCGTATCGGCGGTTAAACCAACTGCCTCTAAGTGACACTGAAGCTGCGATTTGAGTCTCGTCCTCATGGAGTCGCCATCCGCATGTTTCCAAACGTCTTCCGGTAACTGTGAACAGAGCCTATTGACTGAACCGATATCTCGCCACTGAAATCTATCAACATTTTCAGTATCGGTGCCGATATCCGATACCAGAGCTGCATTGGTGCATCCCTAATTTGAACATTTGTGTTTCTTGAGCTGCTCCTTCAGATAAAATTCAGTTAAATGTTTGTGTCCATCCTTTGAAAATACTCAGATTTTGTGCATTATTTCATATTTTGTCATTCGAATCACGTCAAATTCTAAATTAGATGTTACGTCCTGACGGTGACTCGTAAAGTTACTCTTACTTGGAATAGTACTTTTCCCAAATACTATTTTACTCTTACTGGAGTAATTTCTTGGAACACTACTTTATACTTCTACTTGAGTAATAATATTTGGTAGGGATGGGACAAGATCTGGTGCCACGAGATCTGGAGAAGACAAAACTGCCACAGGATCATCCACACAAGAGAAAAATGATCTCCTGAGTCTTTTTCCCCTGAATTTCTCTTCGGCTTGGACAGAAAAAGACTTCAGAGCTGGTACAATGACCGCTAAAGTGTGACATAAAATTAAAAATATATTGTGAAATCAGAATTGTGAAATGGACGACACTACTTATTTATTACAAATTATCTTGTCTCGTTCTCGTGGACCTGATCTCGCGGCGTGTCTCGTCTCGTGAAAATTGTGTCTCGTCCCATCCCTGTTTTTTGGACACTTTTACTTCAGTTTTAGTCCCGTGTTTGGTTCCCTCCTCTGCAGAGCCCAGTTCACACAGAGCCTCTTCTTTGGGCTTCATCACAAAACAGCTACAGCGACGCCGTGGTCCGCCGTGCCAGGGGCCAGCAGCTGGGGCCCCTGGTCCGTGCCCTGGTCCGTGCCCTGGTCCGTGCCCTGGTCCGTGCCTTGGTCCGTGGGCGAGTACTGGGTCTCTCCGTCGGTCAGAGCGCTGTAGGTCGGCACCGCGTTAAACATGACGAAACCCACAATGATGATGACGAAGGAGACGATGTACAGAGCGGAGAACTGGAGAGACGAAGAAAGAGGGAGTTTTGTAACCTGCTCTTGTATATTTATTCAAAAATTGCCACGTGGGAGGTTTGTGGGCGGAGCCTCGTACAGGCTCGTACTGTTAACCGTGAGGAGGGTTTGAGATGCCCACGTGGACTGACCGTGTAGTGGAAGAGGAAGAGTCCACAGAAGAAGCTGAAGAGGTCGGCGGTCAGCAGGGACAGGTTCACCGCGGTGGCACTGGTCATCCTCATCACGACGGGCATGAAGCTGTACAGGGCAAACATGCAGAGGGCATAGAGGGCAAACAGGAGCACTGCAAACAGGGGCACAGGGGCACAGGGGGGCACAGGGGTACAGGGGTACAGGGGGCACAGGGGGGCACAGGGGTACAGGGGGCACAGGGGGTACAGGGGTATGGGGGGCACAGGGGACACAGGGGGTACAGGGGTATGGGGGGCACAGGGGTATGGGGGGCACAGGGGTACAGGGGGTACAGGGGTATGGGGGGCACAGGGGGTACAGGGGGCACAGGAGGTACAGGGAGTACAGGAGGTACAGGGGGCACAGGGGGGCACAGGGGGCACGGGGGGTACAGGGGGGTACAGGGGTACAGGGGGGTACAGGAGGTACAGGGGGCATAGGGGGCACAGGAGGTACAGGGGGTACAGGAGGTACAGGGGGGCACAGGGGGGTACAGGGGGCACAGGGGGGTACAGAGGGTACAGGGGGGTACAGAGGGTACAGGGGGGTACAGGGGGCACAGGGGGGTACAGAGGGTACAGGAGGTACAGGAGGCACAGGGGGTACAGGAGGTACAGGGGTATGGGGGGCACAGGGGTACAGGGGTACAGGGGGGCACAGGGGGTACAGGGGTATGGGGGGCACAGGGGTACAGGGGGTACAGGGGTACAGGGGGGCACAGGGGTACAGGGGGGCACAGGGGTACAGGGGGCACAGGGGGTACAGGGGTATGGGGGGCACAGGGGTACAGGGGTACAGGGGGGCACAGGGGGTACAGGGGTATGGGGGGCACAGGGGTACAGGGGGGCACAGGGGTACAGGGGGGCACAGGGGTACAGGGGGGCACAGGGGTACAGGGGGGCACAGGGGTACAGGGGGCACAGGGGGTACAGGGGGCACAGGGGGTACAGGAGGTACAGGGAGTACAGGAGGTACAGGGGGCACAGGGGGTACAGGGGGGCACAGGGGGCACGGGGGTATGGGGGGCACAGGGGGTATGGGGGGTACAGGGGGTACAGGGGGGTACAGGGGGTACAGGGGGCACAGGAGGTACAGGGGGGTACAGGAGGTACAGGGGGCATAGGGGGCACAGGAGGTACAGGGGGTACAGGAGGTACAGGGGGGCACAGGGGGGTACAGAGGGTACAGGAGGCACAGGGGGTACAGGGGTATGGGGGGCACAGGGGGTACAGGAGGTACAGGGGTATGGGGGGCACAGGGGTACAGGGGTATGGGGGGCACAGGGATACAGTGGGCACAGGGGGTACAGGAGGGTACAGGGGGCACGGGGGTATGGGGGGCACAGGGGGTACAGGAGGGTACAGGGGGGTACAGGAGGTACAGGGGGCACAGGAGGTACAGGGGGGCACAGAGGGTACAGGGGGGCACAGGGGGCACAGGGGGGTACAGAGGGTACAGGGGGCACAGGAGGTACAGGGGGGCACAGGGGGTACAGGGGGGTACAGGGGGTACAGGGGGGTACAGAGGGTACGGGGGGCACAGGGGGCACAGGGGGTACAGGAGGTACAGGAGGTACAGGGGGTACAGGAGGGGCATGTGAGCATGGGTGGGCAACAACATTCTATTGGCCCGTCATATTTAATACAGACTGGAGCGGCTAAACTGCAGGTCTGTGTCAAACGGAAAACTCTCGGCTTTAGAAATGATCAGGTTCAATATTTGTGAATTTCCATTTTGGAGGTTTCACGGTAAAATACGCAGTGTGCAGAATTATGAGGATTAATTTTAAAATTGAATCACTACAGAGCTCTGGGTCAATCCAAAATGTGAATACACCTCAAACATGAACATTTAAGAAAGTCAAAGTTTTGGCTTTTAGGAGAAAAAAAAGTGAAAAAAAAATCCACTGTAAGGCCATAAATTTATCTAAATACTCGGATATTACACAACAAAGTAAGTTTCCCCGAAAAAAAAACATCCACAGCACAGGTCCCCAAACCATCACCTGACGCTTCTGAGGAACGAAGGAACTGAACCGTGGAGCACAGGTAAACGAAACAAAACTAAAGTGTGTGTGTGTTTGTGTTTTTGTGAGTGTGTGACCCGGTTTGTTTGAGTCGAAATGAACTCAGACTCAGTCTGTTTAAGAAGGAAGACCAGAGGGTGTGTTCCAACTACAGGAGAATCACGCTCCTCAGCCTCCCCGGTCAGGTCTATTCCAGGGACTGGAGAGGAAAATCTGACCGATGGTTGAACCTCAGATCCAGGAGGAGCAGTGTGGTTTTCGTCCTGGCCGTGGAACACTGGACCAGCTCTATACTCTCCATCGGGTGCTCGAGGGTTCATGGGAGTCTGCCCAGTCCACATGTGCTTTGTGGATCTGGAGACATTCGACCGTGTCCCTCGTGGGGTCCTGTGGGGGGCGCTCTGGGAGTATGGGGTCCGGGGCTCTTTGTTAAGGGCTGTTCAGTCCCTGTATGACCGGAGCAGGAGCTGTGTTCAGGTCCAGTTTGGGGACCACAGGATCTCATCTCTGCTGTTTGCAGATGATGTTCTCCTGATGGCTTCATCAGACCAGGACTTCCAACCTGCACTGGGGCGGTTTGCAGCCGAGTGTGAAGTGGCTGGATGAGGATCAGCTCCTCCAAATCCGAGGCCATGGTTCTCGACCGGAAAAAGGTGGCGCCCTCTCCTGGTGGAGAGTCCCTGCCTCAAGTGGAGGAGTTCAAGTATCTCGGGGTCTTGTTCACGAGTGAGGGGAGGATGGAGCGTGAGATTGACAGGTGGATCGGTGCAGCGTCGGCAGTGATGTGGTCGCTGTATTGGACCGTTGTGGTGAAGAGGAGCTGAGCCGAAAGGCAAAGCTCTGGATTTACCGTCAGTCTACGTTCCTCCCCTCACCTATGGTCATGAGCTTTGGGTAATGACCGAAAGGACAAGATCGCGGATACAAGTGGCCGAAATGAGTTTCCTCCACAGAGTGTCTGGGCGCTCCCTTAGAGATCGGGTGAGGAGCTCAGTCACACGGGAGGAGCTCGAAGTAGAGCCGCTGCTCCTCCACGTCGAGAGGAGCAGCTGAGGGGAGGGCATCTGTTCCTGATGCCTCCTGGACGCCTCCCTCAGGAGGTGTTCCGGACATGTCCCACCGGGAAGAGGCCCCGGGGAAGACCCTGGACACGGTGGAGGGACTATGTCTCTCTCTGGTCTGTGAACACCTTGGGGTCCCCCCGGAGGAGCTGGAGGAAGTGTCCGGGGTGAAGGAAGTCTGGGAGTCCCTGCTTAGACTGTTGCCCCCGGAACTCGGCCCCGAATAAGAGGAAGAAAATGGATGGATGAACTCAGACTCACCGATGCGAAGGTTCCAAACGACAACGCTCACAGCTCGGGCCTCCAGAACAGCTCTGTGACACACACACACACAGACACACACAGACACACACAGACACACACAGACACACACAGAGACACACAGAGACACACAGACACACACAGAGACACACAGTTACACTCTGTGATTTAGTCAAAATAGTGAAATAAAAACATTTTAAGGTCAGAATGAGGAGATAATGAGAGAAGAGGAAGAGAAAGACGGAGAGAGGAGGGAGTGAGAGACACAGGAGGGAGAGAGAGAGACAGAAAGAGAGGAGAGAGGGAGAGACTCTTACAGCTGAATGCCGCTGATGATTGTCCCAAAGAGGCCCATCATCCCGAGGAACTCCCCCGTGCTGAGGGTCTTCACCGTGTGCTCCTGACACACGTTTGAGACGGCGTAAAGAGACGCACTGAGGAGCACCAGAGCATCTCCAAGAACCACCGCCTCATCTGAGGGAGAGAGGGAGAGGGAGGAGAGAGGAGAGGGGGAGAGAGGAGAGGGAGGAGAGGAGAGGGGGAGAGGAGAGGGAGGAAGAGAGAGGAGAGGAGGAGAGAGGAGAGGGAGGAGAGGAGAGGGAGGAGAGGAGAGGGGGAGAGAGGAGAGGAGGAGAGGAGAGGGGGAGGGAGGAGAGGGAGGAGAGGAGAGGGGGAGAGAGAGAGGAGAGGGGGAGAGAGGAGAGGGAGGAGAGGAGAGGGGGAGAGAGGAGAGAGAGGAGAGGAGAGGGAGGAGAGGAGAGAGGAGAGGGGGAGAGAGGAGAGGGAGGAGAGAGGAGAGGAGAGGAGAGGGGGAGAGAGGAGAGGGGGAGAGAGGAGAGGGGGAGAGAGGAGAGGGAGGAGAGGGAGGAGAGGAGAGGGGGAGAGAGAGAGGAGAGGGGGAGAGAGGAGAGGGAGGAGAGGGAGGAGAGGAGAGGGTGAGAGAGGAGAGGGGGAGAGGGGGAGAGGGTGAGAGGGAGGAGAGAGGAAGAGGGAGGAGAGGGAGGAGAGAGAGAGAGAGAGAGAGGAGAGGAGGAGAGGGGGAGAGAGGAGAGGGGGAGAGAGAGAGGAGAGGAGGAGAGGGGGAGAGAGGAGAGGGGGAGAGAGAGAGGAGAGGGGGAGAGAGGAGAGAGGAGAGGAGAGGGGGAGAGAGGAGAGAGAGGAGAGGAGAGGGGGAGAGAGGAGAGGGGGAGAGAGGAGAGAGGAGAGGGAGGAGAGGAGAGGGGGAGAGAGAGAGGAGAGGGGGAGAGAGGAGAGGGAGGAGAGGGAGGAGAGGAGAGGGTGAGAGAGGAGAGGGGGAGAGAGGAGAGGGAGGAGAGAGAGGAGAGGAGAGGGGGAGAGAGGAGAGGGGGAGAGAGGAGAGAGGAGAGGGAGGAGAGGAGAGGGGGAGAGAGGAGAGGGAGGAGAGGAGAGGGGGAGAGAGAGAGGAGAGGGGGAGAGAGGAGAGGGAGGAGAGGGTGAGAGAGGAGAGGGGGAGAGAGGAGAGGGAGGAGAGAGAGGAGAGGAGAGGGAGGAGAGAGGAAGAGGGAGGAGAGGGAGGAGAGGGAGGAGAGAGAGAGAGAGAGAGAGAGGAGAGGAGGAGAGGGGGAGAGAGGAGAGGGAGGAGAGAGGAAGAGGGAGGAGAGAGGAAGAGGGAGGAGAGGGAGGAGAGGAGAGGGGGAGGGAGAGAGAGAGAGTTTATTGCCCCATTACAACAGCCCTACAGTGAGGCGGCGCTGTTAAAGTGCAGACAAAAACACATCTCACAGCTCTAACTGTAAAAACACAACAGTCAGAAATATAAGTTAAACATGTTTGGGATTCGGATCAAAAGGCCCTGGACATTAATACAAAAACAAGAACTGGTGAATGTCTTGCACAAGGACACAACAGCAGGAGGCAGACTGGTTTGTTAGTATCAGGGGCTGAACAGCAAACGTTTGGGTTCCTGGGCGAGAATATCGACCTCGCTAAAGTGAACTCCAGTCATATTTATTAAAGGAACTGTGCCCCAGATACAAGGACCTCACTGCAAAAACACTGGCCATGAGCGCCAAGTTATTTCTGTTCTAATTTGGTGTTTTGGCTCCTGACGATTCTCCAACGCAGAATGAGCGTCACATGACTCTCTCATGTGGGTTGCTGGTTCAAAGCTGAAATCCAGTGTGTTTAAACCTAAAATGTCTCTGATCTGAACGGTCAGTCCCTAAACCCCAGAGTCAGTGCTAGTGCAGCCTCTGCAGCTAGTACACTGCCTTATTTTATTTGTAAGTATAAAATGTTATTACTTAAAATGTCCTGGTAGGAGTTTGAGTCGTTTTGGTAAAGTAACTGCTCCTACCGTTGTTGAGTCTCCTGGTTTCTCATCACCGGGACACGGGCAGATCCAGGAGACTGAAACCAGGACACTGCGTCTACACGGACACTCACATCACCGGGAAACTCAAAAAACCCGGTCAGAACCGGGACACTCGAGCGCCTGTGCACACACTCATTAAAGTCCTGTTCTTACTCGATCCTGGGTCTCTTCCGGAAAGTATGTCGGCGCCCACCATGGCCCCCACGCCAATCAGACACACCATGACGGCGGCGAAGTGCAGAGGCCTATAACGCGTCTTCAAGAAGAACCAGGAGAGCAGCATCAGCACAGGGATCACGAAGCAGTCGAGCAGCTACAACCACAAACAGAACAATCAGTGACAAAGAACCAAACACGAGCTCTCCACCCTGATCTGGAACACGTCCTCCACCCTCATGTTCTCCCTCCTCTGCGGCCTCCACGCTCATGTTCTCCCTCCTCTGCGGCCTCCACGCTCATGTTCTCCCTCCTCTGCGGCCTCCATGCTCATGTTCTCCCTCCTCTGCGGCCTCCACGCTCATGTTCTCCCTCCTCTGCGGCCTCCACGCTCATGTTCTCCCTCCTCTGTGGCCTCCACGCTCATGTTCTCGTTTATTTACGTCTCTATTACGTTTAACCCCCTGGAGCCCTCACGTAGCCTTAGACTGTCAGACAGGGTTGGACAGATAAGTGTTACCTGGATACTGGTCATGGTGGTGGACAGGTGAGTGTTACCTGGATACTGGTCAGAGTGGTGTACTGATAGGCTTTGACCACGGTGTAATTGGCCTCCACATCAGCCAGTCCCATCACGAGATACTTCCACCAGTTTGACCTTAAGATGCGCCACAGGTTTCTGTCACCTGAAAACAAACAATATTTTACAGAAGTGTTCGGAGGGAGTCTGACGTCGCCCACAGCGTTCGGCTCCGGTCAAGTAACTCTACGAAAGACCAAAATGAGGAGCCTGACAGCAGCAGGTACAGAGAGACGGGCCACTTTTTACACACAAACTGAACTGGAGCCAGAGTCCGTGGAGCCAGAACCGCGCCCATGCTCACTTCCTGTTGTAATGCGGTGGCTAGCGGGTTAGCTTTGTCCACTTATATAAACAGTCTGGGCTGGGAATTGGCATGGGACGATATAGAAATTTGGTGTCACGATTATCACGGTCAAAATAACTGCGATTAACGATTATGTCATGATAATTATGCTAATAAAAGTTTGAAAATGTTATGGATATGAATAAAGATCATTTGAATATTATAAATAGTTTCACAATAATATTTAAACAACTGTTATAGTGTTGTACTTCGTTAGTGAAAGTGAAAACATTGGGCCTCATTCATGAATCTTTTCTTAAAATATGTTCCTAACTTCCACTTTAAGAAAATGCTGAGAGAACTCTGCCCCAGATTCACAAAGAGTTCTGAAGATTTCAAATTCCTTCATAAGTGACAGATGTGCCAAATTCATCAACATCCAAATACGAACACCTCCACGCTCATTTACATTAAAAAAATATGTATTTGGTTAGAAACGTCCTCTGAACTTCCAAATATGGCCAATAGAACACATACTCTATAAAACTCCTCAGAAATGTTCTTGGATCACACAGTAATATGTTTATAGGAAATAATTTGAGAAAATATCTAACTTACAATCATGGAGGAATTAGAATTTTTTGTTGCATTATCAGAGTAATAATATTGTAAAGCAGTAGAATTTCAGTTCTTACGAGTGCTCCTGATTCAAATCGTAGGATTTGTTCTTCCAGAAGAACATTTTCAGTTAAGAAAAAGTTTTGTGAATGCCAAAAATGTTTGTAAGAACGACTTAAGAACAAATGTGTTCGTAAGGTCTGTTCGTTTCATGAATGAAACCCATTGATCTAGAAGAAAACTACATGGAGAAATGTGTTTTTCCTGCACATTCTGGTGATTTACGGTGATTATTTTTGTTGGCGATTTTCAGGATTATATAAAACTCCCCATGAACGATTATTGTGTACCTTTTTATCACAATTAATGATATTATTGTTTATTGCCCCGTCCTACGTTGGGAGCAGACGTACCTTTGCGCGTGCACAGGGCGGTGGTGTACACCAGCAGCAGGAGGGCGTAGCTGAGGAAGCTCTGGAGCATGGGCGTCTTGGGCGCCTCCACCTCATCCTTATCCTCCGCCAGGTACTGACAGGTGACGGCAGTGCCACAGATGAGCAGGGACAGCACCTGCCCCATGGCGATGGTCTTCAGCAGGCGCCTGGGCAAAACACAGAGTCATTACAGCTGTCAGAGTAACACATCTGAAGTGTGATTTAACGCTGAAGTGAATAAACAAAACTGAAACTAAAACAGAAAGCAGTGTATATATATATATATATATATATATATATATATATATATATACACACATCACACACATAATTGTTATTAACATGTTAATGTTCCATCCCTAATAAATATAGGGATATGTTTCCATTGATACGCTATAAGTTGCTGTACGTTTTTAGATGACACAACTCTTCAGCTTCTTATTTATGATATTATATTAAAAAGAAAGTTACAAAAACATTTCCTTCTGTCCTGTACGTTGTAGTGTGGCGGTTACATCACATGTGTAGGAAACCTAAGGTTGCTGGTTCGATATCAGGGGTTTCAGTATTTATATAACAGTTTGTGTAACTCTGTAAGAGACAAAACTCCACACGTGGTGCTTTTTGTTTACACACGCTGTATGAATAAGATCCGTAGGTGGTCCGGGTCGGTGTTTCTCACCATGTGAAGACGTCTCTCATCTTGTAGTTGTGAAGGCCCCAATCGAGCGCCCACTTCCCACACAGCCTGTGCCCCCGGGGCCCCTGCATCTCCAGCCGAGCTCTGTGAAACACAAGCACACTCTCCTCATCGTGTCAGGACAGGGTTACAGACAGTCACTGGCCTCACTGTTATCAGAGCGCCCGGGAAAACACAAGGCGAAGCAGCTCAGGAATGTACCAGTCTCTGGGACTGGCACCATTTTCTCACCATCTCCCAACGACGCTCTGCGGCGGCAGCAAGAACCTAAAATGTCTCTATCTGATCTGAACTCCCTAAACCCCAGAGTCAGTGCTAGTGCAGCCTCTGCAGCTCAGGGAGGGAATTCTGGAGGTTCTGAGCTTCACATGAGCCTGTCCATAAACTGAGACTGAGACAAACGCAGGACGTGTCTCTGTGTCTCTGTCTGCAGGTGAAGCTCTGGAGACACGGGGTCAGAGGTGATTGTAAAACCTTTTTTTAAAAAACTGTAAGAGCGCAGGATACCGACAGCTCCATTAAAGGGCCCAGATCACACTGTTCTCTGATCTAATGTCGTTTCCTCATCACAAACAGACCTGGAGTTGTGTTTGTTTCATTCCCATATTTAACACACAAACCTGCAGATTTGAGCTCTTCTCTCAAACTCATCACAAGGTGGAACAGAGCGTTTGGAGCTTTGGAGATGTAGACAGACTAATAATAAAGAGTTACTCAAACATGTGAATGAAACAAACACAACTCCAGGTACATTTTTGAGGAGGGAACAACATTCCAACAGGATTAAAAACTCTTGAGTCTCTTTTGCGTAATACAGGACCTCTAAGCTGCAGCGTCCTCCTTTGTCACGTGAGCCACATTCAGTGACCATGAACCTGAGTTTACTTTGAGTTTGAGTGGAACCATGACCACTAATCTACTTACTTTGTAGGTGAGATGAGCACGATATGATGACCAGATGTAAAAGAGCAATTTAAAGCTGCATTGTGTAACTTTTCTGGTGGAGGGTCCGTCAAACTCTTTTCTCCATGGAGATGTTATTGCGTTGTCTGAAATGTTCCACAGTATGGCATTAAACCTTTCTATCTCCACGGAGACCAAACCAGACCAAGTTCCAGGTCAGATCTGTGGAGAGGCGATCCCGCTCACAGTCAGAATGTCTGTTTTTCTAGGTGTTTTTGAGCTCTAAAACCACCTGTAATTGAATAAATGTAAAGTAGAGCTGTTTAAAGTCACACTGTGGAACATTCCAGGCAGAGCAGTGACGTATCCACAGAAACAAACAGGTGACTATCGAATATCTCTCCCTGGTAGCGGCATGTGGCCGCACTTGGCAGGTGGGACTTCTTTCATTACAGCAAACATAAAAAAATACGTAATCAAAACAGTATTCGCTCACAAAAACGCGCAAAAACATCAACGGGACACTTACGGACTGTCTTTACGTCATCCGAGCCGTGGGAGAGCTGCGGATCCGAACAGAAATCACGAAAATCCCGGTGTCAACACGATCCACGCGGACACGTCTCTATCCGGGGACAGACTAACCTCGTGCTGCTGTGGCCCCGCCCCCTGAGCTGTCAGCGTCCCGCCCCCTGCGCTCTGATTGGTCCGGCGGGTTTGTTGACGTGCGCCGTGCAACCAAACTACGCCTACCGCTGAAAACGGAGAGAAATATGGAAAAGAATAATTATGACACTATCACAAACACCTGGAGTTTTGTTTGTTTCATTCACATGTTTAACACACAAACCTGCAGATTTAACACGAGTTCTTCTCTCAAACTGAAAACACTCTGTTCCACCTTGTGATGTCATCATGTGGTGATACAGGAAGTGCTCCACTGTGTTTTTAAACTCCACACACCTTCACTAGAATCATTTGGATCATTTCAATCTCTACTGAACTAAAGGTAAAAGGAGCTGTTCACTTGAAAACTACCACTTGATGACATCACAAGGTGGAACAGAGCGTTTGGAGCTTTGGAGATGTAGACAGACTAATAATAAAGAGTTCCTCAAACATGTGAATGAAACAAACACAACTCCAGGTCTGTTTTTGGGGAGGGAACAATACCAGTGAGGGTACATACAAAAGATGACATGTAATTCTCCCTGAAAAATGAGAAATGTCAAATATTGCATAAACAAAAAACAAAATTGGCACAGGCTGACAAGGCAATAAATAAATAAATAAATAAATAAATAAAAATTAGAATAGCAAGGACCTTTTCATGTTATCATGCTTGTTTAAAACTTTTCTATTCTTGTTGGAGTTTAAAAACACAGTGGAGCACTTCCTGTATTACCACATGACGTCACAAGGTGGAACACAGTGTTTACAGTTTGAGAGAAGAACTCTAAAGCCTAAATATGTGTTTGTTTGTGTGTTAAACATGTGTGAATGAAATAAAACACAACTCCATGTGTGTTTGTGATGAGGAAACAGTGTAATATGGCCCTTTAATGATATAAGATTTTACAGTATTTTTATTTGATATTTAAGAATAAAAGTGTAATATTTTACAGCCAGAATAACGCTCTTCTCTTAATAGATGATAAAAGAATGGAATTTGGTATCAACAATTCATTGATTTTAGGTAAACATTTTACTCACAAATGTCGTTTTTTCAAGATAAAACCAAACATAACACACTTGAAGAATGACCTGAAAATTTTGCTAGCGCATTGGGGCTGACTGAGAAAAAAGAGGATGGTTTTCTTGTATCCTTTTTGACAGATTTTAATTTATTCCTTTAAATTAGAGCTTTGAAATTGCCCCTTTTATATGTGAATGTTTTTATTCACTGCTGTGTTTTTTATGCATTTATTTTATTTTCATGTGAACTGTTTACTTTTACAAGAAACAGTTTTGGTTTGTTTCTGAAAATCTGCAATAAAAAAAAAAAAAAATATATATATATATATATATATATATATATATATATATATATATATATATATATATATATATATATATATATATATATATATATATATATATATATATATAAACGCTCTTCTCCGGTACAGCCACTCTCGCGAGACTCTGCGAGAAGATAAGTTGAGGGAACATGGCGACGCTGCTAAAGGTAAGCTCCAGTTCTATTCAATAGTTTTCGCCTGTCTCTCGCCCGGCTCTTTGTCACGCGTGGGCTTTTCCGTCATCTACAAGCCCCGGGCCGTGCATCCGTCCCCCGGCGCCCACCCACGGCCCCGGGCGAGGCTTTAACGAGACCCGGGAGTGGAGAAGTTCCCCCCGGCTAACCTTAGCTACTTACCAGTGATTTAGCTGCTAAACAGATCCCAGGCTCCATCAGTGTAAATATGAAAAGGACACACGCAGGACCAGGGTCACAGGAGCTGCAGCTGTGTCCTCCAGTCCAGTCCATGTTTAACTTATCTGTCAGTCCGTGGAAATGCAGAAATAAAGGCAACTCTTCCTTCTTCTGGCTGGGTTTGCAGGTGACAGTATAACTCAGTACTAGAGTGACCAGACGTGCCTGTCCCCTGTCCCTGCAGATTTCTCCAAAACCCTTGATGTGTCCCAGTTTTATACAATAAATGTCCCAGGTGTCCCTATTTTTGACCAATCTGATCCCTGGCAACAGTAAAGAGAGGCGTAAACTGTCATTTGTTGAGGTAAAATACAGAAAAGCTGCTTAAAAATGACCAAAACACAAAGAAAACGTGACTGTACTGACTCACGTGTTCGTCGTGAATGGACCGAGTGCAGAACAGTTTAATTACGCACTCGTTTCACAATTTTATTATTATCAACCACCAAAAAAACAGGCATGTCCCAGTTTTTTATTTTTGAAATTCTGGTCACTGTACTGTAGCCTCCAGTCTAGTCCATATTTAAGGTCAGTCTGTCAGTCCCTAGAAATGCAGAAATAAAGGCAACTATTTATTTTTCTGGCTGGATTTGCAGGTGACAGTATAACCCAATAGACTTGCTTTGTGTTTGGTGAAGGTAGAATACAGAGGTATTGGTCACTGATAAGTATGATCAGGTAATAAAGGCTATAAATTGCTTTAAATGTTATATATTACGCACAATTTACTCTTATGATCTTTAAGTCATGATCTAACGCTGTTTCCTCCTCAAAAACAGAGCTGGAGTTGTGTTTTGTTTCATTCACACATGTTTGACACACAAACCCTGCAGATTTAGGCTGAGTTCTTCTCTGTTCCACCTTGTGATGTCACGTGGCAATACAGCAAGTGCTCCACTGTGTTTTTAAACTCCATACTAGGGCTGGTATCATTAAGAAGTTGCCAATACGATACATATCTCGATACAGTGCACTTTCATTTTCAATACGATATATTTCAAATTGATTTGATACGGTTCAATAAAAATCAAGGCTAAATCATGACTGTGACACCAAAAGTCTTTGTTAAACCACGTCTTGTGTAGTTTAATCCTCAAAACAGTGAAAATGTTAAATGTGTCGCATAAAGAGTTTCCTTCCTCTAAAAGACCAGCAAAACTGTAGCGCTGTAACTAAATTATTTAGTAAAATATACCAAAAAATACTCTTGGCGATATATCAATACAGCAGCCCACGATATCGATACTGTATCATCACATTAAACAATACGATATATTGAAATTTTGATATTTTTGCACACCCCTACTCCACACACCTTCACTAGAATCATTTGGATCATTTCAGTCCTGGAATTGCCGATCTGGACTGAATTAAAGGTAAAAGGAGCTGCGAACTTGAAAACTACCACTTGATGACATCACAAGGTGGAGTGTTTTGAGGTTTGGAGATGACAGACTGATAATAAAGGGTTACTCAAACGTGAGAATGTTTTGTTTTTGACAGTTTTCATCTTTTCGTGTCAGAGTGCGCGTCCTGTTATCGTTATGTTATTTGGACCTTGAGTTCAGCTTTGACTTGTTTGGCTTTGTTTTGTCATGAGGACGCACGTCTCTGCTGACGTCTTCAACAAACTGTGGTCATTCTCAAGGAGAGAACCCAGCTTTTGGTTAAAGGTCCGATATTACACAGATTTGACTCTTGGAAGAGCCTTTCCTGAATGTCTTTAGAATGATCTGGAGCAGACCAAGTATAAGAGCACAGAGACATTTCATTTTGTCTTCTTATGTACTTTAAATTCTTGGGTTCTTTTTTAAAGACAATACAGTAAAGTGTATTTATCTTGTTGACATGTTTCGGTTGCTAGCTGTAAAAGAAATAACCACATTATGGATTGGGACGGGGCACGGGTCATTGGATCAGAAAACAATCAGGATCAGGGAGGACACTGAAATCAGGAAATGAGGCACGGACAGAATTAACCGTGATGATGGAGCGTTCCTCCTTTCACACACCTGGGACACCCTCCTCCAGAGAGCACCGGGCGACGGGAGGCAGGGTCAGTCTGAGCGACCTGCCAGGTCCATCCATGGATCTGGAATAAAAACTGAAAATGCCCCTCCCCCTCTGTTCCGGCTCCAGATGGACTAAATCCTCAAAGCTCCTAAAAGTGATCTTTGTCAGACTGAGCCTCGCCGCTCTGAGCCGCGCTCGCTCTGATTGGTCCGAACGCTCCACGCCGTACTCTGATTGGTCCAAACGCTCCACGCTGCGCTCTGATTGGTCCAAATGTTCCACGCCGCGCTCTGATTGGTCCAAACGCTCCACGCCGCGCTCTGATTGGTCCAGACGCTTCACGCTGTGCACATTACAGACGTCACGCGGTGGGAGGAGCTCGCCCGGATTAAAGTAAATGCGGAAGAGAAAATTATTTTTGTGCCCATGAGCCAATGAGCCCAGGCCCCTGAAAACAACACGACGCCATCTTGGGTTCAGCCTCAGTTTTGATCAGAGATCGGTGGGTCAGTCCGGCTGACCACGCCTACAGGAAGTGACAACAGCTGATGTACGGCACGTCACCACCAACACCAGGGACAGTTTTGAAGATGCAGCAGCAGCAGCTGAAACATGTCAACAAAGTAAATACATTTTACTGAATTGTCTTTAAAAAGAACCCAAGAAGTTAAAGCCCGTAGACTAGTATATGCCCATGGAGCACTGTGGAACCTACCTGGACCACTGAGGGATTATGCCCAAGGACACATGGAAAGTTCTACCATTTAATGTGGAAAATCACAGGATATTGTCTAAAGAAAGAGGGTTTTTATTATTATCATTGTGTCAGTCTATTCCTCAATATCAAACTCGAGTATCGTGACAACGCAGATTTCAGTGGTTGAATCGATTCCACACAGAAACCTAAGTTGGCATATCTGGCAGGAGCTGGTTCCAGGTGATCTCCTGTAAACAATCTGCTCTTTTCTCTTTAAGTTTGTTTTTCAAATCAGATAAACCTGTATTTGTGTCACAGCAGGTCAGTCCTGACGCCTGAGGAAGTCGGATCTGTCTTTCCTTTGTCTCTTTGTGTTTAAATAGAAATGTATTTAAATAGAGTCGGGTTCAGTTTTGTGCAAATACATTACAAAATCTATAATCTGGAATAGTGTTTTTTCTTAGTTTTTTCCACTGACCAGTTGTGTGTACTGAATATGACTCCTCCGTTTGTGTAGTGTTGGATGTAACGGTCCAGCAGCTGTTTTGTGGTTTTGTGTGTTCAGGTGAAAGGGGCTCAGCCCAAATACACCTCTGCTTCTGCTTCTGCTTCTGCTTCTGCTTCTGCTTCTGCTTCTGCTTCTTTTGAGCTTTGCTGAGTCACGGTTTTTGTAGTACTTTATTTAAAAAATGACTTCTTTGTGTTACACTGCTCAAATAAAATAAAAATGAAAATTAATTAAAACATGAATGTGTGTGTGTGTCTTCTGTGTGCGTGTGTGTTTCTTCTGTGTGTGTCTTCTGTGTGTGTGTGTGTGTGTGTGTATCTGTGTGCGTTGCAGAACAAAGGCTCCCTCCAGTTCGAGGACAAGTGGGACCTGATGAGGCCCATCGTGCTGAAGCTCCTGAGGCAGGAGTCTGTGACCAAACAGCAGTGGTTCGACCTCTTCTCGTAAGAACTCACCCGGAGACGTGTGTGTGTGTGTGTGTGTGTGTGTGTGTGTGTGTGCGTGCGTCTGTCTGTGTGTGGTAACATGTGTCTTTGTCTCACAGAGATGTCCATGCAGTGTGTCTGTGGGACGACAAAGGCCCGGCCAAGATCCACCAGGCTCTGAAGGAGGACATCTTAGACTTCATCAAACAGGCCCAGGCCGTGAGTCTGACCACAGCACACGAAGCCCTAATCTTTCATTATTACGACTAAAACACCCCAAATCTCTCCACTTTCACAAAGAAACTGTACACAAAATGTATTGTTCCAGGTTTCACGTATTGAACGATAAGTCGATATAGTGATTATTGTGACGCTAAACGCCCAACGCCAAACGCCAAACACACACTGCACCTTCCCATTATCACTGGACTATGGATGCATTTCTCAACTGGATGTAAAGCTTCACTGCGCATCTTTTCTGGTGGAGGGTCTGTCACCTCCTTTTCTCAATGGAGACGTCATTGCTCTGCCTGGAATGTTCCACAGTGTGACATTAAACAGCTCTACTTTACATTTATTCAATCACAGATGGTTTTAAAGCTCAAAAATCCCTAGAAAAACAGACATTCTGACTGTGAGCGGGGTCGCCTCTCCACAGATCTGACCTGGAACTTCTGGTTTGGTCTCCGTGAAGATAGAAAGGTTTAATGCCACACTGTGAAACATTCCAGACAAAGCAAAAACATCTCCATGGAGAAAAGCATTTGACCAGAAAAGTTGCGCAATGCAGCTTAAACAAAAGTTTGATTTCATAAATTTCCCCAACTGCATTCAGCGAAAACCAAATGGATTTATCTAACCCAATTCTACGCACACATAGAAAGCCTTGAATCTGTTTATAAAATATATTAAAGCCTTGTCTCTTTATATAACCTGAGCGTGTAAAAAGGCCGTCCTCTCTGTGCCCAGCGCGTGCTCAGTCACCAGGACGACACGGCGCTGCTGAAGGCGTACATCGTGGAGTGGAGGAAGTTCTTCACTCAGTGTGACATTCTGCCCAAACCCTTCTGCCAGCTGGAGATCACCCTGATGGGCAAACAGGGCAGCACCAAGAAGTCCAACGTGGAGGACAGCATCGTCCGCAAGGTACCACACACCAGACGGATTACAGCAGACCTGTTCTCCAAACTGTTCTCCTCAGATGTTTCTCCATGTTCTAGTCGTTTCTTCTCTGACCCTCTGAAGTTTTATTTGGAGTGATTCATGTTTGAGAATCTTTAATCTCTTATTTTCAAGACGCCATATCTTGAATGCAGAAGATTTAAACATTACTTAAACTTTCACAAATCCAAATACAACTTCAGAATTTTGTAGAAGATGAGACTTATTTAAATGTCCCATATCACACTTTTCTCTATCATCTCTGTTCTAATGTCGTTTCCTCATGGAGTTGTGTTTGTTTCATTCACATGTTTAACACACAAACCTGCAGATTTAGACTGAGTTCTTCACTCAAACTGAAAACACTCTGTTCCACCTTATGATGTCATCATGTGGTGATACACCACGTTCCAAATTATTATGCAAATTGTGTCGTAAGTGAGTTAAGTGAGTGAAACTGATAGATGGTCTTGTGTCTCACACACCTGAGCCAATGAGTTTACCAGGTGAGTCCAATTAAAGGAAAAACGACTTAAGAAGGACGTGGCAAAAGAAGAAATTCAGTTTGTCAACTGGACAAAAGTTTATTTGGTCGAATGCGTTTCAGAGCTCATGAGCTCCAGTGGCCCAGAAATACATGAAGACTCATTTTCAAACAGTCTGTTCACTGATGAGAGCCGTGAACCCTGGATGGTCCAGATGGATGGAGTGGTGGATGGTTGGTGACCTCAACCCTATTGAGACCCTCTGGAGCTCAAGTGAAAGATCTATGAGGGCGGGAGGCAGTTCACATCCAAACAGCAGCTCTGGGAGGATATTCTGACATCCTGCAAAGAAACTCAAGCAGAAACTCTCCACAAACTCACAAGTTCAGTAGATCCAGAATTGTGAAGCTCCTGTCAAATAAGGGTCCAATGTTCAAATGGAACTGGACCTGTTCAGATGTTTGGACTGAAATAACTTTCAGTCAGATTTCAGTAATATGCAAATGCTTCTAACTGAAAAATAAACTAATGAACATTTTCAGTTCTTTACAACAATAACATGGTTTGAAAATGAATAATTTGGACCAGTGCATTTGAAGTTTTTATTTCTGATAAAATCCTGTTTTCATTGTTCATTTGTTCAACATTTGAATTGTTCTAAAGGCTGACGACTTGAAAATTATGAGTGTCGTTTATATTGACAATTTGGCAAAATCAGAGAAAAATATCATTTGCATAATACTTTGGAACACAGTGTACAGGAAGAGCTCCACTGTGTTTTTAAACTCCACACACCTTCACCAACAGAGCGTTTGGAGCTTTGGAGATGTAGACAGACTAATAATAAAGAGTTCCTCAAACATGTGAATGAAACAAACACAACTCCAGGTCTGTTTTTGAGGAGGAAACATCATTAGAACACGACTTAAAGCTCCTAGAGTCCATTTTACATAATCTAAGACCTTTAAGTTTCTCTATATTGATTTTCTCTTTTTTAAATCCTCTTGTCACGGTGGTGTTTGTATTTTCAGCTCATGCTCGACACGTGGAACGAGTCGATCTTCTCCAACATTAAAAACCGTCTCCAGGACAGTGCCATGAAGCTGGTGCACGCAGAGAGGCTGGGAGAGGCGTTCGACTCCCAGCTCGTCATCGGCGTGCGCGAATCCTACGGTGAGGGCCTTTTCTGTGTTTCACCGTGTAACTGATACTGGGGGTGTGATGCTAAGTCTAAGCACTGCTCTGTCTGACGCTTAGTAGACTTTAATCTCAGTTTTGGTTTAACACAGTCTGACTTGAAAGAACTGACTTAAAGGTTGTATGGATGATTTTTTTATTTCAAATTGTCAATGATAGCATTATAGAGAAGCAACAGCCTTGTAATTATGATGACAAAAATAAAATAATAAAAATCCACCACCTGAAGACGTGGTGGGGCCAGATAAACATTGTTAGGTTTGTCAATCAAACTCCCTGTGTTTCTAGTGTAACTGACTCTCCGGCGCGCTGGGATCACGTGGTTTACGTTCGCCTCTCACACATTCCACAGACACAAGACGCCGTTTACTCAACCAACGCAGCGGTTCTTAGCGGCTTTTTCCAACTGTAGCTTCCTCACAGTTTGGACAAAGTTTGTTGCGATGGCAGACGAGAATCCACGACCAGTTAGCCGCAAAAGAAAGTCCGTTTATGAGGTCGCTGAAAGAAGAAGAGAAGGGGAAAAGGAGCGAAGCCAAACTAAGGTGATTCTTGGAGATTCCTTCCAGCGATGGCGTCACTGAAGCAGACGAAGGGTCTAAAGACTGACGCGTTGGTCGATAAATTACTTCTGGACAGGAAACTTCAACAGCGATTCTGAACGAGCCCCGGCTGTAAACAAACAGGATTTCTAGAGTCGGGAGGAGGCGGGAGGAGGAGTTTCTGCTTATGGAGCTGTGGAGGAGGAGGTGGTGTCACACGTGAGGAACATCTGAAAAAGGAAAAACAGTCGATGGATTTCTTCTTCCTTGGAAAATCCAAGGCTGCCACTACACTACAGGAGAATTTGCCCGATTTAAGCTGAGATTTGTTTCTTCCCGAGTTCGGCAATTTTGAAGTGTGTGTGTGAGAGTGTGTGAGTGTGTATGTGAGAGTGTGTGTGAGTGTGAATACTGCAGAACACACAAGTAGTTCCGTCAACAACCAAATCACTGTTCTATATCACTGCTCTGCTGCCATCACATAGACCGTATATGCAAATGGACATGGCTAAGTCACTAGCCGCCACGTTCCAAACAGGAAGTTCACATGTGGCTCTTCCGGCTCCTTCTAACTCTGGCTCCCACTGACTACCATTGGAATACTGTTGCCCGTCTCTCTGTACCTGCTGCAGTGAGCCTCGTCATTTTGGTCTTTAAATGTTCGCATGTACATTGTACATTTTTCCTCTGTTTTGTTTGTCAAAAAAATCTTATTCATGGCGTCACGACATTCTATATTTCTATATTATTTAATACAAATGGGCGGCAGCCAAAATTAATAGTTTTAAGATGCTGATTTTTATTGTAATTCAGTGAGTTCTTGGGTCTAGTCAATAATAGAAATGAACAAAAGTCAAATATTTCTGAATTTACCTTTTGGATCTGTCATGGCAAAGTACAGTGTGATCAACAGGGAAAACTGGCCCTTGCGCCCCATCTGTATGAAATCATCACATTCTAGAATCTGAAAACCACCAACATTTGCTCCTGTAACCGTTACCATCACCGTGAGATCACCATAGCAGCGGGTGAACACATCCTCAACTGCTCTGGGTAGAATGTGGGGACTAGCTTCATTTAAAACACTGAAATAACTGATATTTGAGTCATTTACAGATGGGGAACGGGCTTTTCACATTCACAGGAGAGACGTTTCATTTTGTAGCCGTGGTAACGGCACATTAAACAAGTTGGAGCCGCGCATTCTGCAGTTTTAACACAACCACAATGCTGTGCGTCGGTGTGTTCTACGACTCCGCGGCAGAACGCATGGCTCCTCGTTGTTTAATGCTCACATAAGCTAAAGGAGTGGGTAAGCTTTGTGCTCTCCCAGCGTGTTTCTCCTAAACTAAACTCCTCATCTCCAGCCTCTGTGTTCTGACTCTGCTCTTCCTCCAGTGAACCTCTGCTCCAACCCTGACGACAAGCTCCAGATCTACAGGGACAACTTTGAGAAGGCCTACATGGACTCCACTGAGAGGTTCTACAGAACACAGGCTCCAGCCTATCTCCAACAGAACGGGGTCCAGAACTACATGAAATATGTGAGTGGACCAGACCTTCAGACCTTCAGACCTTCTCCACGGCCCCTTTCACACAGACAGTCTCACCTGGGATGCACCTTAGACTTGGGCTGTGTCCGAATGTCTCCCCCAGCCCCTAACCCTCATCCACTACATAGTCCTGCACTCTTTAGCGCCCCCTACAGTGACTCACTCACAGAGATTCAGACTCACGGCTCACTACAGTCGGGTCACGTGACTCTGGCTCTGGGTGAAAAAAAGTCTAAAGGCTAAACTGTGATAAAAGTTGATTTGTGTCATAAATAAAGATCAGATCAGACTGACACAAGTGTTTATGGACTAATAATAATCACACGAGTTTCTGTCACGCTGGATTTCACCTAAACGGACTGGAGGATTTGATTTTTGGCTGAAACGTGGAAGTTATGGCTCTTTTAACAGCTGGAGCTAAAGCGGCTAACGCTAGCACCGCTAACACCAGAACGGTTTATTTAGTCGAGTTTTATTCAGAATCAGAATCAGAGCCACAAACCAGAGATTTTCTCTGCTTCATTCAGTCGGGTGAGTAATAGTACTATAGTAGTAGTACACGAGTATAACAGTAGTAGTATTTGTAGTACTTTTAGTCGGGTTGTGTCCAGTTGTGTTTCCGAATGTAAACAGACTTGGACTTTATTGATCCACAGGGAAATGACTTGGACACATCATAATATGTTATAATAACAAAGATTAAAATATAAAAATGGTAATGATAAATTCAAAATACGGCATAATTATATAAATGTAAATGTACAAGTCAAAATAAAACAGAAAATGAGTAATAATAGAATATGTCGGCTAAATACAAGAGGAAAAACTGTGCAAAAATGATGATATGATGTGAAACCTGCATTTTACCAGACTAGGGTCATGTGTGAACCGAGCCACTAATTTTCCTGCATGTTTGATCCTGCAATTTCCTGGTAAATTACTGGGAGTAAAGTTTTATGTAGGGCTGGGTGATTTTGTCTGAAAATAAAATTCTCTTTTTTTTTTCTTTCTATTCTGTCCACTAAAAATGTTCCGCAAACTACAGAACCTCAAAATATTGTGTTAATTAATTTGCAGTAATTGTGGACTTGTGGGCAGGGTCACGTCTTTCATTATAAAAACTATTTAAAAAAAAAAAGTGGGATGATGTGTTTGTGTGGACATCGTGATGTCCTGGAAAAGTCCTGGAAAATTATTTTAAGAAAAGTGCGGCAACCCTGAAAATTAGAACCTGGTAAATTTTGCATAAGATGAGACATTTTTAAGTCTCACTATTTATTTCTGTGCATGTTTTTTCACTACTCGGCTTTAAATCTAGTTATAATGGTGTTTGGGTTTTTTCTTTTTTTTTTTTTAATTTTCCACTAAAAATGTTTTTCAAAATACAGAAAATGGTTAAAATATTTTAAAAACTTTTCTGGTGGAGGCTCCGTCGAACGCTTTTCTCCATGGAGATGCTATTATTTTGTCTGGAATGTTCCACAATATGGCATTAAACCTTTGTATCCTCATGAAGACCAAACCAGACCAAGTTCCAGGTCAGATCTGTGGAGAGGCGACCCCGCTCACAGTCAGAATGTCTGTTTTTTTAGGTATTTTTGAGCTCTAAAACCACCTGTGATTGAATAAATGTAAAGTAGAGCTGTTTAATGTCACACTGTGGAACATTCCAGGCAGAGCAGTAACATCTCCATGGAGAAAAGAATTTGTCGGACCCTCCACCAGAAAAGTTACACTGTGCACCGTTTAACATTTAATTTGACGTTGCTGCCCCCTGTGGCCAAAGCGAGAGGCCTTTCTACGTTTTCACTGTAATATTCAATACAAATCCATTTTCTTCCAGTTTTCTTCCAGTCGATTTGAACTCCAGATTCCGTGTACGAGGTTGCGTTGCCATGGTTTCTCAGTATTCACACACGTGTTGTTTTGTTCAGGCCGACTCGAAGCTCAGGGAAGAGGAGAAGAGGGCGCTGAGGTACCTGGAGACCAGACGAGACTGTAACTCTGTCCAAGCCGTGAGTTCATTTCAACATTGAAGCTAATTTGATCACAAACACAACACTTTTACTTTTTACTCTTTAAGTACATTTTTAAACAGGAACTTTAATACTTAGGTACATTTTTCATATGATACTTTTACTTAACTTTCTGTCCCTGTATCTGTACTTTTACTTAAGTAACAAAATTGAGTACTTCTTCCACCACTGATACCCTGTATTGTTCCTGTATATTCCCCATATATTCCCTATATATTCGCTGTATATCCTCTGTATATTCCATGTATATTCCCTGTTTATTCCCTGTGTTGTCCCTATATTTTCCCAGTATATTCCTTGTATATTCGCTGTAGATTCCCTGTATTGTCCCTGTATACTCCATTTATATTCTCTGCATATTCCATATATATATCCCGTATATATTCCGTATATATTCCGTATATATTCCGTATATATTCCGTATATATTCTGTATATATATTCCCTGTATATTCTCTGTATATTCCGTATATATTCTGTATATTCCGTATATATTCCCTGTATGTTCTTTGTATGTTCTCTGTATATTCTCTGTGTATTCTGTATATATTCCATATATATTCCGTATATATTCCCTGTATATTCCCTGTGTGCTTCAGCTGATGGAGTGCTGTGTGAACGCGCTGGTCACCTCCTTCAAAGAGACGATCCTGGCAGAATGTCCCGGGATGATCAAGAGAAACGAGACGGAGAGTGAGTACAGCCAGAGTGCCTTGCTCAAAGGCTCTGCCAGCTCAGGTCTGCACCCGGACCAGCTACACCCACACCACCACCATCACCTGACCACACCCACACCACCACTATCACCTGACCAACTGACCACACCCACACCACCACCACCATCACCTGACCAACTGACCACACCACCACCATCACCTGACCAACTGACCACACCACCACCATCACCACCACCACCATCAACTGTGACCACACCACCACCATCACTATCACCTGACCACATCCACACCACCACTATCACCTGACCACATCCACACCACCACTATCACCTGACCACACCCACACCACCACTATCACCTGACCACATCCACACCACCACTATCACCTGACCACATCCACACCACCACTATCACCTGACCACACCCACACCACCACTATCACCTGACCAACTGACCACACCCACACCACCACTATCACCTGACCAACTGACCACACCCACACCACCACTATCACCTGACCACATCCACACCACCACTATCACCTGACCAACTGACCACACCCACATCGCCACTATCACCTGACCACATCCACACCACCACTATCACCTGACCAACTGACCACACCCACATCGCCACTATCACCTGACCACATCCACACCACCACTATCACCTGACCAACTGACCACACCCACATCGCCACTATCACCTGGCCAACTGACCACACCCACACCATCACTATCACCTGGCCAACTGACCACACCCACACCACCACTATCACCTGACCAACTGACCACACCCACACCACCACCATCACCTGACCAACTGACCACACCCACACCACCACCATCACCTGACCAATTGACCACACCCACACCACCACCATCACCTGACCAACTGACCACACCCACACCACCACCATCACCTGACCAACTGACCACACCCACACCACCACCATCACCTGACCAACTGACCACACCCACACCACCACCATCACCTGACCAACTGACCACACCCACACCACCACCATCACCTGACCAACTGACCACACCCACACCACCACTATCACCTGACCAACTGACCACACCCACACCACCACATCACCTGACCAACTGACCACACCCACACCACCACCATCACCTGACCAACTGACCACACCCACACCACCACCATCACCTGACCACACCCACACCACCACCATCACCTGACCAACTGACCACACCCACACCACCACTATCACCTGACCAACTGACCACACCCACACCACCACTATCACCTGACCACACCCACACCACCACTATCACCTGACCAACTGACCACACCACCACTATCACCTGACCAACTGACCACACCACCACTATCACCTGACCAACTGACCACACCCACACCACCACCATCACCTGACCACACCCACACCACCACCACCATCACCTGACCACACCCACACCACCACTATCACCTGATCACCTGACCACACCCACACCACCACTATCACCTGACCAACTGACCACACCCACACCACCACTATCACCTGACCAACTGACCACACCCACACCACCACCATCACCTGACCAACTGACCACACCCACACCACCACATCACCATCACCTGACCACACCCACACCACCACTATCACCTGACCAACTGATCACACCCACACCACCACTATCACCTGACCAACTGACCACACCCACACCACCACCATCACCTGACCAACTGACCACACCCACACCACCACCATCACCTGACCACACCCACACCACCACCATCACCTGACCAACTGATCACACCCACACCACCACTATCACCTGACCAACTGACCACACCCACACCACCACCATCACCTGACCACACCCACACCACCACATCACCATCACCTGACCACACCCACACCACCACTATCACCTGACCAACTGACCACACCCACACCACCACCATCACCTGACCACACCCACACCACCACCATCACCTGACCACACCCACACCACCACTATCACCTGACCAACTGACCACACCCACACCACCACTATCACCTGACCAACTGACCACACCCACACCACCACCACTATCACCTGACCAACTGACCACACCCACACCACCACCACCATCACCTGACCAACTGACCACACACATAATAATAAGCCTCATAATAGCAGGTATAATAATATAAATGTCAAAGTAAATATTCTAGTTAAAGTGCGTCCATGTTTGTCTCCATGTGTGTGTCTCCATGTGTGTGTCTCCATGTGTGTGTCTCTGCGTGTGTGTCTCCGCGTGTGTCCTCGTGTGTGTCTCCGCGTGTGTCCTCGTGTGTGTCCTCAGAGCTCCACCTCATGTTCTCGCTGATGGACAAAGTTCCCAGTGGGATCGAGCCGATGCTGAAGGACCTGGAGGAGCACATCATGAGCGCCGGACTCGCAGACATGGTGGCGTCCGCGGAGACCATCACCTCGGTTTGTGCTCTGTTCAAACTGTTCAGTGACATCACGCTGGGGGGGTGGTGCTCGTGTGTCTGTGGTGGAATGTTTAGCAGTCACACATTAGCAAAAACTGTCAGAAAAGTTTTAAAATACTCCAAAAACTCAAATACAAAAGTGATTTAAATAGCACATGTTCATGTTCCTGTGATCAGAGCGTTCAGGGTCCTGTTCAGGAGTTTGATTTGACACTAAAAGGTGAAAGACTCACTGAAAAACTGTTGGCTAATGCTAATGCTAATGCTAATGCTATCTTGTAGCTGTAATGTTTTAGACCTTTTTTTTCTTATTTTATCTGAAGTGTTAAAGATTTTTCATTGATGTTCAATAGATTATAGATTTCAATAAACACATTTGAAAAGTACTCATTTGTCCCTCCTGTCCCCGCCCCTCCTCTGTCCTCCTCTAACCCTCATCTGACCCTCCTCTGTCCTTCCTCTGTCTATCCGCTCACCCTTCCTCTGTCCCTCTTCTGTCTCCCCTCTGACCCTTCCTCTGACCCTCTTCTGTCCCTCCTCTGTCCCCCCTCTGACCCTCTTCTGTCCCTCCTCTGTCCCCCCTCTGACCCTCCTCTGTTCCTCCTCTAACCCTCCTCTGTCTCCCCTGTTACCCTCATCTAACCCTCCTCTGACACCTCTGTCCCCCCTCACCCTTCCTCTGTCCCTCCTCTGTCCCTCTGTTTGGTCCCAGGACTCGGAGAAATACGTGGAGCAGCTGCTGACTCTCTTCAATCGCTTCAGTCGTCTGGTGAAGGAGGCGTTTCAGGACGACCCGCGTTTCCTCACGGCCAGAGACAAAGTACGGCCCACAGATTCATGAATGTGCTGGTGTCTCACGCTCAGACGGGGGTTAATAATAATAATAATAACACGTTGGTTTTATGAAGTGCTTTTCACTTCACAGTAAAGTTATACTAAAACAAGGACAGGACGGATGAAACAGTACAGAGGAGCGGTCATGTGGGGGCGCTGTAGGCTGTGAGGAAAAGGTGTGTTCTGAGCTTTTTTTTGAAAGTGTTTAGTGAGTCTGAGTCTAGTTTTCCATGAAATATCGGAAAGGTCAATTCTAGAAGTGGGACGTTATTAAAAAAAATAATCTTTGTAATTAATTAATCTCAATTAATCACAACAATATTTGCCTCACTCATTTACTGATTTTCTTACTGAGGCCATTTGTCATTTGTTGGAGTTTGGGCTGACTCCTGTTTGTACTCGGACCAGAACTGCTGTGACGTGTTTTGCATTTAAATGGTGTCGTAGGGTTGAGATGCTTCTGTGATGTGCAAACTCTTTTCTGCACAGTTAGCAGTAAACGACGCCTTTGTCAATTCTTCCATCGGGTAGTTTTTTTTAATAGAAATGTACCGTCCAGCCGACCCAGAGGGCGTCCGTGTACGACACGACACGGTGCACTGACAAACGTTCTTTGTTGTTTGGCGTGCAAACTGCAGTAAAATGTGTTAATATTTTTAATGCATTATCTTCGTTGTAATTAATTAATTAACACATTAATGTCCCACCCCTAGTAAAGTCCCAAACATGGAACCTGATCATTTCTGTTTTTGACCAGACCCAAGACCGCGCTGTTTTATATTTGAACAAAAATCTGCAGCTGAACTCTTTTCATTTGACCTTCCCCCGTCTGTATTAAACATTAGAATATCGGCCTATAGAATGTAGTGAAGTCATCTGAAACACAGCGACAGACTGTTTATATAACCGGACAGAGCTAACCCGCTAGCCGCCGCGTTCCAAACAGGAAGTGAGCATGGACGCTCTTCGGCTCCTCGACTCCGGCTTAATTCACTTTGTTTTGAAAAAGCGTGGCTCCGCTCTCTGTAACGGCTCCTGTCAGGCTCCTCATTATGAACCTGCTCTTCATGATCCTGGAGTTTTTATTTCACTGTTTTGTCTCTAAATCAAGACATGAACATTAATAACAGACCAATCAGGCGCCTTCTTTCTCTGAGGTCACTCCCGCTAGCGTTAGCAACAGGTTTGATTGACAGCGTCGCTTTCATTCAGTCATTTTTATTTATGTTAAAGATTTGCACATTGGACTTTCTCAGCAATAAGAATTATTAAATTATACATATATTTTTTTACATACAAAAACAAAATATGACAGCCTCGCTCCTGATTGGCTCTTTGGTTGCTATGAAACTCGCTGTTATTCTGTGCACGACAGCGGCCTCGGTGTCACGTCCTGTCGTTTTATCTCTGTGGTTTTTGCAGAGTCGTGTTGAAATGAATAAATATTTAAAGATAAAGACAGATAAAGCTGTGCTGGATGTCACTGACAACATGTTCAAAAGTACAAATAAAATAAAAATGAATGAAGACTTGAGCAGAGGACACTTCTGTGTTTAGAAAGAGACATGTTTGTGTCTCAGTGCTAACGCTAAAGCTAATGTTGAGGCAGAATAAATATTAAAACAACGCCACAAACTGAAGTATTTACACTGAAGCATTTACACTGAAGTATTTACACTGAAGCATTTACACTGAAGCATTTACACTAAAGCATTTACACTGAAGCATTTACACTAAAGCATTTACACTAAAGCATTTACACTGAAGCATTTACACTGAAGCATTTACACTGAAGTATTTACACTAAAGCATTTACACTAAAGCATTTACACTGAAGCATTTACACTGAAGCATTTACACTAAAGCATTTACACTAAAGTATTTACTTATACAAATAAGTGGGGAAGTGTTTATTTTGATTCATTTGAATTTTAATAGGCTGTTTATTTTATGTTTTACGATTTGAATAAAACTGACTGTGTGTGTATGTGTCTGTTTGTGTGTCTGTCTGTGTGTGTGTTTGTGTGTTCACAGGCGTACAAAGCGGTCGTGAACGATGCCACCATATTTAAACTGGAGCTCCCAATGAAACAGAAAGGGTATGTTTTTTTGTTTTGTTTTTTGTTAACTTTAAAGCTGCACTGTGTAATTTTTCTGGTTGGGGGTCCGTCACCTGCTTGTTTCTATGGATACGTCACTGCTCCGCCTGGAATATTCCACAGTGTGACATTAAACAGCTCTACTTTACATTTATTCAATTACAGGTGGTTTTAGAGCTCAAAAATACCTAGAAAAACAGACATTCTGATCAGAATCAGTGTTTTAAGCCGCAGGGTTCAAAGTGTGAGAAAAAAGTAGCGGCTTATAGTCTGGAAATTATGGTAAATTTAAAAAGGGGTTCACTTGAAAACTACCACTTGATGACATCACAAGGTGGAACAGAGCGTTTGGAGCTTTGGAGATGTAGACAGACTAATAATAAAGAGTTCCTCAAACATGTGAATGACACAAACACAACTCCAGGTGTTTTTGAGGAGGAACATTAGAACAGGACTTAAATCTCACAGGAGTCAGTTTTGTCTTAAACCTTCTGTCTGTGCAGTGTCGGGTTAAAGACACAGCCTGAGTCCAAGTGTCCGGAGCTTTTGGCGAACTACTGTGACATGCTGCTACGAAAAACCCCTCTGAGCAAGAAACTCACGTCAGAGGAGATCGAAGCCAAACTCAAGGAAGTGGTGAGAATAAAACACTACATCTTCATAACGTCGCAGTTTATAAAGTTTGGGAAACACATTTTAAAGAAATATAATACGACTTCTTCCACATATTTGTGCCTCATTATAGTACAGAGATATTGGAGATGCAGCTCTTGTATGGAAGATCATTTGTTCCATTAGATTTAGAATTTTAAATACCTCTGAATTTCTCACTTTGAATTTTTTAACTCTGAAAAAAGATGTTTGAATTATTTTTATTCTGAATTTTAGTTGATAAAATTTTAAGTGTACTTCTTCAGTATGTTTAAAATTCAAAATAAAAATGTCAACTTTTATATATTCAGCACAGATATTTTCAATCCTCAAATTCAACAGTCAAAATTCAGAGTGTAAAATTCAGAGTGTAAAATTCAGAGTGTAAAATTCACAGCAAAGATCCAAGACGCCAAGGCAGAATCGGTCGATCCTGTGTGCGTGAGGAGGACAGAGGCTGTTTCCTAATGGTTCTCATCTGTGGGCGGGGTTTACACTTAACAAATAAGAGATGAGGTTTTGATGAGGCGAATTCTGACCAATCAGATCGCTTCACTGCACCATTTCCTGTTTGTTACTAACTCAGATCGGATCACACAGGATCGATTGATTCTGCCTTGGCGTCTTGGATCTTTGCTGTGAATTTACACTCTGAATTTTACACTCTGAATTTTACACTCTGAATTTTGACTGTTGAGTTTGAGGCTTGAAAATATTTGTGCTGAATATTTAAAATGTGATAATTTTTTATATTGAATTTTAAACACATGGAAAACGCTTAAACACTTCAGAATAAAAATAATTCAAACATGTTTTTTCAGAGTTAAAAAATTCAAAGTGAGAAATTCAGCGTGATTTAAAATTCAAAATCTGATGAAACAAATTATCTTCCATATCTTGAGGTCGAAATAAGCCCTCTGTGTGCCCGTCTGCATCGAACTGAAAAGCACGTTATTGTCCAGTATTCAGGGATGCAGCTTTTTCAGTTTCGATTTCAATACTAAAGCTTTAAGTAGAGCTGCTTGGTGAGCTTCTGCACCGGTATCGGCTAACACAGATAATCGATACTAACACCAGAGCAGAGACTGGAAGAGCTCACGAGGCTTCTAACACCTCTTGAGTTGTGTGGTCCTCCGTGCCTTTCATTTATTTTACTTATTTATTGCTATTTTATACCACGGTCAGTGAGAATTCCAATGTCGAACTGCCGTCGCTTTCTATTGAATTTCTGTAGTTGACATACATGAACATTCACACAGACAGTGGCTCCCTCTTTTCTGCATCACTCGAGGAAAAACAATCTGAGTCAGTTTTTCCCGACATCCGTTGTAAACGCGTTCCATTGCAACAGTTGGGGAAAATATGGACGCCCGAGAAAGTTTAATGTAACGTCGGGTATCGCGGCGAGCTCCTGCTGATAAATAGAGTCTGTTCGCTAACATTAGCTGTCGGAGACTCAGTTATGGCGGTTTGACTTTTACATGTTCAGAGAAAAACTTCTGTCGTCTGTGAAATGTTGTGAAAAAAGTCTAAATGTCACTACAAAGTTTTTAAAGACATTTTCACTACACAGACACGACTGACGAAAACACAATTCTCCGCGTTTATTGTTTGCGCAGACATTTCTGCTGTGACGTAAATCCAACCGACTTGTCTGCACCAAACCATCCCGAGTTTGTGTTTCGGAAAGTTCCATTGCATTTTCTCAAGGTGGAGGCCAGTTTTTCTCAAGTCCCATGATCCTGATTCTGAATAAAACTCGACTAAATAAACTGTTCTGGTGTTAGTGGTGCTAGCGTTAGCCGCTTTAGCTCCAGCTGTTAATAGAGCCATAACTTCCACGTTTCAGCCAAAAACTGCAGAACGCACGGCTCCAAGTTGTTAATGTTTACTTATTATTTTTATGGATTTGCTTTTATTTGATTTGTACCGGTTCTGTTGTTTTGGGACTGGTACGATCACGTTTTTAAGCATTTGACCTTTTTGTTGCCGTCATTTTATGTTCTCTGTGCAGCACTAAGGAAACTTTTTTGCTTGTAAAAGGTGTTATAGAAATAAAGTGGATTTGGATTTGAAACAAAAACAAAAACAGCATTAATTTCCTTCGTACAAAAATAAAATAAAACTCAACTCCAGATGTGTTCAGGAGCTGTTTATTAAAGTAACCAGAAAATAGCCTTATTACATTAATTTCTTTGCCCCGCCCACTATATCAGCTGACCTGAGATCTTGAAGCAGTGATCAATAATAACCAATGATCAGAAAGTGCACGTTGGCATGCTAGTGACAGCAAACCTCCGCTCTGGTCTCTGAGAGTTGAGAAAAGCTCGTATAAACTCACCATGGTGAAGAATTGGGACGATCCGAATGCAGAAGGGAAGTGCGGAAGAACTTTGGACCACTGCAAACCGTTTTAAATTTAAACGTGCTGTAAAAGTGTTGCTCCCTGTCTCCCCCTAGCTGCTGGTGCTGAAGTACGTGCAGAACAAAGACGTGTTCATGCGTTACCACAAAGCCCACCTGACCCGCCGCCTCATCCTGGACATCTCCGCGGACAGCGAGATCGAGGAGAACATGGTGGAGTGGCTCAGGGTCAGTGCACGCTCGGGCTGGGGGTGGTCTACATGCATGTGTATGGTGGAATGTGATCATTTCGACTGTTCATGGTCCTGGTCTTTGTTTCTATCGACCTTTTTCACAACGGCCGAAGTCCCCCGCTGTAGGTTTGCAGAACTTCTCAGTCAATGTTTTTCTGTGGCAAATTGTCCGTGTAAATGTTTGGTGTTTTCTCCTCCAGCTTCATAAATCTGCCCCATCACCAAATCTTCAACCAACAAGGTCCACAAAGGATAAACATTCTTCATGAAGAATTTATCCACAACGATCAAGGGAAGAAAGACGAAAGCTTAAAGGAGAACAACGACGAGCGTTAGAGAAATACTGAGAAAAACTAATGTTATGGTCCTGAATGTTTTTTCACAGATTACATCTCTAACATTCAAACTGCACAAATCTATTTATGCAAATATCGACATCATGAAATCGATTTTTAATTTTAATTCTAGAATCAGTCTGAGTGAACAAGTTCCTTCTGTTTTATTCATGACCATAACATTAGTTTTGCTCAGTATTTCTCTAAAGCTCGTCGTCGTTCTCCTTTAAGCTTTCGTCTTTCTTCCCTTGATCGTTGTGGATAAATTCTTCATGAAGAATGTTTATCCTTTGTGGACCTTGTTGGTTGAAGATTTGGTGATGGGGCAGATTTATGAAGCTGGTGGAGAAAACGACAGACAAACCAAAACCGGAAGTTCCTAAAGCGCGTCACTTCCGGCTGTTGTGAAAAAGATCTATTATTATAATTTAAGGTCTATATTTACTTGAGTGATAAATCACACTTCAGACTTGTTATCGTGACAGTTCAGTGTGCACTTCTGTTCACGAGGAACTGTTGGTCTCCACTCTTCATTCACGAGGCCTGAGCCCTGCACGACTCAGATGAGAATCACACTCAGCAGTGTTACTGAGACAGTTTATCTGCCCTCACACCTGCCTCCTGCTGGCAGGAGGAGGGGATGTCTGCTGTATTATTGATATAGATGGTATATGTTACACTGCCCTCTGTTGACAGGAGGTGGGGATGCCTGCAGATTATGTGAACAAACTCGCCCGAATGTTCCAGGACATTAAAGTGTCTGAAGACCTGAACCAGTCCTTCAAAGAGATGCACAAACACAACAAGCTCGCTCTGCCAGGTCTGTCCCACAGACGAGTCTCTGTCTGTGTACGTTCTGTTTCAGCTCCCGCACATACAGTTACAGTGCCCATCCCACACAAATGAACGGTGAAGCCGGTCCCATGTTAAATTATAGAACATGTTTTTATGATATTTATTCATTTCTGGTCTCCTCACCAGTGTCGTGAAGATTTTAGTGTCATTATGTGTTTATCAGAAGTACCCAGTTCTGAGCAGTTATCTCTGCTGGCCGTTTTACACTAATCTGATCTAAAATAAAACAGTAAAAGGTTTACGCACTGAACAGTGACTTTAAACGAGGCTCTGACCTAAATGTGGGCGATGGGCTGATACGATGGGGTGATACCCTCCTTAAATTAACATTCCGTAAACTTAACAGTTACAGTTACATGTTTTTTTTTCTTAATCTCCCTAAATCTGACCGTCTATCTCACTTGTGCCCAGCGGACTCTGTGAACATTAAGATCCTGAACGCGGGCGCCTGGTCCAGGAGCAGTGAGAAGGTGTTTGTGTCTCTTCCCACGGAGCTGGAGGACCTGATCCCGGAGGTGGAGGACTTCTACAAGAAGAACCACAGCGGGCGCAAGCTGCACTGGCACCACCTCATGTCCAACGGCATCGTGAGTCCTGCCCATAGATTGTTTATGTAAATGGACAGAGCTAATCCGCTAACCCGCTAGCCTCCGCGTCCCGAACAGGAAGTGAGCATGGACGCACTGTGGCTCCATCGGCTCCAGTTCAGTTTGTGTGTAAAAAGTGTGGCCCCTCTGTCTGTACCTGCTGCTGTCAGGCTCCTCACTCTGACCTTCACACGTTGGTTTGAACCCACTCTACATGTTCCTGGGGGTTTTATTTCACTATATTGTCCCTAAATCAAGATCTGAACATTAATAACAGACCAATCAGGCGTTAGCAGATTTGAATTTGTCCCTATAACCGCTAGCCTCAGTGAGCTTCATTTGGAGCTGAACGCTGTGGATGACGTCACACTCATGTTGTATTTTACTCTTTTTTGTTGTTGTTTATGTACTTAAAAATTTTCATGGTACAGTAGAAATAATCGCTTGACTTCATCTACTGAAAGAATCATTAGTTGCAGCCGCAATGTCCGTGAAATCTTCTGAAGGTGAATTTGTGTGTGTTCCCTGTGTGTGTTCCCTGTGTGTGTGTGTTCCCTGTGTGTGTGTGTGTGTGTCTGTGTGTGTGTGTGTGTGTGTGTGTCTGTGTGTGTTCCCTGTGTGTGTTCCCTGTGTGTGTTCCCTGTGTGTGTGTGTGTGTGTGTGTGTGTTCCCTGTGTGTGTGTGTGTGTGTGTGTGTGTCTGTGTGTGTGTGTGTGTGTTCCCTGTGTGTGTGTGTGTGTGTGTTCCCTGTGTGTGTGTGTGTTTCCTGTGTGTGTGTGTGTTCCCTGTGTGTGTGCAGATCACGTTTAAGAACGAGGTGGGGCAGTATGATCTGGAGGTCACCACGTTCCAGCTCGCCGTGCTCTTCGCCTGGAACCAGAGACCGCGAGAGAGAATCAGCTTCGAAAACCTGAAGTTGGCCACAGAGCTGCCGGACGCCGAGCTCCGGAGGACGCTATGGGTAACTGCACCTACAGGGGGCGCTAGAGACGATGGGTACTTTACAGCTGATGTCATCAGCATTCCCGGGGGGTGTGATGCTAACTGTAAGCACTGCTCTGTCTGAAGATCTCAGATTAGACAATATGACCATAAAGATCTGATTTATCTGGACTACAACAGGTGAGCTGATTTGAGCTGTAAAGGCCGCCACCTCGCCCGATTTTTCGGTCTTAAACGATTTTTAAACGTGCAACAAAAAGCGCAGACCACAGACACGAGGAGAATCTGATGAGATTTTAAATCTCCAATCGTAAAGACACTGCAGCGGGACACGTCTGCGGTCCTCAGGTGCACAGGTGTGAGTGCGATCTCAGCTGTTTCCTACAGTAAAACCACTCGCTCTGAGACTCTGAAGTGTTCAAAGATCAGAGCTCTGCACTTTAGTTTAGACACAAGTCAAAATGTGTTTTTATTATTTATGAAACGTGGAGCAAAACTTCAGATCCATGATTTTAAAACACAGAAGAGATAAAGTCCACAGGAAGTAGAGTCACTGTCACTAATCTGCAGCTTCACCTCGATCCGTCGCTGTGGATGTAACAGACACACGTGAGGAACGACTCTGGACTTTTGACTTTTAAAGAACGCACAAAACTGGATTCACAGAGCGGGTCTGTGGACTGGAGTCATTATTTGTGGAGGACAAATTCTGTGGATAATGTTGCACTTTAAATTTCCATCTTTACGAGAGGAGAGGAATAAACTCTTCTCATTATTTTCACTATTTCCTGAGTTTGTTGTTGCGTCTCTGTGTCCGTCTCCTCTGCCCCTGACGCTCTGGTTTATCGACTGTTACCGTCGCGTTGTTGATGTTTGGTGGTGATGATCTGACAGAGCAGCTCAGAGTCACACACACACGAGGAGCACAGCGGCTTCAAAATCGCACACGAAGACACAAAGTCGGGTCACACTTCCCCGAACTCAGGTAGAAGCAAATCACAGCCTAAATCGGGCAGATTCTCCTGAAGTGTGCGGCGACCTTTAGAATCACAGTATAACAACAAAGAGAACGGCTTAAATATAAAAAAACAAAACACAACTCCAGGTCTGTTTGTGATGAGGAGACTACACAGAGATCAGGAAATAGTGTAACACAGGACCTTTAAATGTTATGACAAACAAATCTATCCATGAAGGTGTTTTCTGAAGCCCTAAAACCTGCCGTAGCCAAAAAAATGACCAGGAACAGTAGATAAAGCTTTTAAAACACAATATACACTGTTCAGTATTAAACAAGTGGAATTACGATTTATTATTTTGAGTATTTCATGTCAGCTCATTTCTTTTGTGTTTGTTTTTTCCTTTAGTCCCTAGTGGCTTTTCCAAAACTAAAACGGCAGGTCTTATGTTATGATCCTGTGGTCTCCTCACCCAAGGACTTCGCAGAGGGAACGCTCTTCTTTGTAAACCAAGAATTTTCACTCATGTAAGCTCTTTTTTTTCAGTTTCTTATTTTTATAGACTTAGATTTAAGGTGCACTGTGTAATAAAGTTTTAAAACATATAAATAAATATATATAAATGTATAACTGTAACTCTGTGTGGTTTTGTTTTGGTCAGAAAAAACTCTAAAGTTCAGAAACGCGGTAAGATAAACCTGATTGGACGCCTGCAGCTGACCACAGAGAGGATGAGAGAGGAAGAGAATGAAGGCATCGTACAGCTACGGATACTGAGGACACAGGTACAGCAGCAAATATCACTGTAAATACTACAAATATCACACACACACACGCGCGCACACCCCCTAGTGGCCAGACCAGGCAACAGTATTTGGTTAGTTCTGAGAGCCTTCATGGATCCAGGGGGGACAGTGGCTCAGATGGTCGAGCGTTTTGTCCACTGATCTGAAGGTTGACAGTTCAGATGAATGCTGCTGTTATGTTCTTGGGCAAGACACTTAACCCACCTTGCCCCCCAGTGTCTGCGTACACTGGTGTGAGCCTTGAAGGTGGAAAAGCACTGTATAAAAATATGACCTCTGACCGTTCCTCTCCTCCGTGTGTCCACAGGAGGCCATCATCCAGATCATGAAGATGAGGAAACGCATCAACAACGCGCAGCTGCAGACGGAGCTGGTGGAGATCCTCAAGAACATGTTTTTACCACAGAAGAAGATGATCAAGGAGCAGATCGAGTGGCTCATAGACCACAAGTACATCAAGAGGGACGAGACTGATATTAACACCTTCATTTACATGGCATAGCACAGCGGAGGACGGACCAGGGGCAGAGGGACCAGGGTGAGGGTCTGACGGACACCAGAGGACTACCAGGCCAACCCCACCTGTCCTTTATTTAAAACTACTTTGTTTTCTCGCAGGGAGGCATGAAAAACTATTTAAAATACTTCCTGCTTTAATGTTGTATAAAAAACATGGCCGACCAACGGAGTGTGCACCAAGAGGATGTTTTCAGAGATCGGAGAGAGACACAAGGGAAAGACACAAGGCATGATGGGAGAAAAGTTAAAGAACACATATTATGCAAAATAGACTTTTTTTTAAGCTTTTAAACATATTCTATTGTGGTCACCTCGTCAAAAACAAACCTGGAGTAGTATTTCGCCTCATTCACACTTGTTTCATCAAAACTCCAGTGAGCTTTAAACCACAGGAGAAACGGCGTAATACGGGCCCTTTTATCCAAAATCGTCTTCTCTCAGCCTCAAAAATGCTCCGTTTGGACTTTGCTCGGATTGTTTCGTCATAGGTAAAACTCCTCACATCCTGCACCGTTTTTAAAGCTGCACTGCGTAATTTTCCTGGTGATGAGTTCTCCTCCTGCTGTAGCCTCAAAGGAAAGATCTTTGCTTTGCCTAGAGCGTTATACAGAAACGTATTTATCTCCATGGAAACGAGCAGGAAACACCACCAGGGAAACACACAGGTCAGGTCTGTGGAAAGGCGAGCTCGTCCAGTTGGACTGAATGTTTTTCAAGGTATTTTTGAGGAATAACAAGTCTCAAAATGAAATAAACACTAGACACACGTGTATTCTCCATGGAGACGAGCATATAAGGTATGCCTTTATTAGTCCCACACATATGGCGTCTCCTCCGTCAGAAAAGTCGCGTAGTGCATCTTTAAGCCCATAAACCAGCACTGGACCATAGACTGTTTATATAAACGGACCTAGCTAACCCGCTAGCCGCCGCCGCGATCCAAACGGGAAGTGAGCACGGGTGCGATTCGGCTCCAACGACTCTGGCTCCAGTTCACTTCTCTCCGTGTAAATGTTGGTCTAAACCTCCTCTGCTTGAGCCTGGGGTTTTTATTCCACCATTTTGTCTCTAAATCCAGATCTGAACATTAATATCGAGGGATGTGCATTGCCATAAATTTGGTAATACAATCCGTATCACGATATATCTGATATCGAAACTAAAACACAACGTTAAATTGTGATTTATCAATAATTATGTATATTCTGGTGGAAGACACGTTCACAGAGAACAAAACCGGATGAAATGCAATTAATTTTTTTATTTAGTTTTAAATCATGAGAACAGCAAATGGAACTTATGACTTCGAGAATCGCGCAATGAAGTATCGCGATATCACTGAATCGATTTTTTTTCTTACACCCCTTTTAATCACAGTCCAATCAGGCGCCTTCTTTCCCCGATGTTGCTCCCGCTAGTGTTAGCAACAGGTTTGATTGGCAGCGTTGCTAAGTAGGGATTTAACAATAACCGAATATCGCGATAATCGTCAAAAGTCTCACAATAATATCGTGGGCCGTCACAATATATCGAATCACATTGATTTGGTGCAGCAACAGCTAAAAACAGAGGGAACTACATAGACCATGATCCTTTGCTGTTGTCAGCGCAGACGACATGGAGAAATAACTGTTATTAAGCACTTTTAAAACTTCATTCTTCATACTGTAACAGCACCAAAGGTTTTTCAGGGCTTTTCCAAGACTTTTAAAAGGAAAAAGTCACATGTTCAGTTTTCTTCGCCTCCACAAAATATCGCAATAAATAATCGTACTGTGAGAGGCATATCGTGAAAGTATCGTATCGAGAGATTTGGATATAGTTACATCCCTCTTGCTAAGGGAAGAGGCGTTACCTTTAACAGCCTCGCTACAGATTCTCCAAAATCCGCCGCTTTAACTGCTAGCCTCAGTGAGCTTCATTTGGAGCCGAACGCTGTGGGAGACGTCACACTCAGAACACTTCTTTACACGGCCTGTGCTCTGGATTCATTCTAAAGGCTTCATTTGTTCATTCCCGTTGCTGACAGCAGAGGGAGCTCTCATCACACTTGGAGAATATACCGTCATTTCCGGACTGTCTGAACATAAGCCGCATCAACTAAATTTAAAAACTGTACATACACTGGCCGCACTTGTCTATAAGCCGCAGGTGTCCACGTTGTAACTTGGAATATTTACACAGAAAAATATTTTAAATTTTTATTTAAATACCGGTACATGCTTTTTCCGAACAGCGACTGTAACACGACAGTAAAACGGCCGGATTAAGTGCAGCAGCTGTTTCCTTCTTCCACAGCCTGATCGATTGTCTTTAACTTAAAAGCTGCATCATGTGGATTTCTTCGTGTGTTTTCCATGAGGAGGATGTGTGCATCAAGAGCATCTTCCTCAGTGCATCATCTCTTCACCTGTCTCGCTCTTACACCTCCGTCACTTCTCGCTCTGCTGAGTCTCTGTCCTGTCCGGGATCAGGTCAGGGTCTCGTAGGATTTCAGCAGATTTCAGGCTCTACCGGGGGCGGGGATAGGTGTATCGATCAGGTGTGAGCGGACGTCCTGGGGGCGGGGATAGGTGTATCGATCAGGTGTGAGCGGATGTCCCGGGGGCGGGGATAGGTGTATCGATCAGGTGTGAGCGGATGTCCCGGGGGCGGGGATAGGTGTATCGATCAGGTGTGAGCGGATGTCCCGGGGGCGGGGATAGGTGTATCGATCAGGTGTGAGCGGATGTCCCGGGGGCGGGGATAGGTGTATCGATCAGGTGTGAGCGGATGTCCCGGGGGCGGGGATAGGTGTATCGATCAGGTGTGAGCGGATGTCCCGGGGGCGGGGATAGGTGTATCGATCAGGTGTGAGCGGATGTCCCGGGGGCGGGGATAGGTGTATCGATCAGGTGTGAGCGGATGTCCCGGGGGCGGGGCTAGATAAACTGTTTTAGTGCTGATAACGGCGCTCGGTAACGCTGAAACTTCATGTTCACCACAGACAGCGGCGCTTTCTGCACTCAGGCTGCACGTCCGCTGTGTCCATAAACTAATAACCCGTTCATAACCTAATAATCCGTCCATAAATTAAGTGTTTAAGCCGCAGGTTCAAAGTCTGAGAAAAAACTAGCGTCTTATAGTCCGGGAATTACAGAACTTTATAATAGAGTTTGGCTGATACTTTACTTAAATCTCTACTTTATGAACTTTCCAGACATTGTTTCAAGTTATAAAATGTGAAATCCTGACCTGAGGTGACCAAAAGCGTGTTTAAAAGGAAATTAGAGCCACTCGAATGCATAATATGTGTTTTGTTTTGTTTTTTAAGAAATCTGCAGATTTTCGAAAAACTCCAGTCCACCTTTTGAACAAAACAGAACTCACATTTCCAGGATTCTGGACCCGACACTGCAAAAAAGCATTTCTACATTGGTTATAATGACCTGAACTGAATATTATTTTACTGTTATTTTTATTTATTTCTTTTTATGAATTTGTTTCAAGGTATTTTTCGTGTATTTCAGTATTTAAATCTTCTCTTAAACTGCGACATTTTCTGATTTGCTCTAATGTCGTTTCCTCGTCTCAAACACCTGGAGTTGTGTTTTGTTTCATTCACACGTTTAACACACAAACCTGCAGATTTAACACGAGTTCTTCTCTCAGACTGAAAACACTCTGTTCCACCTTGTGATGTCATCATGTGGTGATACAGGAAGTGCTCCACTGTGTTTTTAAACTCCACACACCTTCACTAGAATCATTTGGATCATTTCAGTCCTGGAATTGTCGATCTCTACTGAACTAAAGGTAAAAGGAGCTGTTCACTTGAAAACTACCACTTGATGACATCACAAGGTGGAACAGAGCGTTTGGAGCTTTGGAGATGTAGACAGACTAATAATAAAGAGTTCCTCAAACATGTGAATGAAACAAACACAACTCCAGGTGTTTTTGAGGAGGAAACAGTGTTCGAACGCGACTTAAATCTCACAGGGGTCAGTTTTGCGAAATATTGAACCTTTAAATTCAGTAGATTAAGAAACTGTCAGTTAAAGCTACAATCTGTAACTTTATTTTACCAGTAGATGACACATGTGAAACCGGTTACCCCCTCCCCTCACCTGACCCCTCCCCTCACCTGACCCCTCACCTGACTCCTCCCCTCACCTGACTCCTCCCCTGACCCCTCACCTGACTCCTCCCCTCCCTGACTCCTCCCCCTCCCCTGACTCCTCCCCCTCCCCTGACCCCTCACCTGACTCCTCCCCTCACCTGACCCCTCACCTGACTCCTCCCCTCACCTGACTCCTCACCTGACTCCTCACCTGACTCCTCCCCTCACCTGGCCCCTCCCCTCACCTGACCCCTCACCTGACTCCTCCCCTCACCTGACTCCTCACCTGACTCCTCACCTGACTCCTCACCTGACTCCTCACCTGACTCCTCCCCTCACCTGGCCCCTCCCCTCGCCTGACTCCTCCCCTCGCCTGACTCCTCCCCTGACCCCTCACCTGACTCCTCCCCTCACCTGACTCCTCCCCTGACCCCTCACCTGACTCCTCCCCTCGCCTGACTCCTCCCCTGACCCCTCCCCTCACCTGACCCCTCCCCGACCCCTCCCCTGACTCCTCCCCTTCCCTGACTCCTCCCCTCACCTGACTCCTCCCCTCACCTGACTCCTCCCCGACCCCCTCCCCTGACTCCTCCCCTCACCTGACTCCTCCCCGACCCCCCTCCCCTGACTCCTCCCCTCACCTGACTCCTCCCCGACCCCCTCCCCTGACTCCTCCCCTTCCCTGACTCCTCCCCTCACCTGACTCCTCCCCTCACCTGACTCCTCCCCTCACCTGACCCCTCCCCGACCCCTCCCCTGACTCCTCCCCCTCACCTGACTCCTCCCCTCCCCTGACTCCTCCCCTCCCCTGACTCCTCCCCTCACCTGACTCCTCCCCTCACCTGACTCCTCCCCTCACCTGTGCTCTCTGCTCTCTTACAGTTGGTGTCTTTAACATGTCAGCAAAATAAATACAAGAAAATAAATAATAACGAACAAAAAAATCAAATCAAATATATTTAAAAATATTGAAATGATGAAATTAAAAAAAACACCTTGAAACAAAAATCTCATCCTAAATGGATCTGGATAAACGGGCTGTGTTCACGTGACATCAGCACACTGTAGAATCCTGCTGATACTTCGCAGCTTTCGTCCACATTCCCTGGGGGTGTGATGCTAACTGTAGGCACTGCCCTGTCTGAGGATCTGTTACACTTTAATCTGAGCTTCATTTTAACACAATCTGACCATAAAGACCTGACTTATCTGTCTCCACGGTCAATGCTGAACATTCCGCCATAGAGACACATGTAGAACACTCCCAGCGTGACGTCGCCGCAAAGTATCAACAGGCCCCCGCTGACGTAATTAGAACGTGAACGCAAACCACGGCTCAAATCAATATTCACGAGTTCAGAAGGTTTTCACTCTGTAGATCTTTTGTTTTTGCAGTGTAAAAGTGACACACGTTTTTTGTTTAATCCAGAACCAGACATAAGCACTTCACAGCTCGCAGAACCGAACCAAAACCGAGAACTGGACCACTCGCCAGTCCTCTTAAAGGTCCTACATCACACAACACTGACTGTGAGCTTTAACACATGTTCTGATGTTCCTCGTCACAAACAGACCTGAGTTGTGTTTGTTTCATTCACATGTTTGAGGAACTCTTTATTATTAGTCTGTCTACATCTCCAAAGCTCCAAACGCTCTGTTCCACCTTGTGATGTCATCAAGTGGTAGTTTTCAAGTGAACAGCTCCTTTTACCTTTAGTTCAGTCGAGATCGGCAATTCCAGGACTGAAATGATCCAAATGATTCTAGTGAAGGTGTGTGGAGTTTAAAAACACAGTGGAGCACTTCCTGTATCACCACATGATGACAATCACAAGGTGGAACAGAGTGTTTTCAGTTTGAGAGAGGAGCTCTGCAGGGTTTGTGTGCGATGAGGAAACGGCATTAGAACAGAGATGACAGAACAGTGTGGTACAGGACCTTTAACTGTGAGTCAACTTCAGTTACACAGGAGGTGCTTTGGTGATCCCTGTTTCAGCGGGTAAAGAGGACACGGCGTCGGTGGATTCCAGAGGAGGAGGAAGAGGAGCAGGAGGAGGAAGAGGAGGAGGAGGAGGAAGAGGAGGAGGAGGACAGTATTACACATTTACTACGATGATTCAGAAGCTATAGGAGAGTCGACCGTGAGATGTGAATTAAGAAATGAAATAAACAGCACCTTAATATAAAACTGTGAACTCGATGTTTTTGCAGAGAAATTCGTTTGTTTAAAGCTGCACTGTGTAGCTTTTCGCTCTGGGGGTCTGTCACCTGCTTGTTTCTATGTTTCTATGGATACGTCACTGCTCTACCTGGAATGTTCCACAGTGTGACATTAAACAGCTCTACTTTACATTTATTCATCACAGGTGGTTTTAGAGCTCAAAAATCCCTAGAAAAACAGACATTCTGACTGTGAGCGGGGTCGCCTCTCCACAGATCTGACCTGGAACTTGGTGTGGTTTGGTCTCCATGGAGATAGAAAGGTTTAATGCCATACTGTGGAACATTCTAGACAAAGCAACAACATCTCCATGGAGAAAAGTGACACAGTGCAGCTTTAACTTCCTCTTACTCAAGTCGTACTTTTTCCAAATACTTTTTACTCTTGGCCCACTACTTCGTTCTTCTACTTGAGTAATATTATTTTGAAGTAACATTACTCTTACTCGAGTACAGTTTCATCGTTGATATTTGACAAACGGATTCTTATGAGATTAATTCAGTGGTGAAATGTGATGAAGTACAAAAGTAAAAGTAATTTTTTTTTAGGTATTTGTACTTTACTTAACATTTACAGTTTATTTTTACTTCACTACATGTGAGAGCAGGTATCTGTACTTTCTACTCCACTATATTTTTTATCTAGATTGAAAAGTAGAAAGTGCTTTTCTTAAAACGCTCAAAAAGGGCTAGAAAAAATAAATAAACTGACTCACTTAAAATCAGCCAAATTCTTTATCAAAATCACAAATTTCATTCTTTAATTGTTCTAAAACTCTGCAAAATACTTTTACTTTTTACTCTTAAGAACATTTTTAAACAGGTACTTTAATACTTTTACTTGAGTAGATTTTTTCATGTGATACTTTTACTTGAGTAACTTTTGCCCCTGTATCTGTACTTTGACTTTGGAGAACTTCCTCCGGCCCGGGTTGATTTTAACTCCATGTTGGTGTCAGATTTAGTTCTGTATTTATTAGAATGTTTCTTAAACAAGCGCGGAGCTCAGTGAGGACCATAAAGAGCCTAAAGAGCCTAAAGAGCCTAAAGAGCCTAAAGAGCCGCTGGGACTCGTGATTCATTTAAATAATTCATCCACCGCGTGTTTCCTGTTCCCGGTGTGTCCGGCAGGTGGCGCCACAGCACCGCAGTGCCTCACACGTGCATCTGCGCGTCCTGTCCGCGCGGAGACGAGGACCGACGTGAGTCTCGTTCAGAATCAGATCCACCTGAGCTTTAGACCAGCGCGCGCTGCTCGTGATGGACACATCAGGATTTCAGAAGCTCCATCTGTGACGTCATTATCGTGACGTCGGGTTTAAATTGGGCGGATTTGAATCTTAATTGAGACACATTGTTTTTAAGAGGATTAGAATGGCCGTGTGCGCATGCGCAAGCCCCTAACCCTCATGCATCCCTCTCCTCCCTCTCTCCCTCCTCCTCTCCTCTCTCCTCTCTCCTCTCCTCTCCTCCCTCCTCCTCCTCTCCTCTCCTCCTCCTCTCCTCTCCTCCTCTCCTCTCTCCTCTCTCCTCTCCTCTCCTCCTCCTCTCCTCTCCTCTCCTCCTCTCCTCCTCTCCTCTCCTCCTCCTCCTCTCCTCCTCTCCTCCTCCTCTCCTCTCCTCTCCTCCTCTCCTCCTCTCCTCTCCTCCTCTCCTCCTCCTCTCCTCTCCTCCTCCTCTCCTCTCCTCCTCCTCCTCATCCTCCTCTCCTCCTCTCCTCCTCTCCTCTCCTCCTCCTCTCCTCTCCTCTCCTCCTCTCTTCCTCCTCTCCTCCTCTCCTCTCCTCCTCCTCTCCTCTCCTCTCCTCCTCTCTTCCTCCTCTCCTCTCCTCCTCCTCTCCTCTCCTCCTCTCCTCCTCTCCTCCACCTCTCCTCTCCTCTCCTCCCTCTCCCCTCCTCTCCTCCTCCTCTCCTCCTCTCCTCCTCCTCTCCTCTCCTCCTCTCCTCTCTCCACTCTCCTCTCCTCCTCACCTCTCCTCCACCTCTCCTCTCCTCTCCTCCTCTCCTCCTCCTCTCCTCTCCTCCTCCTCCTCTCCTCCTCTCCTCCTCTCCTCTCCTCCTCCTCTCCTCTCCTCTCCTCCTCTCTTCCTCCTCTCCTCCTCTCCTCTCCTCCTCCTCTCCTCTCCTCTCCTCCCTCTTCCTCCTCTCCTCACTCCTCTCCTCCTCCTCACCTCTCCTCCTCTCCTCCTCACCTCTCCTCCTCCTCTCCTCTCCTCTCCTCCTCTCCTCCTCCTCTCCTCCTCCTCTCCTCCTCTCCTCCTCCTCTCCTCTCTCCTCTCCTCTCTCCTCTCTCCTCTCCTCCTCTCCTCTCCTCCTCCTCTCCTCTCCTCTCCTCCTCTCCTCCTCTCCTCTCCTCCTCCTCCTCTCCTCCTCTCCTCTCCTCCTCCTCTCCTCTCCTCTCCCTCCTCCTCTCCTCCTCTCCTCCTCTCCTCTCCTCCTCTCCTCCTCCTCTCCTCTCCTCCTCTCCTCCTCCTCTCCTCTCCTCTCCTCCTCTCTTCCTCCTCTCCTCCTCTCCTCTCCTCCTCCTCTCCTCTCCTCCTCTCCTCTCCTCCTCCTCTCCTCTCCTCTCCTCCTCTCCTCCTCCTCTCCTCCTCCTCTCCTCCTCCTCTCCTCTCCTCCTCTCCTCCTCCTCTCCTCTCCTCCTCCTCTCCTCTCCTCCTCTCCTCTCCTCCTCTCCTCTCCTCTCCTCCTCCTCTCCTCTCCTCCTCCTCTCCTCTCCTCCTCTCCTCTCCTCCTCCTCTCCTCTCCTCTCCTCCTCCTCCTCTCCTCTCCTCCTCCTCTCCTCTCCTCCTCCTCTCCTCCTCCTCTCCTCTCCTCTCCTCCTCCTCTCCTCCTCCTCTCCTCTCCTCCTCCTCCTCTCCTCTCCTCCTCCTCTCCTCCTCCTCCTCTCCTCTCCTCCTCCTCTCCTCCTCCTCTCCTCTCCTCCTCCTCTCCTCTCCTCCTCCTCCTCTCCTCCTCCTCCTCTCCTCCTCTCCTCCTCCTCTCCTCCTCCTCCCCTCCTCCTCTCCTCTCCTCCTCCTCCTCCTCTCCTCCTCTCCTCTCCTCCTCCTCTCCTCCTCTCCTCTCCTCTCCTCCTCCCCTCTTCCTCCTCTCCTCTCCTCTCCTCTCCTCCCCTCTTCCTCCTCTCCTCTCCTCCTCCTCTCCTCCTCCTCCTCTCCTCCTCCTCTCCTCCTCCTCTCCTCTCCTCCTCCTCTCCTCCTCTCCTCTCCTCCTCTCCTCCTCTCCTCTCCTCCTCCTCTCCTCCTCCTCTCCTCTCCTCCTCCTCTCCTCTCCTCCTCTCTTCCTCCTCTCCTCCTCTCCTCTCCTCCTCCTCTCCTCTCCTCCTCTCCTCCTCTCCTCTCCTCCTCCTCTCCTCTCCTCTCCTCCTCTCCTCCTCCTCTCCTCCTCCTCTCCTCCTCCTCTCCTCTCCTCTCTCCTCTCTCCTCTCCTCCTCTCCTCTCCTCCTCCTCTCCTCTCCTCTCCTCCTCTCCTCTCCTCCTCCTCCTCTCCTCCTCTCCTCCTCCTCTCCTCTCCTCTCCTCCTCTCCTCCTCTCCTCTCCTCCTCTCCTCCTCCTCTCCTCTCCTCCTCCTCCTCCTCTCCTCCTCTCCTCCTCTCCTCTCCTCCTCCTCTCCTCTCCTCCTCTCTTCCTCCTCTCCTCTCCTCCTCCTCTCCTCTCCTCTCCTCCTCTCTTCCTCCTCTCCTCCTCTCCTCTCCTCCTCCTCTCCTCTCCTCCTCTCCTCCTCTCCTCTCCTCCTCCTCTCCTCTCCTCCTCCTCTCCTCTCCTCTCCTCCTCTCCTCCTCCTCTCCTCCTCCTCTCCTCCTCCTCTCCTCTCCTCCTCTCCTCCTCCTCTCCTCCTCTCCTCTCCTCCTCTCCTCTCCTCTCCTCCTCCTCTCCTCTCCTCCTCTCCTCCTCCTCCTCTGCGTCTCTTCAGGCGGCGCGCGGAGGGAGGACCTCTTGGACACGGGCACATGTTCCACTTCCTCCACGTCCTTTCAAAATAAACGCGAGTGTTTTTGTTCAGAGGACTTTATTGTGGAGAAGAGTGTGTTCTGTCCTCTTTTATGTGAACACATGATTCACACTTGACCCCAGTTTGACCTTTGACCTTCACGGACGGCCTCGTGGGCATGAGGGGTTATTTATTTAGATGAAGAGCCGCTCGTGAGCGCGGCGCTTCCGTGCGCGCCGCGGCCTGCGCGCTGACGGGAGCTTGTCGCTGCTGTGCCGCGGCTGTGGAGAGGCGCACCGCCAGCGCGTGCGGAGGACTCCCAGCAGCCCCCTGGAGAGCCGGAGCCGGACGGCTGGACCCCCGGAGGAGGACCCGACAGAGAGCTCGTTGCCACGGAGGAGGCCTCGGTTTAGGTAACGGCTCCTAGCGCTCTCCCGAGCGGCGGGCAGGTGTCCGCGAGGGGCGCTGATAGAGAGGCGGCGGTCGCGCACCGCGAGGCGGCAGAAGCGGCAGAGGCGGCGCGTTAAATCTCGGGAGATGCTCGATCCTCCCGCAGCTGTCGGGTTCCGGTTATAGATGTGCGCACGGGGCACCGCGCCACGAGCCGCTTCTGTTGGGGTCCGCGGGAAATCTGTGCTAATCCCGGACACGAGACCCCACGGTCCCGGAGTTTGCGCAAACGCAGCGGCAAATGTCCAGGCTCCGGTGTCTCCGTCAGCGCCGTGTTTATCGTGGCTCCGGTAGCTCCGGTAGCTCCGGTAGCGCAGAGCTGCGGCTGAGGTGTGGCGGTGGATCAAACATGACACGGGTCCGAGCGCAGCCACGAGCCTGACGCACGAGCCTGGGCACGGGGCGAGCGCGAGACCCCGTATCCCGCCTGGACCCATAAACAGAGCGCGCGCGCTGTAATAAAGTCCCGGTTATGTCCAGATGAGACCAGCACGAGACCAGGGACCAGAGACCAGGGACCAGGGACCAGAGCCCAGAGCCCAGGGACCAGGGACCAGAGACCAGGGACCAGGGACCAGAGACCAGAGCCCAGGGACCAGGGACCAGAGACCAGGGACCAGGGACCAGAGACCAGAGCCCAGGGACCAGGGACCAGAGACCAGGGACCAGAGCCCAGAGCCCAGGGACCAGGGACCAGAGACCAGGGACCAGGGACCAGAGACCAGAGACCAGGGACCAGAGACCAGAGACCAGAGCCCAGGGACCAGGGACCAGAGACCAGGGACCAGGGACCAGAGACCAGAGCCCAGGGACCAGGGACCAGAGACCAGGGACCAGGGACCAGAGACCAGAGCCCAGGGACCAGGGACCAGAGCCCAGGGACCAGAGACCAGGGACCAGGGACCAGAGCCCAGGGACCAGAGACCAGGGACCAGGGACCAGAGACCAGGGACCAGAGACCAGAGACCAGGGACCAGAGACCAGGGACCAGGGACCAGGGACCAGAGACCAAAGACCAGGGACCAGGGACCAGAGACCAAAGACCAGAGACCAGAGACCAGAGACCAGGGACCAGGACCAGAGACCAGAGACCAGGGACCAGGGACCAGGGACCAGGGACCAGAGACCAGAGACCAGGGACCAGGGACCAGGGACCAGAGACCAGGGACCAGGGACCAGAGACCAGGGACCAGAGACCAAAGACCAAAGACCAGGGACCAGGGGACCAGGGACCAGGGACCAGAGACCAAAGACCAGGGACCAGAGACCAGAGACCAGGGACCAGGGACCAGGGACCAGAGACCAGAGACCAGGGACCAGAGACCAGAGACCAGAGACCAGGGACCAAAGCCCAGAGGACCAGGGACCAGAGACCAGAGACCAGAGACCAGGGACCAGAGACCAGGGACCAGAGACCAGGGACCAGAGACCAGAGACCAGGGACCAAAGCCCAGAGACCAGAGGACCAGGGACCAGGGACCAGGGGACCAGAGACCAGAGACCGCCAGAGACCAGGACAGGACCAGAGACCAGAGACCAGGACAGTCAGAGACCAGGGACCAGGGACCAGGGACCAGGGACCAAAGCCCAGAGACCAGAGACCAGGGACCAGAGACCAGAGACCAGAGACCAGAGACCAGGGGACCAGGGACCAGGGACCAGAGACCAGAGACCAGGGACCAGAGACCAGAGACCAGGGGACCAAAGCCCAGAGACCAGGGGACCAGAGACCAGAGACCAGAGACCAGAGACCAGACCAGAGACCAGGGACCAAAGACCAAAGCCCAGAGACCAGGACCAAAGACCAGGGACCAAAGCCCAGAGACCAGGGGACCA
>CM057098.1:31867972-31997972 GCA_029959045.1 Taenioides sp. WSHXM2023
GTAAGGAGGGTTTGAACAGGGCCAGGGTAGGACACGAGGAGCTGTCTGTGGTGCTGAAGGGTCAGAGACGCTGCTCTGCTTCTATTTCACTGTTTAATGACACTGCGCTGCAGCTGATGTCGTCTGTTTAAGAAGGGGGACCAGAGGGTGTGTTCCAACTACAGGAGAATCACGCTCCTCAGCCTCCCCGGTCAGGTCTATTCCAGGGACTGGAGAGGAAAATCCGACCAATGGTTGAACCTCAGATCCAGGAGGAGCAGTGTGGTTTTCGTCCTGGCCGTGGAACACTGGACCAGCTCTATACATTCCATCGGGTGCTCGAGGGTTCATGGGAGTTTGCCCAGTCCACATGTGCTTTGTGGATCTGGAGACATTCGACCGTGTCCCTCGTGGGGTCCTGTGGGGGGCGCTCTGGGAGTATGGGGTCCGGGGCTCTTTGTTAAGGGCTGTTCAGTCCCTGTATGACCGGAGCAGGAGCTGTGTTCAGGTCCGGTTTGGGGACCACAGGATCTCATCTCTGCTGTTTGCAGATGATGTTCTCCTGATGGCTTCATCAGACCAGGACTTCCAACCTGCACTGGGGCGGTTTGCAGCCGAGTGTGAAGCGGCTGGATGAAGATCAGCTCCTCCAAATCCGAGGCCATGGTTCTCGACCGGAAAAAGGTGGGGCCCTCTTCAGGTGGAGAGTCCCTGCCTCAAGTGGAGGAGTTCAAGTATCTCGGGGTCTTGTTCACGAGTGAGGGGAGGATGGAGCGTGAGATTGATAGGTGGATCGGTGCAGCGTCGGCAGTGATGTGGTCGCTGTATCGGCCCTGGGGAAGACCCTGGACACTCTGGAGGGACTATGTCTCTGGCCTGGGAACACCTTGGGGTCCCCCCAGAGGAGCTGGAGGAAGTGTCCGGGGTGAAGGAAGTCTGGGAGTCCCTGCTTAGACTGTTGCCCCTGCGACCTGGTCTCAGATAAGCCAAAGAAAATGGATGGGTGGGTCACATTCTCCGGGGGTGTGATGCTAACTATAAGCACTGCTATGCCTGAGGCTTTGTTAGACTTTAATCTGAGTTTTGTTTTAACGCATTTTGACCAGAAAGAACTGACTGATCTGAACTCCAACAGGTTCAGCTGATCTGTGCCGTTAAACACGTCCCTCTAAAGAACATCACAGTCACAGGCTAGCATTAGCATTAGCATTAGCATTAGCCAACAGTTTCTCAGTGAGTCTCTGACTTTTTAGTGTCAAATCAAACTCCTGAACAGGACCATGAATCCTCTGATCACAGGAAAATGAAAATGTCTCTTTAAATCACTTTGGGATTTTTTTCTTGAGTTTTCAAACAATCCTAAATCGTTTTTGGTAGTTTGCTAACGTGTGCATTGTGTCACCATGGTAACTGCCATATACATACACGTAGAACCACCCAGTGAGTCAGTAGTTCACACGTGTTGAGTCACGGTCGATGTCAGCGGGCGTTTCCTTTTGGCAGTGGGTGACAGATAACGGCAGATATGCTTTCACTTTTTGTGTCAGATGCCCTTCCTGATCCCATTAGTGAGCCGCAGGATGACAGTGGCTCTGGTGACTCGTGTTCTGACTCGTGTTCTGACTCGAGTTCTGACTCGTGTTCTGACTCGAGTTCTGACTCGTGTTCTGACTCGTGTTCTGACTCGAGTTCTGACTCGAGTTCTGACTCGAGTTCTGACTCGTGTTCTGACTTGAGTTCTGACTCGTGTCCAGCTGGAGCGACAGAGACACAGGTGTTTTGTGCTTTTGAGCGTCTGTGGTCGGAGCAGGACTGGACCGGTCACTGCTCTGTCAGACTGAGTCTATGAACGACGGAACTAACCCGCTAACCACAATACAAACAGGAAGTGAGCATGGGCCTGACTGGGCTCCATGGACTCTGGCTACACTTCAGTTTGTGTGTAAAACATGTAGCCCCTCTGTATTTACCTGCTGCTGTCAGGCAGGAGAGGAGGAGGAAGAGGAGGAGAGAGGAAGAGAGAGAGGGAGGAGAGGGAGGAGAGGAGGAGAGAGGGAGGGAGAGAGGGAGGAGAGGAGGAGGAGGAGGAGAGAGGGAGGGAGAGAGGGAGGAGAGGAGGAGGAGGAGGAGAGAGGGAGGGAGAGAGGGAGGAGAGGAGGAGGAGGAGGAGGAGGAGGAGGAGAGAGGGAGGAGAGGGAGGAGGAGGAGGAGAGAGGGAGGAGAGAGGGAGGGAGACCCAGGAGAAGAGGGAGGGAGAGTAGAACCAATCCGGCGGCTCCATGAAAAGGCCTATAGAACGGTGTAGTGACTGACGTGCTGCCCCCTGCAGGTCTGGAGGTCTGACCTGTAGTAGTAGTAGTACATGTGTATTGTAGTACTGTGTCTGATGTGTTCTCCTGCGCCCCCTGCAGGTCGGGACCATGTTCTTCTCGGTGAAGGCGTTTGAGGGCCAGCAGTACTCCACTCTGAAGAGGCAGTGTCTGCAGAGCGGCCTGCTCTTCGAGGACCCCCGCTTTCCCGCCAAAGACGACTCTCTGTTTCTCCACGGCAACCGCATTGGCCAAGTGGTGTGGAAGCGCCCGCGGGTGAGGACGCACACACACACACACACACACACGCACACGCACACGCGCACACACACAGAGCAGCCATCTTGTCTTCTTTTGTTGCCTGGGCAGTCAGTCTCATTGTGGGCGGAGCCTCGTACAGACTCGTACTGTGGGAGCATGGGGGACGTAGACTTGTGGGCGGAGCCTCGTACAGACTCGTACTGCTCACCATAAGGACGTCTTGAACAGGGACAGATCACGGCTCCCTCCAGCCCAGGTGTGTCTCTGCTCTGTGAGACACTGACGTCCCCCAAAAAAACTCTGTTTTATTCATAAATCAAATCTGAATCAAATCTGAATTATACTGTAATTATAACACTGAGCTATAAAGCTAAAGCTAATGCTAAAGCTAACGCACACACTAAACCAGGACTAAACCAGGTCTAGACCAGGACTAAACCAGGACTAAACCAGGCTGTGGTCCCTCCTGTGGACAGCTGCACTAGAGCAGAGCGTTTTTTTTTTACATCTGGACCAAAAACGACGACGCGACGCTGCAAAAACCTACGAGTGTCACCATGAAGAACATCGAACTGGAGAAGGAAGTGACGTCACAGTGGGAGTGTCACAGTGGGCGTGTCACAGTGACACGCCCACTGTCACAGTGGGCTTGTACATCACATGGAGGAACATCTGAGGAGAACAGTTTGAGGAACAGCTCTGATTTAAGGCGTATCTTAAAAATCGGGTCTTAAACTCGTGAACTGAACAAACCCGAGTTCTTCCTGTTAAGACTCCGTTCGGTCATTAGAGCCTCCAGCAGCTCGCCCCTGACTGGCCCTGACCCGGCACTCCCCCCGTGTGTGTGTGTGTGTGTGTTACTCATGTGTGTGTTTGTGTGTTTCAGGAGTTGTGTGGGGACCCTCACCTGTTTGTCGATGGGATCAGCGCTCACGACCTTCACCAGGGGCAACTCGGGAACTGTTGGTTTGTTGCCGCCTGCTCCAGTCTGGCCTCCAGAGAGTCTCTGTGGCAGAAGGTCAGACACACACACAACACACAACACACACAACACACACAACACACACAACACACACAACACACACACACAACACACACAACATACAAACAACACACAGATATAAAAATAATACACACACACACACAACAGAACACCACAATACTGGTTAGCTCTGGTATCGGTATTGAGTCGATATTGTTTTTCGATATCCTGCTCTTTGCTCTTCCCACGTGTGTCCGCCCCCCTCCTCCTCCTCGGCCCCGTTAGCTTTAGCCTGCGTTAGCTTTAGCCTGCGTTAGCTTTAGCATTAGCGCCGCTCTGTGCAGTGGGGAGCGTTTCCTGCGCTGGCCTGTCGTCGTTTATTCCATCTGCAGTGTTTAAGCGTCCATTAGGGGCCCCGGCGGTGAGGAGTAAACAGGCCCGGGCGGAGGGCCCCGCGGGACTCTTCCCGGGCAGGCGCGTGATTGGCTGAGGCTAAAGCTCCCTCCCCCGGGACCCTCTGAGGCACTAAGTCTGCGATCAATGGCTGCCTCTGCTCTCCACTCAATGGCTTTTTATTCTCCGCTCTTTAATTCACAGACGCCCCGTCCCGGTGAGAGACGCCGGAGTTTCCGATCGATCCGGACGAGAATTAAGATGTTGTTTAAAGGCGCTATATCGAATTTTTACTCTCTTAAATCAGAGCTATTCTGCAAACTGTTCTCTCAGATCTTTCACCAGGTGTGTGACTGAATGTCTCCCCCAGCCCCTAACCCTCATCCACTACATAGTCCCGCACTCTTTAGCGCCCCCTACAGTGACTCACTCACAGAGATTCAGACTCACGGCTCACTACAGTCGGGTCACGTGACTCTGGCTCTGGGTGAAAAAAAGTCTAAAGGCTAAACTGTGATAAAAGTTGATTTGTGTCATAAATAAAGATCAGATCAGACTGACACAAGTGTTTATGGACTAATAATAATCACACGAGCTTCTGTCACACTGGATTTCACCTAAACGGACTGGAGGATTTGATTTTTGGCTGAAACGTGGAAGTTATGGCTCTTTTAACAGCTGGAGCTAAAGCGGCTAACGCTAAACCAGGCCCACAGCCTGGTTTAGTCCCGGTTTAGTCCTGGTTCAGTCCTGGTTTAGTCCTGGTTCAGTCCTGGTTTAGTCCTGGTTTAGTCCTGGTTCAGTCCTGATTCAGTCCTGGTTTAGTCCTGGTTTAGTCCTGGTTCAGTCCTGGTTTAGTCCTGGTTTAGTCCTGGTTCAGTCCTGATTCAGTCCTGGTTTAGTCCTGGTTTAGTCCTGGTTCAGTCCTGGTTCAGTCCTGGTTTAGTCCTGGTTTAGTCCTGGTTCAGTCCTGATTCAGTCCTGGTTTAGTCCTGGTTTAGTCCTGGTTCAGTCCTGGTTTAGTCCTGGTTTAGTCCTGGTTCAGTCCTGATTCAGTCCTGGTTTAGTCCTGGTTCAGTCCTGGTTCAGTCCTGGTTTAGTCCTGGTTTAGTCCTGGTTCAGTCCTGATTCAGTCCTGGTTTAGTCCTGGTTTAGTCCTGGTTCAGTCCTGGTTTAGTCCTGGTTTAGTCCTGGTTCAGTCCTGATTCAGTCCTGGTTTAGTCCTGGTTCAGTCCTGGTTTAGTCCTGGTTTAGTCCTGGTTCAGTCCTGGTTTAGTCCTGGTTTAGTCCTGGTTCAGTCCTGATTCAGTCCTGGTTTAGTCCTGGTTTAGTCCTGGTTCAGTCTGAGCTCTTGTTTCTTTATGAAGTCGTTTTAGATCAAGATTGAGATTTAAAATGTCACAATTATCACATTGATTCACAGGGGTCAGAGGTCAGGGGTCAGAGGACAGAGGTCAGACACACACAGGCCTAATTATTAGCAATGAGTTTAAAGCTCTTTTTACAACTTTCAGGAGGCTAGAGCGGTAAAGCTAACAACAACTAGCATGCTAACTGCACACTTCCTGATACTTCCTGGTACAATAAACTGCTTTATAATTGGATGCAGACAGCACTGGTGTTGTCATGATATTACAATTTAAAACGCAATTTCAATACAGAGGAATCATTATTTTTATTTCATTTATTTACAAAACAATTGACAAACATTTAAAATTATTCTTATATTTAATTCTTTGACCTTCGCTTCAGGAAGGGGCCCCAGACACAAAAACGCACAAGCAAAATTTCATATGATTCCAAACCTCACAGCAGCACAGAGTTGGCGTTCGGTCTGTTTTTCTCACATTCGTTCATTTTTAAAGCGTAAATGTGGGGGCCCGGGGCCAGAAGCCTCACATGGGCCCCCCCTTTAATGTAAATGAGACTGACCCTTTGCCCCCCTCCCCGTCTACGGCCCTGCGTCCAACATAAAAAACATCATGTTAAGCAATAAATGACTTCATATAACTAACAATAAACAGAGATGTTATTGCTTTGTCTGGAATGTCTCACAGTATGGCATTAAACCTTTCTATCTCCATGGAGACCAAACCAGACCAAGTTCCAGGTCAGATCTGTGGAGAGGCGACCCCGCTCACAGTCAGAATGTCTGTTTTTCTAGGTATTTTTGAGCTCTAAAACCACCTGTGATTGAATAAATGTAAAGTAGAGCTGTTTAATGTCACACTGTGGAACATTCCAGACAGAACAATAACATCTCCAAAGGTGATGAGAAAGGTATTTGACGGACCTCCAATCGAAAAGTCACACAATGCAGCTTTAAGCAATAAAATTAATATATAACAAAGAATATTTAGTAAATAGTTAATAAATACAAATCACACACTACATCACACAACTAAATAGAAAAGTTGTCAACATTTGTAAAATATTAAAAATAATAAAACAAATCGATCTGAGTTAACAGTGGCCGTGGGCACATACACACACATTAATATTAATATTAATATTAATATTATTTCTATATCTACAGCTACAGAACTGTTCAAATGACAAACAACAAAATCTGTTAAAACACCGTATTGACACTTTACAGCTGATGTCATTAACATTCCCTGGGGGTGTAGTGCTAACTGAAGGCACTATTCTGTCAGAAGCTCTCTTAAACTTTAATCTGACCATAAAGAACTGAACTCCAACAGGTGATCTGTGCTGTTAAACACGTCCCTCTAAAGAACATGACAGTCACAGGCTAGCATTAGCCTTAGCCTTAGCCTTAGCCTTAGCCTTAGCATTAGCATTAGCATTAGCATTAGCCAACAGTGTTTCAGTTCGTCACTTTCACCTTTTAGTGTCAAATCAAACTCCTGAACAGAACCACGAACGCTCGACCTGATCACAGGAAAATGAAAATGTGAAATTTAAATCACTTTGGGACTTTTTTAAACTCTTGTGGCAGTCTTTGTGCTAATGTGTGCACTGTGTCTCCATGGCAACTGCTGGACATTCCACCCCAGAGATCCACGTAGAACACCCCCACCATGATGTCACTGCAAAGTATCAATACGCAGTGATTTTTGTCTCTAGTTCCACTTTAACGTCGTGGCGCTCCCGAGGGTACCTGACGCCAGTGGAACACCATTATAAATTATAGTTTTACACAAATCAAGAATTTAAAAGTTTGTGAAGAAAAGCTAGAAAATGTGTTGAAAATGAAACAGGAAGTAGAGAGTTTGGAATTCTGTCCAAAAGTTTGGCACAATTTACACAAGAAACAGATTTTTCTGATATTTTAAACTTGATTTCAACTAAATAAAGTAAATGTTTTTATTTGTCAAATAATAATCTCTGTGACATTAAAGGAGTTTTTGGCCCAGTGTATGACATGGTTGCTATGGTAACAGTTATGGAATTCCCTAGTGTGTGATGTCATGATTTAGAACCAGGAAGTAAAATTTGAAACTTGCCAAACTGTGAGTTTTCAAAAAGTGAGTGTTCTGACCGGTCAGAGGCCCGTTCAGCCTCAGCGGTCTACGGTGAAGGTGATGGAACAGTCCACCGTCTCTGGGCTGCAGCCTTCCGCGAACGCAAACAGGAAGTACATCACTTTGCGCACCTTGGCGAGCTCGGCGATCCGCTCCCCGAACTCGTGCGCGTCTGCCTCAGAGGACTGCACGAGCGCGTCTGGACCCCCCCGCTCCCGCCAGAACACCCCGGCGGGCTCCAGCAGCTGCCGCGTCATGAGGTGGGTGAGGTCCGGGGTCCAGAGCTGAGACGTGGCGGTGACGGTGAGGCGCCCGGGCACGGACAGGTGCACGCTCCACCGGGAGAAGACCAGGCTCTGCACCGGGAAGTCCAGCCTGTACACGGCCTCGTTGGGGCGGAGCAGCCTCTCCCCCTCCTGCCTCCGCTGACCCCTCTGCTGCAGAGACTGGACCCTCAGACGCATCACCTCAGTCAGCTGCGTGTCCGGTCGGAACGCCACCTCCAGCTCGCCAGACATTCTCCTGCTCAGTGTGAGGACTGAGGAGCACAAGATCACTATCACACAGTCGTCTATAATAAAATAATCAATAAAATATCATAGGAGGTTCTGATGTAATGTCGGTATCATTCATTCTGAATTAATTGTTCGGAATTAAATAGTTCGGAATTAAATTATTCTCCTTTGAGTTTACATGGAAATAATAATTCCGTTGGAAAACACGTTAAATCGGTTTTATTTAATTCCGCTCCACGTCTGGAGGTGGGGAAGGTTCTGATTGGACAAGGACACAAACGGATTTACATCGACCTGAAGAAAACTCACACTTCAGCTGCTACCGGCTTTTTGTCATGTCGGTTTGTCGTTACGCCGCGGACACAAACATGATCCAAACTTGTTCCTCAGTCGTTCCGATGATAATGAAGCAGCAGCTGGAGAATTCTATCCTCACACTTTACGTCTGTCGCTGAGGAGGAGGAGGGAAGAGCGTCGGAGAAGGAGGAAGAAGACAAACTGAGTCAACGGCTGCTCCACCTCAGCCCACTCCCACATCCCGCTCACAAATCCAAAGAGCAGTGGATGAAAGTCCGAAGAGACGACTGGTGGAGCCGGATCAGAAGGACGACCCAACGAGCATGTGCCCAACGACCGGAATTATTTTAACAAGAAGAATAAACGTTTACAGGATCGAGGAATAAATGAATTCAGATTTAAAATAGGAATCGTGGATCAAATCTTGTTCAGGGCTTGTTTCACCTCTGTCCACACAGAGCCTTAATAGTGAAACTGAACTCTGGAGCCGAAAGCGCTAACCTGTTTTCATCTGTTTGTGGCTTGTGCTCTGGGGAACGCTTTTCTACATGGATTAATATGAACATTTAAAAAAACTAAATGTGGAGCCTGAGAGCAGCAGATGCAGAGAAAGGAGCCATATTTTTTTAATAGAAACTGAATTGGAGTTGATGGAGCCGGAAGTGCGCCTATGCTCACTTCCTCTTTGGACAATGGCTCTGTCCATTTATATTCACATGTGTCTGTAGCGTAGCCTTTAGCTGTGATTCCATCATTAAGTCCAGCACAGGGCTGCAACTTTCAGTAATCAACAAGTCAAATATTATTTCTATTAAACACTGAGTCTTTTTTAAAAACATTATCAATCAAATAAAGGTTGAAATATGACGACTCACAGCTTCTAGATGGAGAACATTTACAAATAAAATGCAATATTACAGTTTTTCATTCTGTTTTGACATTTTGATCTCATAATTCCACTGTCTTTGTTCTAAAAAGGTCTCTGTATTTCTGTAGACTCTGTACAGTCACGACTCAAAAAATCAAAAGCACCATGACCATTAGAAAACCGCTGACCTGTGAAATGCTCTTCCTTACCTCTCTGTGGCGTTTTGGTGGTGCAGTGTGGACGCCCGCTCCCTCGCTGTGCCCGTCGTGTGCCCGTAGTGTGGTGTGTTGATTGTCAGACGGGATTCCTTGGCGTGTAGGCGTGTGGGTGGCTCCAAACATCAATGCAGATCCTTGGCAACTACTGCTACAACACCAAAGCCACGCTCCACACGAGATGAGGAGAGGTCCACAGGGAGAAGGAGAGGTCCACAGGGAGAAGAGGAGGGACTGTTTGTCACAGACTCATGTAGGTGCTGCTTTAAAGGAGATCCTTCTGTCCTCATGGAAGAAACAAGCATTTTGAGAAGATCACCCTTAAGTTACAATGTCCCACATAACTTCACTTGATAAAATTCAGCACATTAACCATGTTTTAGTAGTTTTCACTGTTAACTTTAATCTCTTATTTTCAAGACGTCATTTTGTTAATCTCCTCCTGTTATCCACAGGCGGGGCCCACAGCCTGGTTTAGTCCTGGTTTAGTCCTGGTTTAGTCCCGGTGTAGTCCCGGTTTAGTCCTGGTTCAGTCCCGGTTCAGTCCCGGTTTAGTCCCGGTTCAGTCCCGGTTTAGTCCCGGTTTAGTCCCGGTTTAGTCCTGGTTTAGTCCTGGTTTAGTCCTGGTTTGGGTCAGCTCCTTTGGACTCCACAGTTTCTAAAGCTGAAGTCTGAGCTCTGTTTATTTTATCAAGTCGTTTTAGATCAAGATTGTGATTTAAATTGTCCAAATGATCACATAATATTCCACAGGGGTCAGGGGTCAGAGGTCAGAGGTCAGAGCTATAGACACACAAAAACACTACAGGGATGATTTAAAACAACTTTAAACAAAAGAATGAAAACTAATCCTTTGGCCTGTAGTGTCTCCTCTTGTTTCGGCCTTCTACGCTGTTCTGTTTTTTCCCCATGTATCTGAGCAAAGTGAGTTCAGCCCCAGATTTTTGGTATAAGCAGCTCCTGAGGTTTGTGTGGTGCAGCGTTTTGTTTTTCCTCCTGGTCCTGTTCTCCAGAGACCCCTCGCCCTCCTGCTGTGAGACAGGTTTCTATGGTTTACTATGGAGCAGTCCACTGTCCCACTGCACCTGAGAGAGGAGCTACAGCAGCTGAGGGAGGAGCTACAGCACCTGTGGGAGGAGCTACTGCAGCTGAGGGAGGAGCTACAGCAGCTGAGGGAGGAGCTACTGCAGCTGAGGGAGGAGCTACTGCACCTGTGGGAGGAGCTACTGCAGCTGTGGGAGGAGCTACTGCAGCTGAGGGAGGAGCTACAGCAGCTGAGGGAGGAGCTACTGCAGCTGAGGGAGGAGCTACTGCAGCTGTGGGAGGAGCTACTGCAGCTGAGGGAGGAGCTACTGCAGCTGAGGGAGGAGCTACTGCACCTGTGGGAGGAGCTACAGCAGCTGAGGGAGGAGCTACTGCAGCTGAGGGAGGAGCTACTGCAGCTGAGGGAGGAGCTACAGCAGCTGAGGGAGGAGCTACAGCAGCTGAGGGAGGAGCTACTGCAGCTGAGGGAGGAGCTACAGCAGCTGAGGAAGGAGCTACTGCAGCTGAGGGAGGAGCTACTGCACCTGTGGGAGGAGCTACTGCAGCTGAGGGAGGAGCTACAGCAGCTGAGGGAGGAGCTACTGCAGCTGAGGGAGGAGCTACTGCACCTGTGGGAGGAGCTACAGCAGCTGAGGGAGGAGCTACAGCAGCTGTGGGAGGAGCTACACAGCGTAATTAGATGATTGGACGAGAGAACGCAGACACAGCCAGCAAAAAGACTAAAAAGCAGACAGACCCAAAACAATTTCTCACCAAATACTGACTTGATATCTACTTTATTTCCTGCCAATGCGGTGAGCGGCACAGATACAGATGATGGAAAAAAAGATCTACAGGTGTCATAGATTATAACTATAGAGCACAACAAGCACTATACAAATCTGCTCAGTGTTTTCATTGGCTTGTCGGTGCTGGATTGGTGAGTGTGGAGCTGGTGTGGAGCCTCTGGTTCCTCCAGTTTATTTCTATGGTCTGACTGCAGTGTAGCTCAACATTTTTATATCGCACTTTTCCACCTCCAACAAGGAACCACTCACCCATTCACACACACATTCATGTAAACACTGAGGGTGAGGTAGGTCAAGTGTCTTGCCCAAGGACACAATGACAGCATTCATCTGTGGCCCAACCTGTGGGTCGGTGGATTTGACCGCTCAACCAATGATGTTTCATGTCGAGAGCGGGATTCGAATCGCCAACCTTCAGATTAGTGGAGAAACGCTCTACCAACTGAGACTGTCGCCCACTTCGGTATTTTTTGTATTTCTGTGACAGAACTGAGGACTGAGGAGGGATTTAAAAGTGAAGAGTCACCAGAGAATTTAAGATAAGATAAGATAAGATAAGATAAGATAAGATAAGATAATCCTTTATTCGTCCCACAGTGGGGAAATTTCAATGTCACAACGCAAGTGTCAGAAAAAGTAGGAAAACAAGAGCACACATCAAAAACAAGATAAATAATAATAAGTATTTACAATCACAATATTGTGTCCAGTGCAGTGATGGACAGTGGTGGTTAAATAAATAAATAAGTAGCAGGTAGTGACTTTAAATAGTATTGCACATTGTTATTATTGTTATTATTACTATGGCGATGACACATGGTTGCTATGGCGATGACACATGACTAGCATTGTTCATTATAAAGTCTGACAGCAGCAGGAAGGAAAGACCTGCGAAACCTCTCCTTGACACGACTGAAGTAACAAAGTACAAATACTTTGCAATTGATACTTTGCAGTGACATCATACTGGGGGTGTTCTGCTTGTAACTCTATGCTGGAATGTTCAGCAGTTACCAGAGACACGATGCACACATTAGCAAACATTAGTGTGACTGTTCCTCTGATGTCCCTGGGGTGTGACTGTTCCCTGGGGTGTGACTGTTCCTCTGATGTCCCTGGGGTGTGACTGTTCCTCTGATGTCCCTGGGGTGTGACTGTTCCCTGGGGTGTGACTGTTCCTCTGATGTCCCTGGGGTGTGACTGTTCCCTGGGGTGTGACTGTTCCTCTGATGACCCTGGGGTGTGACTGTTCCCTGGGGTGTGACTGTTCCTCTAATATCCCTGGGGTGTGACTGTTCCTCTGATGTCCCTGGGGTGTGACTGTTCCTCTGATGTCCCTGGGGTGTGACTGTTCCCTGGGGTGTGACTGTTCCTCTGATGTCCCTGGGGTGTGACTGTTCCTCTGATGTCCCTGGGGTGTGACTGTTCCCTGGGGTGTGACTGTTCCTCTGATGTCCCTGGGGTGTGACTGTTCCTCTGATGTCCCTGGGGTGTGACTGTTCCCTGGGGTGTGACTGTTCCTCTGATGTCCCTGGGGTGTGACTGTTCCCTGGGGTGTGACTGTTCCTCTAATATCCCTGGGGTGTGACTGTTCCTCTGATGTCCCTGGGGTGTGACTGTTCCTCTGATGTCCCTGGGGTGTGACTGTTCCCTGGGGTGTGACTGTTCCTCTGATGTCCCTGGGGTGTGACTGTTCCCTGGGGTGTGACTGTTCCTCTGATGTCCCTGGGGTGTGACTGTCCCTCTGATGTCCCTGGGGTGTGACTGTTCCTCTGATGTCCCTGGGGTGTGACTGTTCCCTGGGGTATGACTGTTCTTCTGATGTCCCTGGGGTGTGACTGTTCCCTGGGATGTGACTGTTCCTCTAATGTCCCTGGGGTGTGACTGTTCCTCTGATGTCCCTGGGGTGTGACTGTTCCTCTGATGTCCCTGGGGTGTGACTGTTCCCTGGGGTGTGACTGTTTCTCTGATGTCCCTGGGGTGTGACTGTTCCTCTGATGAGCCTGGGGTGTGACTGTCCCTCTGATGACCCTGGGGTGTGACTGTTCCCTGGGGTGTGACTGTCCCTCTAATGTCCCTGGGGTGTGACTGTTCCTCTGATGTCCCTGGGGTGTGACTGTTCCTCTGATGAGCCTGGGGTGTGACTGTCCCTCTGATGACCCTGGGGTGTGACTGTTCCCTGGGGTGTGACTGTTCCTCTGATGTCCCTGGGGTGTGACTGTTCCTCTGATGTCCCTGGGGTGTGACTGTTCCCTGGGGTGTGACTGTCCCTCTAATGTCCCTGGGGTGTGACTGTTCCTCTGATGTCCCTGGGGTGTGACTGTTCCTCTGATGTCCCTGGGGTGTGACTGTTCCTCTGATGTCCCTGGGGTATGACTGTTCCTCTGATGTCCCTGGGGTGTGACTGTCCCTCTAATGTCCCTGGGGTGTGACTGTTCCTCTGATGTCCCTGGGGTGTGACTGTTCCTCTGATGTCCCTGGGGTGTGACTGTTCCTCTGATGTCCCTGGGGTGTGACTGTTCCTCTGATGTCCCTGGGGTGTGACTGTTCCTCTGATGTCTCTGGGGTGTGTGTTCCAGGTGATTCCGGACTGGAGGGAGCAGGAATGGGACTCGGAGAAGCCAGACTCGTACGCCGGCATCTTCCACTTCCGTTTTTGGCGTTTTGGCGAGTGGGTGGACGTGGTGATCGATGACCGCCTGCCCACCGTGGACAACCAGCTGGTCTACTGCCACTCCAACGACAGCAACGAGTTCTGGAGCGCCCTGGTGGAGAAGGCCTACGCAAAGTCAGTCTGCACACGTATTTTCCTCATCACAAACACCACCTGAAGTTGTTTTGTTTCGTTCACACAAGTAACAAAATGGAGTACTTCTTCCTCCACTGTTATTTAGTGTTGATGCTCTTGCAGAGTGTATGGCTGCTATGAGGCCCTGGACGGGGGGAACACGGCGGACGCTCTGGTGGACTTCACGGGGGGCGTGTCTGAGCCCGTGGACCTTCTGGAGGGGCAGATGGCCACAGACGAAGCCGCCAGGAACCAGCTGTTTGAGAGAGTCCTCAAGGTCCACAACAGGGACGGGCTCATCAGCTGCTCCATCAGGGTAAAGCTCTTTGTACTGTGAGCTATAAAGGTGCACTGTGTAACTTTTCTGGTTGGGGGTCCGTCACCTGCTTGTTTCTATAGAGATGTCACTGCTCTGCCTGGAATGTTCCACAGTGTGACATTAAACAGCTCTACTTTACATTTATTCAATCACAGGTGGTTTTAGAGCTCAAAAATACCCAGAAAAACAGACATTTTGACTGTGAGCGGGGTCGCCTCTCCACAGATCTGACCTGGAACTTGGTCTGGTTTAGTCTCCATGAAGAGAGAAAGTTTAATGCCATACTGTGGAACATTCCAGACGAAGCATTAACATCTCCATGAAGAAAAGCGTTTGATGGAACCTCCAGCAGAAAAGCTACACAATGCAGCTTTAAGCCGTGTTATAATGTTGTTCCCTCAAAAACAGACCTGGAGTTGTGTTTGTTTCATTCACATGTTTGAGGAACTCTTTATTATTAGTCTGTCTACATCTCCAAAGCTCCAAACGCTCTGTTCCACCTTGTGATGTCATCAAGTGGTAGTTTTCAAGTGAACAGCTCCTTTTACCTTTAGTTCAGTCGAGATCGGCGATTCCAGGACTGAAATGATCCAAATGATTCTAGTGAAGGTGTGTGGAGTTTAAAAACACAGTGGAGCTCTGATTGGTCAGACCTGCATGTTCCTGACGTCACACAGGTGGGCGGGGCTAGGACAGTATTCAGGAAGTAATGAGGAAGAAAACAACTTTTTGGGCATTTTGTGGCAACGAACTCAGGCCATTGAAAACAACACGACATCGTCTTCAGATCTGAGTAGAGTTCCTCTGCAGGAACAACACCAAAAGGACACTCAAGTTTTGTAATTTTTATGAAATGTTTGATAGAATTATAGCCTTTAAATTATGATTTTATTGATATAGTTTGTGAAATGTAATAATATTTATAACATGGTTCTGTTTGGATCACAGTGTAGTTAAATATGAAATCTCCAAAAGGTAAAATCACAAATGTTGAACCTGATCATTTCTATGAGACACAAATCTGCAATTTAACAAGATTCATTTGAGCTGCCCCCATCTGTGTTAAATATTTCTGGCCTAGAGAATGTTGTGATCTCATCTGAAAGCTAAAAATGTATTATCAGTGAGACCTTTGTGTGAAAAACCCTGCCTGATGTCTGCGTGTCCCTCAGGCGACCACCATCGAGGACATGGAGGCGCGTCTGGACTGTGGCCTGGTCAAAGGTCACGCGTACGCAGTGACCGACGTGAGGAAGGTCCGTCTGGGCCACGGGCTTCTGGCCTTCTTCAAGTCTGAGAAGCTCCACATGATCCGCATGAGGAACCCTTGGGGCGAGAAGGAGTGGAGCGGGCCCTGGAGCGACAGGTACGCTCCTGTCATGTGTTTTTCATTTATTTCTATGATTATTGACAGTGTAGATTCTCACTGAAGCATCAGAAGGAGATCTGTGTGGAACATAGGGACATGTGAACTATTCAGAAGAGGAACCCACCTGGTCAGCTTGTGTTCTGGATCCATTTTGAGGATTCAACTTTTGTGTTCTTAAAATGTCCTTAAAGACGGGGAATTCTGCGTAATTGTTTTTTTTTTTTTTCTCTCTCATGTTCTTCATCAGAAACCAGTCTGAAAAGGTTTTAGAGTCATCCATGCATGTTTGAGTAATCTAGAGATCTCTCCTGGGCCCTATTCAAACCCTCCTTACGGTGAGCAGTACGAGTCTGTACGAGGCTCCGCCCACAAGTCTACGTCCCCCAGGCTCCCACAGTACGAGTCTGTACGAGGCTCCGCCCACAAGTCTACGTCCCCCAGGCTCCCACAGTACGAGTCTGTACGAGGCTCCGCCCACAAGTCTACGTCCCCCAGGCTCCCACAGTACGAGCCTGTACGAGGCTCCGCCCACAAGTCTACGTCCCCCAGGCTCCCACAGTACGAGTCTGTACGAGGCTCCGCCCACAAGTCTACGTCCCCCAGGCTCCCACAGTACGAGTCTGTACGAGGCTCCGCCCACAAGTCTACGTCCCCCCAGGCTCCACACGACAATTCTCCATAAAAACACAAAAACATGAGACAAAACTGAACACAACAACTGGACAAACCTGATGTGATGCAGGAGTTTCATTAGTGCGACGCACACTGAGTGTGTTGGGATAGAGCTCTGAAGGGGGAGGGACTTAGCACAGGGAGCAAAGGGAGGAGAGACTCAGAGTGTTAAAAACAAAAGTTAAACTTATGAAACATGTTAATACCTTGTTTTGGATGAATATCTCATTTTCAAAACAATAAAAGGAACATGGAGAGCTAAATATGTGACGTGTTACAGTTAATGCAGAGGTAAATACCCCCTCTGTAATACCCCACAGAGTCACATACCCCCTCTGTAATACCCCACAGAGTCACATACCCTCCTTTAATACCCCACAGAGTCACATACCCCCTCTGTAATACCCCACAGAGTCACATACCCCCTCTGTAATACCCCACAGAGTCACATACCCCCTCTGTAATACCCCACAGAGTCACATACCCCCCTTTAATACCCCACAGAGTCACATACCCTCCTTTAATACCCCACAGAGTCACATACCCCCTCTGTAATACCCCACAGAGTCACATACCCCCCTTTAATACCCCACAGAGTCACATACCCTCCTTTAATACCCCACAGAGTCACATACCCTCCTTTAATACCCCACAGAGTCACATACCCCCCTTTAATACCCCACAGAGTCACATACCCCCTCTGTAATACCCCACAGAGTCACATACCCTCCTTTAATACCCCACAGAGTCACATACCCTCCTTTAATACCCCACAGAGTCACATACCCCCTCTGTAATACCCCACAGAGTCACATACCCCCCTTTAATACCCCACAGAGTCACATACCCTCCTTTAATACCCCACAGAGTCACATACCCTCCTTTAATACCCCACAGAGTCACATACCCCCCTTTAATACCCCACAGAGTCACATACCCTCCTTTAATACCCCACAGAGTCATATACCCACTTTTTAATCTGATTTAAGCTCTACTCCTGCTTTACCTCACAAACTCTCCGGTGACATTTCCAGATCATTTTCAAAATTTCCAAACCCAATTCCTGCTGTAAAATGCCACTTCCTGCTCCTGCTCTCGCGGTTTATCAGAATTCGATTCCGTGAGAAATGAACAGAGCGTGAGAGAGGAAAGGCCTTTTAGGACACGGGCCCAGAAACCCACAGAGGAAAAATGTCACGATTTATAAAGAAAAATGGAGACGCAGCGGAGCTAATGCGTTTGTCTGAGCGCACGTGTCCTCAGGAGAACTTTAACTTCTGAGGAGCTGAAGAACCAGGACCAGGCTCTCCTCACGCTGGTTACCCGGGCAACAGTGGCTCAGTTGGTACAGCGTTTGTCCACTGATCCACTGGCTCACAGGTTGGCGGTGCAATTCCAGCTCTCCAGCTCGTTGTGTCCTTGGGCAAGACACTTAACCCGCCTCACCTCGTGTGTGTGAATGGGTGAGTGGCTCCTTCATTTAAAACGCTTTGAACCTTGAAGGTGGAAAAGCGCGGTATAAAAATTTGATAATTTATCGTTTACCTGTCCACCCAGAACCAAACGCTCTGACAAAACTTTAAAAGACGAGTGGATCTGGAGCCGTGTCCGTCTCCTGATTTCAGAGGGAGTGATTGACTTATTTTTTATACATAAAAAAGGAGAAAAATCTACGTAAAGAACGGAGAAACAGAGCGAATTTTTACAGAATCAACAGTCAAAGCCCCAAACTCTGACGTATCTGAGGTAAAAAGTTCTATGTTTTGTTCTGAATGTGACGAGACTTTTGGAGACGAGATTCTTCTGTGTTTGAGGGACACGTGAGACACATGAACATCTGTGGTTGGTTCCAGATGCTTCTGGATTCAAGCAGAATGTAGAAGGCACTCACGCTGGGGTTGTTCTACGTGTATGTGTATGGTGGAATGTTCAGCAGTTACCATGGCAACACATTAGTAAACACAGCCAAAAAAGTTATAAGAGAGAGAGACAGAAGAGAGAAAGACAGAGATAGAAGAGTAGAAGTAGAAGTGGAGAGAGAGAAAGGAGAGAGAGAAAGAAGTGTAGAGAAAAAAAACTTTAGAGAGAGAGAGAAATGGTGAGAGAGAAAGAAGTGTAGAAATAGAAGTCTAGAGAGAGAGAGAAGTGGAGAGACAGAAATGGAGAGAGAAGTGGAGAGAGAAAGAAGTGTAGAAATAGAAGTGGAGAGAAAGAGAGAAGTGGACAGAGAGCGAGAGACAGAAGTGGAGAGAGAGAGAGAGAGAGAAGTATATAGTACGCCCCAGCGTACCACACAGTGATGGAGGAGGTGAGGATGGACTCAATGATGGCCGTGTAAAACTGCACCATCATCTGGGCAGGCAGCTTGGCTTTCCTCAGCTGCCGCAGGAAGTACATCCTCTGCTGAGCTTTCTTGATGAGGGAGCTGATGGTCGGCTCCCACTTGAGGTCGTGGGTGATGCAGGTGCCCAGGAAGCGGAAGGAGTCCACAGTGGTGATGGAGGAGTCTGTCAGGGTGAGGAGAGGCAGGGGGGCTGTGACTTTCCTGAAGTCCACGATCATCTCCACTGTCTTCTGGGTGTTGAGCTCCAGGTTGTTGCTGCTGCACCAGGACACCAGCCGGTCCACCTCCCTCCTGTAGGCAGACTCATCGCTGTCCGAGATGAGCCCGATGAGGGTGGTGTCATCCGCAAACTTAACCAATTTCACGGAGTCGTGGCTGGAGGTGCAGCAGTTGGTGTAGAAGTTGGTGTTTTAAACTGTAGTGTCTCGTTCTCATCTCAGTCTTTGAATATTTACAGGTAACACTCTGCACTTTGCTTTATAAATGACTTTCAGGAGATTTAATTCAACAATATCACACATTTTCAACACTTAAGTTGAACAGATAATGGTTCTTTATAAGGACTGTTGGTGAGAATTCTCAAGGCCCTTTTCTGTAAAATAAAAAATGGCTACAGCTACAGTTTTCCATGTTGACCCCCAAATTTCCCCACAGGACATCAGATATGGTGCAATTATAGAGTTATACAAGGTTAATAATGCTGCACTATTTAGTGAGAACTTTACTTAAAGGTTGTATGGAGGATTTTTTTTTGTTTCAAATTGTCAATGAAAGCATTATAGAGCTGCAGCAGCCTTGGAATTATGACGACCAAAATAAAAGAATGAAAATCCATCACCTGTGGACATGGTGGGGCCAGATAAACATAACTGTTTGGTTGTCAATAAAACTCTCTACGTTTCTATAGTAACTGACTCTCCGGCGCGCTGGGATCACATGGTTTACGTTCGCCTCTCACACATTCCACAGACGCAAGACGCCGTTTACTCGACCAACGCAGCGGTTCTTAGCGGCTTTTTCCAACTGTAGCTTCCTCACAGTTTGGACAAAGTTTGTTGCGATGGCGGACGAGAATCCACGACCAGTTCGCCGCAAAAGAAAGTCCGTTTATGAGGTCGCTGAAAGAAGAAGAGAAGGAGAAAAGGAACGAAGACAAACTAAGGTGATTCTTGGAGATTCCTTCCAGCGATGGCGTCACTGAAGCAGACGAAGGGTCTAAAGACTGACGCGTTGGTCGATAAATTACTTCTGGACAGGAAACTTCTGCTGATCATTTGAAAACGTACAGTAGAGTTACAGCAAGAACAGCGATTCTGAACGAGCACCGGCTGTAAACAAACAGGATTTTAGAGTCTGGAGGAGGAGGCATTTCTTCTTAGGACCTGTGACCATTTGAAAAAGGACAAACAGTCGCTGTATTTCTCATTCCTTGGAAAATCCTCGATACAACCTTTAATGCAAGACAGCAATTGCTTTGGAAATTTTGCCTTTAGTGTAATTTATGAGACCTCCAATTTAGACCTTCATCAATCATGACTCCTAAAAATGTAGTTTCGCTTACTCTTTTAATCTGCATCCCATCTATTTCTAATGTTACGTCGTCTTTTTCTTTTTATCATAAAATAAAATGAAATTTGTTTTTTTTTTACATTAAGAATCAATCCATTTAAATGGAAACAGGTTAACCCTAACCCGTACATTATACTGTCTAACCCTCTTCCTTATGTGTGTGTGTGTGTGTGTGTGTGTGTGTGTGTGTGTGTGTGTGTGTGTGTGTGTCTGTGTGTGTGTGTGTCTGTGTGCAGCTCTGAAGAATGGAACAAAGTGAGCAAGAGCGAGCGAGAGAAGCTGGGAGTGACCGTGCAGGACGACGGAGAATTCTGGTCAGACATTTGTTCATCTGTTCATCTGTGTCGCACTCATTTTAAAGAATATATAAAGCACTTTTAAAAACAAGGTTTACAAAGTACAAGCCACAAAGAACAATACAACAGCATAAAAACAGCAAACAGAAGGTAAACAAAAACAGACAATGATGCAAACAATTCAGTTAATTATAAAAAAAAATAAAAATAAAAACAAATAGAATAAAAAGAAATAAGGAATAAAAATAAAATTAAAACCGGCTAAAGGAAGGCCAACTGATAAAAATGTGTTTTAAGAAGTGATTTAAATAATGATACTGATGATTAAAGCTGCACTGTGTAACTTTTCTGGTAGAGGGTCCGTCACCTGCTTGTTTCTATGGAGACGTCGTTGCTCTGCCTGGAATGTTCCACAGTGTGACATTAAACAGCTCTACTTTACATTTATTCAATTACAGGTGGTTTTAGAGCTCAAAAATACTTAGAAAAACAGACATTCTGACTGTGAGCGGGGTCGCCTCTCCACAGATCTGACCTGGAACTTGGTCTGGTTTGGTCTCCATGAAGATAGAAAGGTTTAATGCCATACTGTGGAACATTCCAGACAAAGTAATAACATCTCCATGGAGAAAAGCGTTTGACGGACCCTCCAACAGAAAAGTTACACAGTGCAGCTTGAGAGCTTCACTACGTAACTTTTCTAGTAGTGGGTAAGTCATCTGCTTATCTCTATGGAAACTTAGAATGTTCTGCCGTATGACTTTAAACCGTTTAGTATTTATTTCATTACAGATGTTTTTATAGATAACAAAAAAATACATTCTTACAGTGGGGGTCGCCTCACTGATGGGACTTTTTATTATTTTACATTATTATTACATTTTGGTTGGTTCTCAGGACGACTGTCCAATCAGAACGCAGAATGAGCGTCACATGACTCTCTCATGTGGGTTGCTGGTTCAAAGCTGAAATCCAGTGTGTTTAAACCTAAAATGTCTCTGATCTGAACGGTCACTCCCTAAACCCCAGAGTCAGTGCTAGTGCAGCCTCTGCAGCTCAGGGAGGGAATTCTGGAGGTTCTGAGCTTCACATGAGCCTGTCCATAAACTGAGACTGAGACAAACGCAGGACGTGTCTCTGTGTCTCTGCAGGTGAAGCTCTGGGGACACGGGGTCAGAGATCAGAGTAGGAACTTTTTAAAACTGTAAGACGCAGGACACAGACAGTTCTGAATTGAGTCTAATTCATTTTTTAAACAAAGGTTTCTAAAACAACGTTCACAATACACTAAATGAAACCAAAACTCTGGATTTCAAATGTTTAAAGGTAAAGCTGTTCTAAAGTGTGATCTGTTCTTCTCACTGTGTCTCTGTCTCTTCAGGATGACGTTTGACGACTTCTGCCAGTACTTCACAGACCTGATCCTGTGTCGTCTCATAAACACGTCCTACCTGAGCATCCATAAGACCTGGGAGGAGGAGGTGATGAGGGGCTCCTGGACTCACCGCCAGGACCCTCTCCGCAACCGGGCCGGAGGCTGCATCAACCACAAGACCACCTTCCTCCAGAACCCACAGGTACGAACATCTTAAAGGTCCTGTATCACATGAAACTGACTCCTCTGAGCTTTAAACCATGTTCTAACGCTGTTTCCTCCTCAAAAACAGACCTGGAGTTGTGTTTGTTTCATTCACATGTTTGAGGAACTCTTTATTATTGGTCTGTCTACATCTCCAAAGCTCCAAACGCTCTGTTCCACCTTGTGATGTCATCAAGTGGTAGTTTTCAAGTGAACAGCTCCTTTTACCTTTAGTTCAGTCGAGATCGGCAATTCCAGGACTGAAATGATCCAAATGATTCTAGTGAAGGTGTGTGGAGTTTAAAAACACAGTGGAGCACTTCCTGTATCACCACATGATGACATCACAAGATGGAACAGAGTGTTTTTTTTTTTTGTTTTTTGTTTATTTGTGTGTGTGTTAAACATGTGAATGAAACAAAACACAACTCCAGGTGTGTGACGAGGAAATGACAGAACAGAGCAGGGAACAGAGTCATATGGGCCATTTAAGTATATTTATTTCGAAGTACTGGTCCTGTCTCCTGAGTACTGTGTTTTTCCAGTACATGTTTGAAGTACTGGTTGTTTGCAGTACTGGTTGTTTGCAGTACTGGTCCTGTCTCCTGAGTATTGTGTTCTTTCCAGTACATGTTTGATGTGAAGAAGGTGGAGGACGAGGTGCTCATCTGTTTACAGCAGAAGGAGAAGAGAGCCACTCCCAAAGAGGGCAAGTCCGAGAACCTGGCCATCGGCTTCGACATCCACCGGGTACTGACCTGACCCCTGACCCCTAACGTGACCCTAACCATGACCCTGCTGCTGACCTCACAGCACATCCCATAATACTGTTACTGCCCACACACTGGACAGCTCCTCTGTAATTACATTTGTCTGAGGACACAGGGAAACAGCTGAGCTCAGAGCAGCCTGGGTCTGCTGAGGTCTGCTGAGGTCTGCTGAGGTCTCACTGAGGTCTCACTGAGGTCTGCTGAGGTCTGCTGAGGTCTCACTGAGGTCTCACTGAGGGCTGCTGAGGTCTCACTGAGGTCTGCTGAGGTCTGCTGAGGTCTCACTGAGGTCTCACTGAGGGCTGCTGAGGTCTCACTGAGGGCTGCTGAGGTCTCACTGAGGTCTGCTGAGGTCTCACTGAGGTCTCACTGAGGGCTGCTGAGGTCTCACTGAGGGCTGCTGAGGTCTCACTGAGGTCTCACTGAGGTCTCACTGAGGTCTCACTGAGGGCTGCTGAGGTCTCACTGAGGTCTGCTGAGGTCTCATTGAGGGCTCATTGAGGTCTGCTGAGGTCTCACTGAGGTCTGCTGAGGCCCACAGTAAAAAGTGTTCTGAGGGAATGTAGCTTCACCCACAGCGTTCGGCTCCAGTCAAATGAAGCTCATCGAGGCTGCAGTTATAGGACCGATATTATTATTTTGGAATTCTAACCTGAAGTATCAGGAACAGTGATGGGAAAATAATTGCATATAATAATTCAGTTATTTTAGATTCTAATAACTAAAAACGATTCTGAATCACTGCAGAGCACCCACCTGTTAAACGAATCCGTCACAGAAAAACTATGGAACTGACTTTTTAAAGAAAACAGATGTGTTTAATAAAGGGTGACCCGAGAGTGCGAGAGGGGGCGTAAGAGTGACCTGAGAGGGGGCGTAGGGGTGACCTGAGAGTGTGAGAGGGGGCGTAAGAGTGACCTGAGAGTGTGAGAGGGGGCGTAAGAGTGACCTGAGAGTGTGAGAGGGGGCGTAAGGGTGACCTGAGAGTGTGAGAGGGGGCGTAAGAGTGACCTGAGAGTGTGAGAGGGGGCGTAAGAGTGACCTGAGAGTGTGAGAGGGGGCGTAAGAGTGACCTGAGAGTGTGAGAGGGGGCGGAGGGGTGACCTGAGAGTGTGAGAGGGGGCGTAAGAGTGACCTGAGAGTGTGAGAGGGGGCGTAAGAGTGACCTGAGAGTGTGAGAGGGGGCGTAGGGGTGACCTGAGAGTGTGAGAGGGGGCGTAAGGGTGACCTGAGAGTGTGAGAGGGGGCGTAAGGGTGACCTGAAAGTGTGAGAGGGGGCGTAAGGGTGACCTGAGAGTGTGAGAGGGGGCGTAAGGGTGACCTGAAAGTGTGAGAGGGGGCGTAAGGGTGACCTGAGAGTGTGAGAGGGGGCGTAGGGGTGACCTGAGAGTGCGAGAGGGGGCGTAGGGGTGACCTGAGAGTGCGAGAGGGGGCGTAGGGGTGACCTGAGAGTGCGATAGGGGGTGTAAGGGTGACCTGAGAGTGTGAGAGGGGGCGTAAAGGTGGTAGGAGGGCGCTAGGCCGTGCAAACATTTAAAGAGAGAGGCTAAAATAGGTGAGATGTTCTCATGAGGCTCCTGTAGATCCTCAGCTCTAGTAAACAAAGATCTGCTCTGGAATGAAGCTGGTCCCTCCTGCGCCGTCTGATTGGTCCATTCTTAATGTTCAGATCTTGATTTGGGACAAAATGGTGAACTCCAAACCCCAGGATCATGTAGAGCTTCAGACCAACACCTGAAGGTCAGAATATGGAGCCTGACAGCAGGGGTCAAAGGTCAGCGTGAGGAGCCTGACAGCAGGGGTCAAAGGTCAGAATGAGGAGCCTGACAGGAGCAGGGACAGAAGGAGCTTCACTCTGCAGGATTTTGTGGATTATTTCACGTTTCGTCCTACACATTACATTGACTTCAAACTATAAATGAAAGTAAGAAGTGACTCTTACTCGAGTAGTGCTTTTCCCAAATACTTGAGTAATTTCTTGAACCACTACTTTGTACTTCTACCTGAGTAATATTACTTTGAAGTAACATTACTCTTACTTGAGTACTCCATGTGTTTATCACTACATTTTGTGGATAATCCTTTTATTAAATCTGTCTTGTGTCCTCCCGTCCTGCAGGTGGAGCTGAACAGGAAGTACCGTATGCACAGCGCGCAGCAGAAGGTCGCGGGCTCCATCTACATAAATTCTCGCTGCGTGTTCCTCAGGAAAGAGCTGAAGGAGGGACGCTACGTCATCATCCCCACGACCTTTGACCCCGGGCAGCAGGGCGACTTCCTGCTGCGCGTCTTCACTGATGTGCCTTCAGACTGCAAGTAAAGCCTTCCTCTTGCTCCTCCTCATCCTCCTCCTCCTCCTCCTCCATCTCCTCCTCCACCTCTTCCTCCACCACCTCCTCCTCCTCCACCTCCTCCACCTCCTCCTCCATCTCCTCCTCCTCTTCCATCTCCTCCTCCTCCTCCACCTCTTCCTCCACCACCTCCGCCTCCTCCACCACCTCCTCCTCCTCTTCCATCTCCTCCTCCTCCTCCACCACCTCCACCACCTCCGCCTCCTCTACCACCTCCTCTTCCTCATCCTCCTCCTCCTCCACCACCTCCACCTCCTCCTTTTTATATTTATTTCTAATATAATTGACTTGCCCAATGATGAACATAAGCCTGATGGACTTGGGGCCTGGTTTATGTTATATGATGTACAGTGTATATTGTGTTATATATTGTGTTGTGTTGTGTTGTGTTGTGTTGTGTTGTGTTGTGTGGACATCTCCTATGGCTTCACTTTTGGACTGACCAGTCAGTGGGCAGAAGGTTTATGTGGGAGTGGCCCACAGAGAGAACCATGACCTGAACGTCATTCAGTAAAAGTGTTTTAGGAGTGAGTGTGCGGCTGTGTCTCACTTTCTGTGTCTCACTGTAGTCGCCTCACACCAGCGATGTGTGTGCACCTGTACCTTTAATGTTTGAATCATTCCCATAAGGTTCCTGATGGTGGCGCTGTGTGTGTGCGTGTGTGTATTTGTGTGTGTTTGTGTGTGTGCAGAGAGCTGTCTCTGGACGAGCCTCCTCAGACCTGTTGGACGGGGTTGTGTGGGTTTCCTCAGCTCGTCACTCAGGTCCACGTGCTGAGTGCAGAAGGACTGCAGGGACCAGACTCCAACGGAGGTACACAAATACACACACAACACACACACACACACACACACACACACACACACACACACACACACACACACACACACACACACACACACACACACACACACAGGTTGTGTCTGAATGTCTCCCCCAGCTCCTCACCTCAGACATTTGGCTCTTTGTTTGACTCTGACCTGCTCGTTTAAACTCATTTGGAATCACAAAATAAATATATTTTATCATTTTACCTCCTGCCTGGACTAAAGCTGCTGCTTTTATTTTAAAGGTGTTTTTTTTAAATTATATTTTTTATAAATCAGCCTCACGTTTTCATTTCTTAGTCGTAACATAAACTCTTCCCAGTTTCACCAGTGTCAGAACAAACTGATTTACAGCTGTTTATAAAGAAATACAGTTATTATTCTGCAGAACTGAGTGAAGCATTTTGGCTCCTCCACAATATTTTTTGTTTCTCATGAGAGCAAAAATACTGAAATATCGATATATCGTTTGGTTTAATTTGATGACACAGTATCGATATCGTGGGCTGCTGTATCGATACATCACCAAGAGTATTTTTAGGTATATTTTACTAAATTATTTTGTGTTAGAGCTTCAGTTGTGTTGACATTTTCACCGTTTTGAGTAAAATGTGTGTTTTTCATATTAACTCTGCACAAACTTAGTGGACTTACTGTGGCAGACTTTTAGTATCAGAGCCATGATTTAGCCTTTGTTTTTCACTGAACCGTATTGAATCGATTTGAAATATATCGTATTGAATCAGAAGTGCACTGTCTTGAACACGTATCGAGGTGTGTGTCGTATGATACCAGCCCTAATAACGAAGTGAGCCAACGCCAGCACGAGCGACCTCGAGGATCCTGATTGGTCCGTTATTAATGTTCATGTTTTGTTTTTTAGAGGGACGTGTTTAACAGCACAGATCAGATCACCTGTGCTCAGATACTGTCGCTGCATTATTTTGCTTTATGGTTATTAACAAACACGGATTTCTGTATTTTGGCAAAACAAATGACAGTTTATGCTCCTCTTTACTGTTGGCAGGGATCAGATTACTCAAAAATTGTGATAGTTCTGGTTTAGATCAAATTGGTCAAAAATAGGGACACCTGGACGTTTCTTGTATAAAACTGGGACAAATCAGTGGTTTTGTATAAATCTGCAGAGACAGTGGACACAGGCTCAAAACTGGAACTGTCCCGGCTCAAAACTGGAACTGTCCCGGCTCAAAACTGGAACTGTCCCGGCTCAAAACTGGAACTGTCCCAGGTCATAATTTTTTATTTCTTTGATTTCATATTTTTGTTTCCATTCCACTCCCCTTAACTCCCCCTCTTTCCTCTGTCCCTCTCCTTTTTCGCGCCTCCTCTCCCTCTCTTCTCCCTTTCTTTCTCTCTGCCTCTCCCTCTCTTCTCCCTTTCTTTCTCTCTGCCTCTCCCTCTCTCTCCCTTTCTCCTTCTCTCCCTCTCCTCCTCTCTCTCCTCCTCTCTCTCCCACTCTCTCACTCTCTCTCTCTCTCTCTCCCTCTCTCCTCCTCCTCTCTCTCCTCCTCTCTCTCCCACTCTCTCACTCTCTCTCTCTCTCTCCCTCTCTCCTCCTCTCTCTCCCTCTCTCCTTTTTCATGTCTTCATTCTTCTTCTTTCATATTTTTGTTTCGTTCTGTAGGAGATGTAACTCACCCAGGGGCGTCGGACTGGGGGGGGGTATAGGGTCCTGTTTACCCGGGGCCCAGTGCAGGATGGGGCCCCTCACAAAGGGCCCAGAAGTTGGTGCTACAGCCCTAAACTCACCAGTACTCACCCCTTTATGTCCAATCCAAACAAGAAGAACTCCAGAACATTAAAACAATTCAAAACAACAGAGAAAACATCCATACGTAAAAACCCTGAGGAAAAACAGATCGTTTTTCGAGATCTTGTCCCGTCCCTCGTTATTTGAGCGGGGCGTTTAAGAGCTCAGGTTAGCTCTCCTGTTGTAGTTTTTCTGACCCGGGTGTGGTGCTTGCAGCCGTGGACCCGTACGTGATCATCTCGTGCGAGGGGGAGCGGGTGAGGTCTCCGGTGCAGAAGGACACGCGCTGCCCGAACTTCGACGTCAAAGGAATTTTCTATCGCAAAAAACCCAAGGAGGCCATCCACATCGAGGTGAGCGCCAACCTCTGAGAACACACAAACCTGCAGATTTACCACGAGTTCTTCTCTCAAACTGAAAACACTCTGTTCCACCTTGTGATGTCATCATGTGGTGATACAGGAAGTGCTCCACTGTGTTTTTAAACTCCACACACCTTCACTAGAATCATTTGGATCATTTCAGTCCTGGAATTGCCGATCTCTACTGAACTAAAGGTAAAAGGAGCTGTTCACTTGAAAACTACCACTTGATGACATCACAAGGTGGAACAGAGCGTTTGGAGCTTTGGAGATGTAGACAGACTAATAATAAAGAGTTCCTCAAACATGTGAATGAAAAAAAAACACAACTCCAGGTGTTTTTGAGGAGGAACATCAGAACACGACTTAAATCTCACAGGGTCAGTTTTGTGATACTGGAGCTTTAAAACCTCTTGATTTTATTTCATTGCAAGTTTCTCTTTCTCTCACTCATCCCCCTCTCCTTCTCTCTCCCTCTTTCTCTCTCTCCCCCCTCTCTCCTCCTCTCTCTCCTCTCTCTCTCCTTCTCTCTCCTCCCTCTTCTCTCTCTCTCCTCCCTCTCCCCTCTCTCTCCTTCTCTCTCCTCCCTCTTCTCTCTCTCTCCTCCTCTCTCCTCCCTCTCCCCTCTCTCTCCTCCCTCTCCTCTCTCTCTCCTTCTCTCTCCTCCCTCTTCTCTCTCTCTCCTCCTCTCTCCTCCCTCTCCCCTCTCTCTCCTCCCTCTTCTCTCTCTCTCCTTCTCTCTCCTCCCTCTCCTCTCTCTCTCCTCCTCTCTCCTCCCTCTCCCCTCTCTCTCCTCCCTCTCCTCTCTCTCTCCTTCTCTCTCCTCCCTCTCCTCTCTCCTCCCTCTCCCCTCTCTCTCCTCCCTCTTCTCTCTCTCTCCTTCTCTCTCCTCCCTCTCCTCTCTCTCTCCTCCTCTCTCCTCCCTCTCCCCTCTCTCTCCTCCCTCTCCTCTCTCTCTCCTTCTCTCGCCTCCCTCTCCCCTCTCTCTCCTCCCTCTCCTCTCTCTCTCCCTCTCTCTCCTCCCTCTTCTCTCTCTCTCCTTCTCTCTCCTCCCTCTCCTCTCTCTCTCCTCCTCTCCCCTCTGTCTCCTCCCTCTCCTCTCTCTCTCCTTCTCTCTCCTCCCTCTCCTCTCTCTCTCCTCCTCTCCCCTCTCTCCCCCCCTCTCTCCTCCCCTCTCTCTCCTCCCTCTCCCTCTCTCCCCTCTCTCTCCCCCCTCTCTCCTCCCCTCTCTCTCCTCCCTCTCCTCTCTCTCTCCTTCTCTCTCCTCCCTCTCCTCTCTCTCTCCTCCCTCTCCTCTCTCTCTCCTCCTCTCTCCTCCCTCTCCCCTCTCTCTCCTCCCTCTTCTCTCTCTCCTTCTCTCTCCTCCCTCCTCTCCCCTCTCTTTCTTCCTCTCTCTCCTCCCTCTCCCCTCCGCAGATCTATAACCGTAACATGATAATGGACACGTTCCTGGGGCAGGTGGTGGTTCTGAGCGACCCCAACGAGCGACAGGAGCAGCACAGCCTCCACCTGCGCGACAGGGGCAACCGACAGGAGAGCGACCTGCCGGGGACGCTAACGGTGCGCCTCTGCACGTCCACCACGCTCACCAACATCTGACGCCAACACCATCGCCAGCGCCGTCACGAGAAGATCGTCCACTCACCGCCGCGTCGCTCACGTGCTCCAAACACACTGCAAAACCCTCTGCATGAATTACAATGACTTCACTTTTGGAATTTGAAGGAATTGTATATTTTTTTGTAAGATTTTGAGTTTAAATTTCACAAACTTGTCCCCAGTTAAGAGGTAGACGTGTTAGCACTGTTACCATAGCGATTAACAATTCAAAACAAAATCTATCTTTTCAGTGCCCAAACGTCCTTACATATCAGGAAGCTTAAATCCGTATACGGCTTTTACTGATAACAACTGTAAAGCTGATTTATTCTTAATTACAAAAACATTAGACATTCTCAAGACCGTTCCATCCAATCAGAACGCAGAATGAGCGTCACATGACTCTCTCATGTGGGTTGCTGGTTCAAAGCTGAAATCCAGTGTGTTTAAACCTAAAATGTCTCTGATCTGAACGTCACTCCCTAAACCCCAGAGTCAGTGCTAGTGCAGCCTCTGCAGCTCAGGGAGGGAATTCTGGAGGTTCTGAGCTTCACATGAGCCTGTCCATAAACTGAGACTGAGACAAACGCAGGACGTGTCTCTGTGTCTCTGTCTCTGTGTCTCTGTGTCTCTGTGTCTCTGTCTCTGTGTCTCTGTGTCTCTGTCTGCAGGTGAAGCTCTGGAGACACAGGGTCAGAGGTGACGTTTTAAAACTGTATGAGGCAGGACACACACAGACCCTTTAATTTCATAATTTTGACTAGATTATGACCAGTAAATAGTCTTATTTTATTGATTTCTATACCAGACTACGATATCAGTCGAACCGATGTTTGGAAGCTGATATCCGATACCAGAAGTCGCACCAAACAAGTGAACTGCTCTAATTTAAACCACACATACAGACGATTCCAATCTGAAGTCATTGTAACTTAAGTAGACCTGTCTTTTTGCAGTGTAACCGTTTTTTCTTCAGTCCTGCAAAAACTCTGCTGCTTCGTCGATTTGTCCATGGTCCTGGCATATCTTCGGTTTGTCCATGGTCCTGGCGTATCTTTGGTTTGTCCATGGTCCTGGCGTATCTTTGGTTTGTCCATGGTCCTGACGTATCTTCGGTTTGTCCATGGTCCTGACGTATCTTCGGTTTGTCCATGGTCCTGATGTACCTTCAGTTTGTCCCTCTCACATCAGCACAGACGACGTTTCAAGTGTTCTTCTTCTCCTTCAGTATTACAGAGCAGACCCTCCATTGGACACTGAACTTGACGTTTCTTGAGGCCGAACAGACAAAAGTGGCTGTGCCTTTCTAAAAATGGTCAAATTACAACTGAAATAAGCCTTAAGTTTATTCATGGACCTTCAGTTTTCGAACATATTATGGGGGGATCTCACAAGCTTTGAGCCTGCCTTTGAAATGTACACGACCAGTCAAAAGTTTGGACACTTTCTTGGTAAATAGTCACATTTTTCAGCACTTATCCACCTTATATTTTACATCAAGAAACCACTCACCCATTCATACACGAGTGCACACAGACACTGAGGGCGAGGTGTGTTAAGTGTCTTTAAAACGACAACATTCATCTGTAGGAGATGGAATTGCACCACCAACCTGTGGGTCAGTGGATCTGTTTATGTCGAGAGCGGAATTCAAACCGCCAACCTTCAGATTGGTGGTGAAACGCTCTACCAACTGAGCCACTTTCTTCTTTATTTCCTTGATTATTTACACTGTAGATTCTCACTGAAGACCTCAAAACTATGAATGACACTTAGAGAACGTAGTAAACTCAAAATACGCTCAAAATGACACCAAACTTTTTAGAAATATTCTTTGCTAAATCTGTGGCAATAATTACAGACAGATGGAACGATTACTTTTCAGAGTCTTATCGTAGTGAGACTTTTTTGGTAATTTCTTTGCAATATGATGAGATTTGAGCTGTAGAAGATTCAGTTATGAACTTCTGTGACTCAGTGTGGCTTCTATTTTTGGTCGACATGGTGGGACAGTGGTTAGTGCTTTCGCCTCACAGCAAGAAGGTTGTAACAATCTTGGTTAAATAAAAGACAATAAAAAAATTATTATAGACACAAACAAACTACTAAAGTGGTTCATTCTAATACTTATTTTTAAGAAGTAATTTTTTGGAGATAATTCTGCTTTATGGTTTAGTTTCAATATTTTCGTTTATCGTCTGTTTACTTCAGCGATATATCACACTTCAGTTTGTTGACATGACGGGGCCACCCTTTTTTGCCCTTTTGCCATTCCCTGACCCTGAGGCACAGCTGTGAAGTGAAAACCATTTCAGGGAGAGAAGGTCAAGGGTTTGAGCTGTCCACAAAGCAAAGGGTGGACATTGAGGATCTGAATATAAAATATAGTTGAGTTATTTCACTTTTTTCTTTGCCCGTCGATGGAAATGTCTCGCATCATATATTTGACGTTTTCTGTGTGTTTCTAAAATTTAAAGTCATAAGCATAAAGAAGAAAAAACAAACATGAAATGAGTGACCAAACTTTGGACTGGTAAAGTGCATTATGGGATATTAGAAGCTTTCACTCTACCTGTCAAAATGTTTGAAGAAAAGTTGGCTCTAAGTTACAGAGGCCCTGGTGATCAGTAAGATGCAGTCGTTCTTTTCTGTCCATCTTTTAAACCTTTGCCAAAACTGATACTGTACTGTCCCACTTTACTCTGCATTACTCTTTCCTACATTTTTCAAAGTGGCAGGGCCATTTCACTCTCAAATTATCCTAAAAACACAAACAAACATTGCGTTCTGTTCGGCTTCAAGAAACAACTATCGAGGTTTTAAAAGACTGAAACAAAGAGAAGTCAAGTCTACCCAATCAGACCCATTTGTGCAGTCAGTAAGTCGTCTGGTGGCTCGTTGAAGACGAAAACTACAAAACACGATCCACCCTGAGGCCCAGTGTTTTGAACCGGCTCTGGCTCCATTTTTAACCAGCTGAAATCCGATCTCTCACTTTTGTACATTCGTGTTTTGACCATATCCATCGTGATACAGATCTCTTTATGCAGGTCTCACATATCTGCACTGTCCATGCATGTGCCAACGTTTCTAAGGGCTATGCATTGCCTTAAGGCTGGCTCTGTCTCCCCCTGGTGGAGACGGGCATTATGTCCACGTTTTAATGTTAGCACAGCCTCTGGTCCGATTCCTTTAATCTAAAAAACACCCATCACCCATCACCCATCCGCACACTTCGGCCTCTCTGTCTGAAACTATGGACCTCTCCTGGACTCCACTCCCACAGAACGCTACAGCTGCAGGGTGCGTCGTCTACTGTCCACCTATCCCCGCCCACTGCAGCCTTCCTGTATGAAGTCCCGCCCCCTCATCTGTACCATGTGACCTCGGATGCTTGGTGCCGGTTGCTATGGACGATGCTCAAACTGCATGGCTTAAGGACAGACTGTTGGCTGTGCTGCCTCTCCGTCGTAGCTTAGCAGCCGGTTCCGGTTCTGTACCGTTCTTTTCCATGTTTCACCGGATCAGTGCTACGGCGTCTTTAAGTGCTTTATGGGACCAAAGATGAGCCAGGCCTCCTGCACCCCAGCCCCCGCCCCCCAGCCTGCTCTGGGCCAAGCTACAGACCACACCCTCTCAGACAAACCACACCCCCTGTGCTATAGACCACACCCCCTCTGACAAACCACACCCCCTGTGCTATAGACCACACCCCCTCTGACAAACCACACCCTCTGTGCTATAGACCACACCCCCTCAGACAAACCACACCCCCTGTGCTATAGACCACACCCCCTCCGACAAACCACACCCCCTGTGCTATAGACCACACCCCCTCTGACAAACCACACCCTCTCAGACAAACCACACCCCCTGTGCTATAGACCACACCCCCTCTGACAAACCACACCCCCTGTGCTATAGACCACACCCCCTCTGACAAACCACACCCTCTGTGCTATAGACCACACCCCCTCAGACAAACCACACCCCCTGTGCTATAGACCACACCCCCTCCGACAAACCACACCCCCTGTGCTATAGACCACACCCCCTCTGACAAACCACACCCTCTCAGACAAACCACACCCTCTGTGCTATAGACCACACCCTCTGTGCTATAGACCACACCCCCTCCGACAAACCACACCCCCTCTGACAAACCACACCCCCTCAGACAAACCACACCCCCTGTGCTATAGACCACACCCCCTCTGACAAACCACACCCCCTCAGACAAACCACACCCCCTGTGCTATAGACCACACCCCCTCTGACAAACCACACCCTCTCTGACAAACCACACCCCCTGTGCTACAGACCACACCCCCTCCGACAAACCACACCCTCTGTGCTATAGACCACACCCCCTCCGACAAACCACACCCCCTCCGACAAACCACACCCCCTCTGACAAACCACACCCTCTGTGCTATAGACCACACCCCCTCCGACAAACCACACCCCCTCTGACAAACCACACCCCCTCAGACAAACCACACCCCCTCCGACAAACCACACCTCCTCTGACAAACCACACCCTCTGTGCTACAGACCACACCCCCTCCGACAAACCACACCTTTGCTCCATCACGTCTGATCGGCGACACCACTGCCTGAGGACTGCAGACAGACACACAGACTGATGGAGGCTCCTGGTGTGAGAGAGTGTGACCCCGGCTCAGACTTCTTTCGGTTGGAGTCTGCTTTCGCCGGACGCCACAGCGACCGCACCATTGTTCCCTTCGTAAATGAACATGTGGTCTCTGTGCAGCTTCTGAGGCGCTGACACAACAGCAGAGCTCTGGCCTGAGTGAGTCACACCACAACTACACCACTCCCACTCTGGCGCCACACCCACTCTGGCGCCACACCCACTCTGGAGCCACACCCACTCTGGAGCCACACCCACTCTGGAGCCACACCCACTCTGGAGCCACACCCACTCTGGAGTCACACCCACTCTGGCGCCACACCCACTCTGGAGCCACACCCACTCTGGAGCCACACCCACTCTGGAGTCACTGGGGCAGTCTGAGCGAGAGCTGCTCAGGGTTCACAAGCCTCTGCCAAATCACTGCACCAGTTTTTTTTTTTCCAAAATGATTTTCATTTAGTTTTATCTTAATCATCTGAATCTTTTTGTTTCATTAAGTGTCCTTTATTTCACGTTTAGTTAAAATTCCAAAACTGGGAGATGAAGAGTTCTAATTCAATGTGTTTTTTATCCAAACAGTGGCTGTGTTTACATGTAGGCTTCTACAGTTTCATCAGTTTGTTTTTTGACTTCAAAGTTGTGAAAATGATAAAGATGTAAGTCTGATTAGAGTAATCTGATTACATTCTGATACATACAGTGTGTACGTTTTAAACATATGCCAATAATCAGATCTCTGCAGTGATTTTACTGGTAAATGTAGTGAGTGGCTCCACAGGTCCTTGAACCCTGTTATGAAGAGAGACCAAGGTCCACTCACCCTTTTGGAATTCATCAAAACAAAATCACTGCATGGATGTTTTGGAGGTCCTACTCTGTCAAAGTCGCCTCTCTTTAGTAACATTTCTTTTCAGTATTTTCTCCACATAACGTGCGTGTTTCTCCATGTTGTGTCTGAGGAAAGGACTTCTGAGGGGCCACACTCTTTGGGGAACTCTATTGCACATTAAAGAGCCCTGCCAAACTTACCTGTGCCATGGCTTCGGTCCTACCACGGGGACAGATGCGACAGGTGGGACAATCCCTGACACTCGGAGGACATTGATGGACGGCGGGTGGAGTCTTGTCTCACTTAAACTGCTCTGTGGTGTAGGTCTGTGTGGGGCCTACGGGTGCAGATCACTTTTGTTTGTTTTTTCTGTGGAGGTCGGATACTGTCACTGTGAGAGCTGATTTTTCACCAACTGTTGAATATTAAACAGGTTTAGTAACATCTCCGTGTAACTTTGGGCTAGCTGAGTTTAAACCCGCAGACTGTATATGTAAATGGACATAGCTAACCCATTAGCCGCCACGTTCCAAACAGGAAGTGAGCATGAGCACACTTCCGGCTCCTTCAACTTCAACCAGTTCACTTTGCATTGAAAAAGCATCTCCCCTGTCTCTGTGACTGCTGCTGTCAGACTCTTAAAATGTCTACATGATCCTGGGTTTTTTATTTCACTATTTTGTCCCGAAATCAAGATATGAACTTTAATAACTAAAAATTAATTGGTCTTCCGATAATTTAAGTTGTTAAGTTCTTTTTTCAGACCAAGGGTTTGTTTTCATACCCGACAGTTTGGACTGCTAACATTAATGCTAATTAATGTTAGCATTGAGACACAAACAGAAGTGTCCTCCACTCAGGTCTTTTAAACATGTTTTTCAGTGATGTATCTTTAAATATTTATAAATTTTAGCGCGACTCTGCAAAAACTACAGGGATAAGTAGATTTACCCAGTAGATTTATCCAAAACCAGTGATTTGTCCCAGTTTTGTACAAGAAATGTCCCAGTTGTCCCAGTTTTTGACCAATCTGATCCCCACCAACAGTAAAGACGAGGATATATTGTCATTTGTTTAGCTAAAATACAGAAAACTGCTTGAAAATGACAATGAGGCGAAAAAAACGCACAAACAAAAGTCCCTTAGATTTTATACTGACCCACAAGTGAGTCGACAATGGACGATGTTACGCAGTTTTCATTTTTGAAAATCCCTGCCATGAAATCTCCAAAAGGTTGAGCCTGATGATTTCTATTTGTAATTAGACTTTAGAACTTACTATACAACAAAAATCTGCATTGTAAGAATATTAATTTTGGCATCTGTGTTAAGTAATACGCTGCAAAAAAAGCTTGGACAAAATTTAAGATATAAACACTTAAATCTCAGAAAATCAGAATCAGGAAATGACTTAAAAGTAGTCAAATGATCTGTCCACGCAGCAAGATCATTTTACTCGACAAGTTCTCTTAAAATAAACTCCCTCTAGACCAGAATGAAGCGTCTCTGGTGGGTTTCATGGGCTGGAAATAAGTTTATGGACGCCAAAAGAGATAAACATACCTGAGTATCGAGCAAATCTGCATCACTGAATCTAAAAACAAGTGAAGTGTGAAGGGGAAAACTATTTTAAATGGATTGTAGGTTCTTTTAAACATTTATTGCCTAAATTTTAGATTTTCTGACTAGTTGAGTCATGGAAGAAATAGAGTATATGTGACAATTTTTAAGATTATACAACCAATTCAGAACTAGTAAGTAGATAATAAATCTGAAAACAAGATGAATAAACTGATATAAGTTTCAAAATCTTGGCCAGATCAGAGAATTTTGCAGCGTATTGGCCTACAGGATGTGGTGTCACCTGAACCGAGCTACTGTTCACCGAGCCCATTTTAAATCTGACCCGACTCTTCATCACAGTGACAGTATCAGCTCCCACACGGGCGTTTGTGTCGACTTCGGATACATGAGTCTTACATTTTCTGTCCTGTTTTGAAAAGTTCACATGGATTCGGACTTTCGTTTTGAATGTACCACAGACGCTCTCGGAAACTGCTGAACCACGTCTGATTTTCTGTTTTTACTTGAACTTTCGTGACGTTTTTTCTCTACAGCATCTTTGAGCTGCGTCTTGCATGGGTTCCTTTCCGGTATGTTCCATGGCCTTGTATTGTACTGTTCAGATGTTCCTGTATCCTGTATCTTTTACTCTCTTGGAAATGCCAGTCGACGCAATCAGCATGTTGTGCCCATGCCAGTCTGCTCATGCCAAGCGTTGGGAGTCTTGTATCGTGGTTCATTTTGCCTGTAGCATCACGAGTCGTAGTTTGCGGCGTGTTTTCATGACTGTTCGGTGCTATGGACGCTCTGTGTGCTTTTCTGTTTCTCACTGAAAATGGGGACGCATATTTCTGCCTGAACTAGCAAAGTATTCCCAGCTTAAAGAACACGTATAATGCAAAATGTACTGTATTTTTAAGGTTTTAAACATGTTATACTCAGTGGTGGAAGGTAACGAAGTAAAAGTAGTAAAGTACTGTTTTTATTTAAATTTTTAGGTATCTGTACTTTACTTTAGTACATTTTACAGTGGAGACTTTTTACTTTTACTTCCCACATTTGAGAGCAGGTATCTGGACTTTCTACTCATTCTACTTTCTACAACATTTTTGAACAAGACTGAAAAGTAAAAGTATTTCTTATGAGCGTTTATTTTAACATAGGGAACAACATCATGGAAAAACATATAGATTCAGTAGAAGGGGGAGTGACTTAGCACGGAGAGCAAAAGGAGGGGACACTTATAAAACAACAACATCCCTGTTTAAGCATAGCATAGCGTTAGCATGGCGTTCACGTGGGATAAGCGTAGATACAGAACAGTAGATCTCACAGACTCCCGCGGTCTATTGGAACGAATGTGTCAACGAAGCCGCCATCTTGGTCCAGGCGTAACGCTGCTTCAAATGAACGAACATCAATCAGGGACAAGGCGATTTACGTCATTAAAGTAGCCAGCCTTAAATCGGCAAGTTTTATTTTCTTGGTTCGTTATAAATATCAGACGTGTTTTTACAACCGAGCCGCAAATAAAGTGATAGAGAAGAGTTTTATGTCTGTGAATCGTGCCCGCGTCCCTCTGTGGCGGCTCTTCTGTTCGGTTTGGCCCCAGCGTTTTGCTCGGACAGCGGGGATCAAGATGGAGGCGGCGGGGGCAGCACAGAGAGCAGCCCGACCCTGGCCGCGGGGAGAGGCCTGGAGTCCAATCCCAGGAACAGACTGGGCCCTGAGCAAGACTTCAGGTCAGACCCGAACAAGTCCTAGTTTAGACCTGGTTCGGTCCTGGTTCAGCTCTGGTTCAGTCCTGGTTTAGTCCTGGTTCAGTCCTGGTTCAGTCCTGGTTTAGTCCTGGTTCAGTCCTGGTTTAGTCCTGGTTCAGTCCTGGTTCAGTCCTGGTTCAGTCCTGGTTTAGTCCTGGTTCAGTCCTGGTTCAGTCCTGGTTCAGTCCTGGTTTAGTCCTGGTTCAGTCCTGGTTTAGTCCTGGTTTAGTCCTGGTTCAGTCCTGGTTTAGTCCTGGTTCAGTCCTGGTTCAGTCCTGGTTCAGTCCTGGTTTAGTCCTGGTTCAGTCCTGGTTCAGTCCTGGTTTAGTCCTGGTTTAGTCCTGGTTCAGTCCTGGTTTAGTCCTGGTTTAGTCCTGGTTTAGTCCTGGTTTAGTCCTGGTTCAGTCAGTCTGGGTTCAAAACACATCATTTAGTATCATAGTTCTACAAAATAAACTCTTACCTATGAAATGTTTTGCTTTGCTCTTTCGTTTTCTTATTCCGCTCGTTCGCTCGTTCGTCAGCGGGGGAAAAGTCCGGCATCTTCGCTCGCTGATACTGTGAAAAACTTTACCTTAGACCATGGAACCCCCGTACCAAGATGGCGGCGGTGTTAACGCATGCCAAGAGGTGGAACGCGAGATCTACCGTTCTACAAGAACCTCGTCTGTTTACTTTCTCAGTGTTCATTCCTGTTCCTGACTGCAGGGGGAGCTCCAACGCCTAAATCCCTTTTGGAAACAGAAGTGTGATTTATAAAGTGGATTTTCCAAACACAAATATTATTTTAAATACGTTATTTTAAGTTAGTCAACCAAAAACATGTTTAAAAGGGAATTAAAGCTACAGGAATGCATCATACGTGTTCTTTAAGTTCAGTTGAGTGCTCAGATCTGATTGGCTGTCCCTCTGGTCATGCTCAGATCTGATTGGCTGTCCCTCTGGTCATGTTTGTACTGTTTGCTCGTGTCTCCTCAGCCTAAAACTGTGAAAAGCCTCGTTGCCTGGGGCTGGAGTGTTTCCGGTGACAGACTCTGTGCCAAAAGTCCAGTGTTACCGCGGTAACAGAATCCTGCTCATCACGCCACACGTTTGAGCAACACCTGGTTTTACAGCTGATTTTATCTCACTCAACCAAATTACCAACGTTAAAGCTCCTATATGACACAAAACTGACTCTTTGTGAGATTTAAGTCGTGTTCAGATGTTCCTCCTCAAAAACACCTGGAGTTGTGTTTGTTTCATTCACATGTTTGAGGAACTCTTTATTATTAGTCTGTCTACATCTCCAAAGCTCCAAACGCTCTGTTCCACGGAGCAGTTTTCAAGTTAACAGCTCCAGTTATTATTATTATTATTATTATTATTATTATTATTATTCAAATTATTGGTTCATTAATACATTTTAATATTGCCATTATCATTACTATTTATTTATTTATTTATTTTTATTTTATTTATTTACTTTTATGTACCCTTACATTGATATTAATTTTATGTATGTATGTAAAATGTGCATAAATATACTTTGACTTATGGGGAGAAAAAAAATAATAATAAAGCACTGAATAAACTGGGAAGAAAAAAAAAAAAAAGTTAATAGCTCCAGAGATTGGCAAAATTGGTGGAGCACTTCCTGTATCACCACATGATGACATCACAAGGTGGAACAGAGTGTTTTCAGTTTGAGAGAAGAACTCGTGTTAAATCTGCAGGTTTGTGTGTTAAACATGTGAATGAAACAAACACAACTCCAGGTGTTTGTGACGAGGAAACGACATTAGAACAGATCAGAAAATAGCGTCATACGGGCCCTTTAAACAGTGTAGGCCTCAGAATTCTCATGAAAGTTTTGTTTACATGTGGCCTTTTTGGTTTGTATTATTTTTTATTTAATTTGTCATTTCAAAATTGGAATCATGTCATTAAAGGCGCTGTACCCGATTTTTTTCTGTCTTAAAAACATGAAAAGCACTAGTTCATTTAAAAGAGTTTGCCGTGGTCCAAAGTTACTCTTCATTTACCTTATGCATTCTGATCATCCTAATTATGAGTTTATAAGCACTTTTCAAGATTTTCAGACACCGCAGCGGAGTTTTATCGTCACAGTAGAGCTACAACTAGCATGCTAACGCGCATTTCGAGGTACAGGACGTTTAAAAACATGATTTTTTTCAGTACATTGGGAAAAACTGACTGAAAAGTTACACAGTCTACGGCTCGAATCTTTATCTGACCTCCATCTCACAGCCCAGACTGTCCTCTGGGCCGTTTATATAAATGGACGTAGCTAACGAACTTCCAAACAGGAAGTGAGCGTGAGCGCGTCGTGGTTTCACCGAGCTTTGGTGGCATTTGACTTCTATTGAAAAAGCCTGGCCCGTCTGTCTGTCTCTGCTGCTGTCAGGCTCCTTATTTGGTCTTAAAGCTGCACTGTGCAACTTTTCCGGTGGAGGGTCTGTCACCTGCTCATCTCCATGGAAATGTTATTGCTTTGACTGGAATGTTCCATGGTGTGACTTTAAACACATCGATCTAGCATTTATCATTATGGGTGTTTCTGTTGCTTAAAAATACAATAATTCTCTCTGTGAATAGGGGCGCCTCTCCACAGATCTCACTTGTAATGTAGCATACAGTTGTCAGCATTGAGATAGTTAGGTTTAATCTCTACTTTGGAACATTCTAGACAAAGCAATAATATCTTCATGAAGACAAGCAGGTGACGGACCCAGAAAAGTTCCGCAGTGCACCTTTAAAATGTCTGTATGAACCCGCTCTACACGATCCTGGGGTTTCTGTTTCACTATTTTGTCCCAGAATCAAGAAATGAACATTAAAAACAGACCAGTCCGCTCCCGCTACCGTTAGCAACAGCCTTCAACAACCTCGCTCCTGATTGGCTCTTTGGTTTCACACTCAGATTTCCAAATATGGTCCCTGGTTACAGATTCACCCGCTATCGGAGGATCCGTCAAACGCTTTTCTCCATGGAGATGTCATTGCTTTGTCTGGAATATTTCACAGTATGGCATTAAACCTTTCTTTCTTCACAGAGATCAAACCAGACCAAGTTCCAGGTCAGATCTGTGGAGAGGCGACCCCGCTCACAGTCAGAATGTCTGTTTTTCTCGGTATTTTTGAGCTCTAAAACCACCTGTAATTGAATAAATGTAAAGTAGAGCTGTTTAATGTCACACTGTGGAACATTCCAGGCACAGCAGTGACGTATCCATAGAAACAAGCAGGTGATGGACCCCCCAACCAGAAAAGCTACATAGTGCACCTTTAAATATCCTCGTTAAAGGTGCTGTACCAGATTTTTAGTTGTGAAAAACAGTTCATTTGAGACTTTTTTTCCTCCTGTATTCAGATCATCCTCGTTCTTCACTACGATGAGTTCAGAAGCGCGAGTTTTGTGCCAAACGTGCCCGGGCCTGACGCCATCTTGTCTTCGTGCTCCGTCCTCTGCAGTGTAGCGCTCAGCTAGCCTAGCATTAGCCTAGCATTAGCCTAGCATTAGCCCGATGTCTTACAGTATGGCTTTCACTGTTAACACAAGCACACACTCTGGATTTACCCACACGGTTTTGGTTTAAACTCTCTGAAACGGTCAGTGGTGGAACGTAACAAAGTAAAAGTAGTAAAGAAGTGTACTTAAGTAAAAAATGTAGGTATCTGTACTTTACTTAAGTACTTTTTACAGTGGGTACTTTTTACTTTTACTTCAGTGCATTTGAGAGCAGGTGTCTGTACTTTCTATTCCACTACATTTATAACAAGACTGAAAAGTAAAAATATTTTTATTATAGTGTGAGACCTGCTGAAACGGCTGAGGGTTTATTTGAACACGTTCATAGTTTTGTTTAAAGCTCCATTGTGGAACTTGTCATTGCTCTGGAATGTTCCACAGTGTGACATTAAACAGCTCTACTTTACATTTATTCAATTACAGGTGGTTTTAGAGCTCAAAAATACCTAGAAAAACAAACATTCTGACTGTGAGCGGGGTCGCCTCTCCACAGATCTGACCTGGAACTTGGTCTGGTTTGGTCTCCATGAAGATAGAAAGGCTTAATGCCATACTGTGGAACATTCCAGACAAAGCAATAACATCTCCATGGAGACAAGCATTTGACAGACAAACCCTCCACCAGAAAAGTTACACAATGCAGCTTTAGCAGATACGGATCACTACTTCTGAAACTTTATTAGTTCACAAGAAAATACGTTTTCTTTTTACTTTTTATTTATCAAGTTCTTCTTCCACCACTGTTATCGGTCGTGTCTCTGGACCAAAGCCGATTTCAGAGGCGTTTCACGGACGATAAACTCGTCTTTGTAGTTTTGTACACAGAAAACGGCAGTGCATGTAGCAAACGTGCTTCAGCCCGCTCGCACCATCGCCAATCACGGTTTTGGTAAGCTAACTTCACTGTTGCTACTTGGGTTAGCACACTGTGGGCTAGCGTCACGGCGGCATGCGTTCAGACGGTGTTCTGTTTCACTCGTGTTTCAGCTGCAGCCCACGGTCTGAGCTTCAAGCAGCAGCAAACTGATTTCTTGGTTAATATTTTGATGGAAATATTTAACATGTATTCAAGACGATATTTGAGTTCTCAGAAAGAAGGAATCCAGTGAAAATGTTTTGAAAAGTTACATTTTACTCATTGACGTTGTTTCATATTTTGTCCTTTTCGCCTGCCGTACGGACACTTTGTCAGGCGTCTGATTGGTCAAACAGACGTGTTTATTTCATTTGATCAGAGCAGGGCGTTTTAATGAACCTTTGGAAGAGTATCAAAGCTAACCCGCTAGCTGCTGTGTTTCAGACAGGAAGTGAGCATGGGCGCGCTTCCAGATCCATGGACTCTGGCTCCAGTTCTCTTTGTCTCTCTCTGTACCTGTCAGGCTCCTCATTCTGGTCTGAACCTCTACATGATCCTTTCTCTAGATTTGTTCCTAAATCAAAATCTGAACGTTAATAACAGACCAATCAGGCGCCTTCTTTCCCTGAGGTCGCTCCCGGTAGCTTCAGGAAGGTTTGATTGACTTTCAACAGGAACCAAAAGAAGAGAGCGGATTACCCCAAATCTTGCGTTTTTGCACTGGCTTCTTGTTTATTTTAGAAATGATTTTAAGATTTTATTGTTTGTTTTTAAATCTTTGAATGTTCTGGCCCCACAGTACGTCTCGGACCTCCTCCAAATTTACTCCGAGGTCCGAGGTCCAGCTCCAGCTCGTGGGGCCTAAGACGAGACTTAAAACCAGGGGGGACGGGACCTTCTCAGCTCTGGAACGCTCTGCCCCGCCACGTCCCAACAGCGCCCCCTAGTGGAGAGTTTTAAGTCTCGTCTGAAGACCCACTTTTACTCTGTGGCTTTTATTACTCTGTGTTTGTGCAGCACTTTGAAAACTGTTGGTTTATGAAATGTGCGATACAAATAAAATGGTTTGGATTGGAGAGCGATAAACCGGAGGTGTGGACAGGAAGGAGCATTATCTTCCACAGCTAACTTTAATCGGGCAAAGAATGCGCTTGTTTTGTCTGTTATTAATGTTCAGATCTTGATTTGGGACAAAATGTTGAAATAAAAACCCCAGGATCACGTAGAGCGGATTCATACAAACATTTGAAGACCAGAATGAGGAGCCTGACCGCAGCAGGTACAGAGAGACGGGCCACGCATTTTACACACAAACTGAACCGGAGCCAGAGTCCATGGAGACGAACTGCACCCGTGTTCACTTCCTGTTTGGAGCACGGCGGCTGGCGGGTTTAGCTCTGTCCGATTCTACAGTTTGTGGTGCCACTGGGTTTATGAAACGCCTGATAACTTTGTGCCAAAGCCAACAAAAGCTCCATTTGTAATGAGATGTTTCAGTCACTGGATCCCTTCTTCCTCCTCTTCCTCATCTTCCTCCTCTTCTTCCCCCTCTTCCTCCTCTTCCCTCTCTTCCTCCTCTCCCACTCTTCCCCCTCTTCCTCCTCTTCCTCCTCTTCCTCTCCTCCTCCTCTCTTCCTCTTCCTCTCCTCCTCCTCTTCCTTCTCTCTTCCCTTTCTTCCCCCTCTTCCTCCTCTTCCCTCTCCCTCCTCTTCCTTCTCTCCTCCTCCTTTCCTCCTCTCTTCCTCCTCTTCCTCCTCTTCCCCCTCTTCCACCTCTTCCCTCTCCTCCTCTCCTCCTTTTCCTCCTCTTCCCCCTCTTCCTCCTCTTCCCCCTCTTCCCTCTTCCCTCTCCTCCCTCCTCTCCTCCTCCTCTCCTCCTTTCCTCCTCTCCTCCTCCTCTCCTCCTTTCCTCCTCTCCTCCTCCTCTCTTCCTTTCCTCCTCTCCTCCTCCTCTCCTCCTCCTCTCCTCCTCTCCTCCTCCTCCTCTCCTCCTCCTCTCCTCCTCTCCTCCTCTCCTCCTCCTCCTCTCCTCCTCTCCTCCTCCTCCTCTCCTCCTCCTCTCCTCCTCTCCTCCTCCTCTCCTCCTCTCCTCCTCCTCTCCTCCCTCCTCTCCTCCTCCTCTCCTCCTCCTCTCCTCCTCTCCTCCTCTCCTCCTTTCCTCCTCTCCTCCTCCTCTCCTCCTTTCCTCCTCTCCTCCTCCTCTCCTCCTTTCCTCCTCTCCTCCTCCTCTCCTCCTCTCCTCCTCCTCCTCTCCTCCTCCTCTCCTCCTCTCCTCCTCCTCTCCTTCTCCTCTCCTCCTCCTCTCCTCCTCTCCTCCTCTCCTCCTCCTCCTCTCCTCCTCCTCTCCTCCTCCTCTCCTCCTCCTCTCCTTCTCCTCTCCTCCTCCTCTCCTCCTCCTCCTCTCCTCCTCCTCTCCTCTTCCTCTCCTCTCCTCCTCCTCTCCTCCTCCTCTCCTCCTCTCCTCCTCCTCCTCTCCTCTTCCTCTCCTCCTCTCCTCCTCCTCTCCTCCTCCTCTCCTCCTCCTCCTCCTCCTCCTCCTCCTCTCCTCCTCCTCTCCTCCTCCTCTCCTCCTTTCCTCCTCCTCTCCTCCTCCTCTCCTCCTCCTCTCCTCCTCCTCCTCCTCTCCTTCTCCTCTCCTCCTCCTCTCCTCCTCTCCTCCTCCTCCTCCTCTCCTCCTCCTCTCCTCCTCCTCTCCTCCTCTCCTCCTCCTCTCCTTCTCCTCTCCTCCTCCTCTCCTCCTCCTCCTCTCCTCCTCCTCTCCTCCTCCTCTCCTCCTCTCCTCCTCCTCCTCTCCTCTTCCTCTCCTCCTCTCCTCCTCCTCTCCTCCTTTCCTCCTCCTCTCCTCCTCCTCTCCTCCTCCTCTCCTCCTCCTCTCCTCCTCCTCCTCTCCTCCTTTCCTCCTCCTCTCCTCCTCCTCTCCTCCTCCTCCTCCTCTCCTCCTCCTCTCCTCCTCTCCTCCTCTCCTCTTCCTCTCCTCCTCCTCTCCTCCTCCTCCTCTCCTCCTCTTCCTCTCCTCCTCCTCTCCTCCTCCTCCTCTCCTCCTCTCCTCCTCCTCTCCTCCTCCTCTCCTCCTCCTCCTCTCCTCCTCTCCTCCTCCTCTCCTCCTCCTCTCCTCCTCCTCCTCTCCTCTCCTCCTCCTCCTCTCCTCCTCTCCTCCTCCTCCTCTCCTCCTCTTCCTCTCCTCCTCCTCTCCTCCTCCTCCTCTCCTCCTCTCCTCCTCCTCTCCTCCTCCTCCTCTCCTCCTCTCCTCCTCCTCTCCTCCTCCTCTCCTCCTCTCCTCCTCCTCTCCTCCTCCTCTCCTCCTCTCCTCCTCCTCTCCTCCTCCTCTCCTCCTCCTCCTCTCCTCCTCTCCTCCTCCTCTCCTCCTCCTCTCCTCCTCTCCTCCTCCTCTCCTCCTCCTCTCCTCCTTTCCTCCACTGCAGGAATGATCTTGTGTGGCTTGTCGTTTCTGCTCATGTTTTTCTCTGGAGGTTCTGCATGGTGACTCTTGTAGAAGATGCTACGTTCTTTCTCTAAACTTTGAGACAGTATTTTATATCCGTGTTGCGTTTGCGTTCCCGGGGCGGACGGCGTGCTGGCGTGTTTACTGGCGTGTTTACTGGCGTCTGTCTCCGGGGGGCGCTGTTGGTTCTGTGCCGTGAGCTTTGGTTCTGTTCGCCGTGTGCGTTCTCTTCTCGGTTACACTGTGCTTCTTTTCTAGCTCCAATGGAAATGATTCTTCTTTCTTTTGTATTTAATGTCAACTTGTGGCATGACTTTGAAATAAAACTGAAACTGAAACTGAAACTGAAACTTTTTGGGGCTCGTTTGTAATTATTTTATTAAGGACAGTTTTCACAGCAGTACTTGTATTTGTACTTGTACTTGTACTTGTGCAGTAATATAATACATTATTAGGCATGAAACTGTACTTTTACTTGAGTACAGTCCACCCCTCCCTCCCTCCCTCTCTCTCTCTCTCTCTCTCTCTCTCTTCCCCATCTGCCCCCTCCTCTCTCTTCTCCACCCTCCCAATCTCCTCTCCCTCTCTTTTCTCCTCCTCCACCTCTTCTCTCCCTCTTTCCCTCTTCTATCTCCCCCTCCTTCTCTCCTCTCTCTCTTTTCTCTCTCTCCTCCCCAGGGGAAGGTGAAAAAGAGAAAGCTCTCTCTCCCCTCTCTCTCTCCTCCCCTCCCTCTCCTCCTCTCTCTCTCCTCTCCCTCTCTCCTCCCTCTCCTCCTCTCTCTCTCCTCTCCCTCTCTCCTCTCTCCTCTCCCTCTCTCCTCTCTCTCCCCCTCTCCTTCCCTCTCTCCCCCCCTTGTTCCTCTCCTCCCTCTCCCCCTCCTCTTCTCTCTCCCTCTCTCCTCTCCCTCTCTCCTCTCCCTCTCTCCTCTCCCTCTCTCCTCTCCCTCTCTCCTCTCTCTCTCCCTCTCTCCTCTCTCTGCCCCTCTCCTTCCCTCTCTCCCCCCCTTGTTCCTCTCCTCCCTCTCCCCCTCCTCTTCTCTCTCCCTCTTCTCTCTCCCTCTCTCCTCTCCCTCTCTCCTCTCCCTCTCTCCTCTCCCTCTCTCCTCTCTCCTCTCCCTCTCTCCTCTTCTCCCTCCCTCTCTCCTCTCCTCTCTCCTCTCCCTCTCCCTCTCTCCTCTCCCTCTCTCCTCTCCCTCTCTCCTCTCTCCTCTCCCTCTCTCCTCTTCTCCCTCCCTCTCTCCTCTCCTCTCTCCTCTCCCTCTCTCCTCTCCCTCTCTCCTCTCCCTCTCTCCTCTCCCCCTCTCCTTCCCTCTCTTCTCTCCTCTCCCTCTCTCCTCTCTCCTCTTCTCCCTCCCTCTCTCCTCTCCCTCTCTCCTCTCCCTCTCTCCTCTTCTCCCTCCCTCTCTCCTCTCCTCTCCCTCTCCCTCTCTCCTCTTCTCCCTCCCTCTCTCCTCTCCCTCTCTCCTCTCCCCCTCTCCCTCTCTCCTCTCTCCTCTCCCTCTCTCCTCTCTCCTCTCCCTCTCTCCTCTCTCCTCTCCCTCTCTCCTCTCTCCTCTCTCCTCTCTTCTCTCCCTCTCTCCTCTCCCTCTCTCCTCTCCCCCTCTCCCTCTCTCCTCTCTCCTCTCTCCTCTCTCCTCTCCCTCTCTCCTCTCCTCTCCCTCTCCCTCTCTCCTCTTCTCCCTCCCTCTCTTCTCTCCCTCTCTCCTCTCCCTCTCTCCCTCTTCTCTCTCCCTCTCTTCTTTCCCTCTCTCCTCTCCCTCTCTCCTCTCCCTCTCTCCTCTCTCCTCTCCCTCTCTTCTCTCCCTCTCTCCTCTCCCTCTCTCCCTCTTCTCTCTCCCTCTCTTCTTTCCCTCTCTCCTCTCCCTCTCTCCTCTCCCTCTCTCCTCTCCCTCTCCCTCTCTCCTCTCTCCTCTCCCTCTCTCCTCTCCTCTCCCTCTCTCCTCTCTCCTCTCCCTCTCTCCTCTTCTCCCTCCCTCTCTCCTCTCCTCTCTCCTCTCCCTCTCCCTCTCTCCTCTCCCTCTCTCCTCTCCCTCTCTCCTCTCCCTCTCTCCTCTCTCCTCTCCCTCTCTCCTCTTCTCCCTCCCTCTCTCCTCTCCTCTCTCCTCTCCCTCTCTCCTCTCCCTCTCTCCTCTCCCTCTCTCCTCTCTCCTCTCCCCCTCTCCTTCCCTCTCTTCTCTCCTCTCCCTCTCTCCTCTCTCCTCTTCTCCCTCCCTCTCTCCTCTCCCTCTCTCCTCTTCTCCCTCCCTCTCTCCTCTCCTCTCCCTCTCCCTCTCTCCTCTTCTCCCTCCCTCTCTCCTCTCCTCTCTCCTCTCTCCCTCTCTCCTCTCTCCTCTCCTCTCTTCTCTCCCTCTCTCCTCTTCTCCCTCCCTCTCTCCTCTCCCTCTCTCCTCTCCCCCTCTCCCTCTCTCCTCTCTCCTCTCCCTCTCTCCTCTCTCCTCTCCCTCTCTCCTCTCCCCCTCTCCCTCTCTCCTCTCTCCTCTCTCCTCTCTCCTCTCCCTCTCTCCTCTCCTCTCCCTCTCCCTCTCTCCTCTTCTCCCTCCCTCTCTCCTCTCCCTCTCTCCTCTCTCCTCTCCCTCTCTTCTCTCCCTCTCTCCTCTCCCTCTCTCCCTCTTCTCTCTCCCTCTCTTCTTTCCCTCTCTCCTCTCCCTCTCTCCTCTCCCTCTCTCCTCTCCCTCTCCCTCTCTCCTCTCTCCTCTCCCTCTCTCCCTCTTCTCTCTCCCTCTCTTCTCTCCCTCTCTCCTCTCCCTCTCTCCTCTCCCTCTCTCCTCTCCCTCTCCCTCTCTCCTCTCTCCTCTCCCTCTCTCCTCTCCTCTCCCTCTCTCCTCTCTCCTCTCCCTCTCTCCTCTTCTCCCTCCTTCTCTCCTCTCCCTCTCTCCTCTCCCTCTCTCCTCTCCCTCTCTCCTCTCTCCTCTCTCCTCTCCCTCTCTCCTCTCCCTCTCTCCTCTTCTCCCTCCCTCTCTCCTCTCTCTCCTCTCCCTCTCTCCTCTCTCCTCTCTCCTCTCCCTCTCTCCTCTCTCCTCTCCCTCTCTCCTCTTCTCTCTCCTCTCCCTCTCTCCTCTCTCCTCTCCCCCTCTCCTTCCCTCTCTTCTCTCCGTTTATCCGAGCACGTGTCTCCTCCAGGCTCCGCCCCCTCAGGCTAATCAGGATCAGCCGCTGTGAATGAGACCCGACCACCACGGGAGCCCTGAGCACCCGACCCCAGGGCTGCAGACGGGCGATAACGGGCACTAACGGGCACTAACGGGCGATAACGGGCACTAACGGGCACTAACGGGCGATAACGGGCACTAACGGGCACTAACGGGCGATAACGGGCACTAACGGGCACTAACGGGCATTTTTGTTTATCTGTTTAATTTAGAAGATGTTTTTAAGATTTTTTTATTTTTAATTCTGACACATTCTTGGATAAAATCACTTCCAGAGTCCGAATCAAGGAGGAAGGAAGACTTTTCCGAGGAGGTAAGGACAGGGTTATAAACGGAGAGATTATTTCATTTTGCACATTCATAGTTGTCAGTTTACTTTCTCTGTTCCACCTTGTGATGTCACGTGGTGATACAGGAAGTGCTCCACTGTGTTTTTAAACTCCACACACCTGCATTAGAACATGAAGCTTTTGTGTGACCTGAGACCTTCACAACAGACTTTTTTTATATTTGTTGTGAGTTACGACTGTAATTAAAGAAACACAAACTGGTTTCAGAGGCTTAATGTCACAGTCAGGCCACCGTATTCGGAGGTGATTTAGGCCAAAGCTTCTTAGCTTCAGCTCCTCATCGTGCCAACTACTCACCAGCTTCTACACGACCACCAGCTTCTACATGATCACCAGCTTCTACACGATCACCAGCTTCTACATCGTCATCAGCTCCTACACGATCATCAGCTTCTACACGATCTCCAGCTTCTACACGATCACCAGCTTCTACACCGTCACCAGCTTCTACACCGTCACCAGCTTCTACACGATCTCCAGCTTCTACACGATCACCAGCTTCTACACGATCACCAGCTCCTACACGATCATCAGCTTCTACACGATCTCCAGCTTCTACACCGTCAAAACTGCTGTACAAAGAAAATACAAACACAAATCTAACACAGAACAAATATCAAAAACTCTGCATACAAATGAGTTTTCAACAAAGATTTAAAAATATTTAAAGACGAGACTGCTCCAGAGTCTGGGACCAGCTCCAGCGAAAGCCTGGTCTCCTCTAGTTTTCAGCCTGGACCTTGGAACATCTAAAATCATCTGGTCTGCTGATCTCAGGGTTCTACTGGGAGCGTGGACAGACAGAAGCTCACAGACATTTAAAAGACATTGAAAAACCATCATCAGAATCTTAGAATCCACCCTGAAGCTGCAGGAGCCAGAGAAGAGGCCGACACAGGAGAAATGGGCTCATGTTTCCTGTTTGTGCAACATTCCGGACTCACTGTTAGCGGCTGATGGAGCTCTGGTCCAACCCACAGAGGTCTATACAAAACCGGAAAACATCACAAGGTGGAACAGAGTGTTTTCAGTTTGAGAGAAGAACTTGTGTTAAATCTGCAGGTTTGTGTGTTAAACATGTGAATGAAACAAACACAACTCCAGGTGTTTGTGACGAGGAAACGACATTAGGACAGAAAACAGTGGGATATTGAAACTTTAAGAGTTCAGAAAACTCAGGTCCATAACACGTTTTTAAATTAAAAAAAAAAAAAAAACCACGTTTAAAACTAAAGATTCGGTTTATAAAGATTCATAAACAGATTTTAAATAAAAGTGCAGATCTTGTGCCCATTAGTTTCCTCAGAGCTGATCTGAACTTCAGACTTTTTAAGGCTATGGGAAAAATTAAAGCTGCAGTGTGTAACTTTTCTGGTGGAGGGTCCGTCTAATGTTTTTTTCTCCATGGAGATGTTGTTGCTTTGTCTGGAATGTTTCACAGTATGGCATTAAACCTTTCTATCTCCATGGAGACCAAACCAGACCAAGTTCCAGGTCAGATCTGTGGAGAGGCGACCCCGCTCACAGTCAGAATGTCTGTTTTTCTAGGTATTTTTGAGCTCTAAAACCACCTGTAATTGAATAAATGTAAAGTAGAGCTGTTTAATGTCACACTGTGGAACATTCCAGGCAGAGCAGTGACGTATCCATAGAAACAGGTGAGGGACCCTAAACCAGAAAGTTACACAGTGCAGCTTTAGGTTATATGAGAAAAATGTATGAGACGTTTGCTCCCAGAAGCGGCTCGATCGACAGGTTCAGATCATCACAAAACAAAAGTCCATTTGAATCATTACAATAAGAAAAAAGAAACGTTTGGGATCCTCCTGAAGCAGAACTTTGGTCTGTTCAAAGTTCAAACCGAGACTCAGACTTTATTGATCCACGAGGAAATGATCTGGACACATCACAGTTCACTGTTTTATAAAAACAAAGAGAAAACAGAGAAATGGTGATAATTAACTCTAAATAAGTGGTAAAAATAACAGGAGACTGGAGTTTAATCAGGTATAATTATATAAATGTCTAAATATTTAAATGTATAATTATATAAATGTCTAAATATTTAAATGTATAATTATATAAATGTATAATTATATAAATGTATAAATATTTAAATGTATAATTATATAAATGTATAAATATTTAAATGTATAAATATATAAATGTATAATTATATAAATGTATAATTATGTAAATGTTTAAATACATAAATATAAATGTAAATCCAGTTGTAACGTGTGTCTAATGTGAGATGTTCCTCCTCAGAGTCTTTGTCCTGATGGAGAAGCAGAGGAACTCCGAGCTCCACCTCCACCATGACTGAGCTGTGCCCCCAACACCTGTGTGAGTGCCCACAACACACTATACACACACCGCACACACACCGCACACACACACACACACGCACACACACGCACACACACACACACACACACACACACACGCACACACACACACACACACACAGACAGAGTGTGTATGTGTGGTCCATAAGACGCTTTTCTCCATGGAGATGTTGTTGTTTTGTCTGGAATGTTCCGCAGTATGGCATTAAACCTTTCTATCTCCATGGAGACCAAACCAGACCAAGTTCCAGGTCAGATCTGTGGAGAGGCGACCCCGCTCACAGTCAGAATGTCTGTTTTTCTAGGTATTTTTGAGCTCTAAAACCACCTGTAATTGAATAAATGTAAAGTAGAGCTGTTTAATGTCACACTGTGGAACATTCCAGACAGAACAGTGACGTCTCCATTGAGAAAAGGAGGTGACGGACCCTCCACTAGAAAAGTTACACAGTGCATCTTTAAAATCTGGAGATAGGTACCACTGCTTGTGTCGGGTTTAACCCAGAGACGCTGGACGTCGGGGTCAAATGTGGAGGACAAGTGGGAAAACTACTCGTCAACATTCCCTGGGGGTGTGACGCTAACTGTAAGCACTGCTTTATCTGAGGCTCATTAGGTTTTGACCTTTGACCTTTTTAATTTTAAACAGGACCATGAACACTCGGACTGACCTCAGGCTCCTGAAAATGTGATCTTTAAATCACTTTTATATTTATTTCTTGAGTTTTCTGAGATTCTTGACACTTTTTTAACAGTGTTATGCTAATGTGTGCATTGTGTCACCACGGTAACCACTGAACATTCTGCCATAGAGATCCATGTAGAACACCCCCAGCGTGTTATTACACGAGTTATTTCCACCGTCATGAGAACAGTTCAGTTTAACCCCTGTGTGACCCGAGACCGTTCAGAGTCTCACAGCAGCTTAAGCCCCGGATTAACCCCAGAGTCCTGAGCCTCCAGCGCCCTGCCCCCACCCGCTACACCGCCCGCTACACCACCACCCGCTACACCGCCCGCTACACCACCACCCGCTACACCACCCGCTACACCACCCGCTACACCACCCGCTACACCACCACCCGCTACTCCACCCGCTACACCACCACCCGCTACTCCACCCGCTACACCACCACCCGCTACACCACCCGCTACACCACCACCCGCTACTCCACCCGCTACACCACCACCCGCTACACCACCACCCGCTACACCACCACCCGCTACACCACCACCCGCTACACCGCCCGCTACACCACCACCCGCTACACCACCACCCGCTACACCACCCGCTACACCACCACCCGCTACACCACCCGCTACACCACCCGCTACACCACCACCCGCTACACCACCACCCGCTACACCGCCCGCTACACCACCACCCGCTACTCCACCCGCTACACCACCACCCGCTACACCACCACCCGCTACACCGCCCGCTACACCACCACCCGCTACACCACCACCCGCTACACCGCCCGCTACACCACCACCCGCTACTCCACCCGCTACACCACCACCCGCTACTCCACCCGCTACACCACCACCCGCTACACCACCACCCGCTACACCGCCCGCTACACCACCACCCGCTACACCACCACCCGCTACACCACCACCCGCTACACCGCCCGCTACACCACCACCCGCTACACCACCCACTACACCACCACCCGCTACACCACCCACTACTCCACCTGCTACACCACCACCCGCTACACCGCCCGCTACACCACCACCCACTACACCACCCGCTACACCACCACCCGCTACACCACCACCCGCTACACCACCCGCTACACCACCACCCGCTACACCGCCCGCTACACCACCACCCACTACACCACCCTCTACGTGTGACATTAAACAGCTCTACTTTACATTTATTCAATTACAGGTGATTTTTGAGCTCAAAAATACCTAGAAAAACAGACATTCTGACTGTGAGCGGGGTCGCCTCTCCACAGATCTGACCTGGAACTTGGTCTGGTTTGGTCTCCGTGAAGATAGAAAGGTTTAATGCCATACTGTGAAACATTCCAGACAAAGCAATAAAATCTCCATGGAGACAAGCATTTGACAACATCATGTCTGTGCTGTTTCAGAGCCCTGAAGTCGCCTGAGCCAGAGTCCACCTCAGACTGAAACATGGTCATTCTGCAGCAGGTCAGTCACACAGGGGGTACAGGGGGTACAGGGGGTACAGGGGGCATAGGAGGTACAGGGGCACAGGGGTACAGGGGGCACAGGGGCACATGGGGCATAGGAGGTACAGGGGGCATAGGGGGCACAGGGGGCATAGGAGGTACAGGGGTACAGGGGGTACAGGGGGTACAGGGGGCATAGGGGGCACATGGGGCATAGGAGGTACAGGGGCACAGGGGGTACAGGGGGCATAGGGGGCACAGGGGGCATAGGAGGTACAGGGGCACAGGGGGTACAGGGGGCATAGGGGGCACATGGGGCATAGGAGGTACAGGGGCACAGGGGTACAGGGGGCACAGGGGCACATGGGGCATAGGAGGTACAGGGGCACAGGGGGTACAGGGGGCATAGGGGGCACAGGGGGCATAGGAGGTACAGGGGCACAGGGGTACAGGGGGCACAGGGGCACATGGGGCATAGGAGGTACAGGGGCACAGGGGGTACAGGGGGCATAGGGGGCACAGGGGGCATAGGAGGTACAGGGGTACAGGGGGTACAGGGGGCACAGGGGGCACAGAACAGTTTGGAGAAACATCTGAGGAGAACAGTTTGAAGAATGGCTCTGATTTAATAGTTTTGTCCTAGTCTTTTTTTTTTTTGTACTACGTGACATCACACAGGACTGTCCTCATTACCGCTGGGTGTTTCTGATCACAAACACCTGTGTGCAGGGGCGGAGTCTGAAGTGTGTTCACCTGTGTAAGTGTTTGGCTGTTGCAGGGGGACTACGTGTGGCTGGACCTCCAGACCGGACGGGAGTTCCATGTTCCTGTGGGAGCTGTGGTCAAACTCTGTGACTCCAGGCAGATCCAGGTCCTGGATGACGAGGGGCAGGTCTGTGCGCGACGTTCTGATGGAGAGAAGGTTTCAGTGGGGCTCATCTGGACTCTGTTTTCATGATCAAGACATATCAGCTCCATCCAGACTTTTTCAGGAAGGGTCTGGCTCGAAGCTCTGGGAATTTATCCAGTTCTATCAACTGGAAATGTCTTTTGGAGCCGAAACATCTTGATCTCAAAATCAGAGTCCAGATGAGCAGCATTTTCACCCTCACTGTTTCTAGTGGTGCAATCGCTGCTAATGTTACTACAACTATAACTCCTGCAGGGTAGTGTCCTGCAAACAGGTGACAGACCCTTAACTAAAAAGTTACACAGTGCAGCTTTAACCACATTTTTGGCATCATCTTCTAATTAGGAAACCCCCTCCTCCTGTCCTCCTCTCCTCCTGTCCTCCTCTCTTCCTCCTCCTCTCCTGCTCCTACTCTCCTCTCTTCCTCCTCCTCCTCTCCTCCTCTCCTCCTCCTCCTCTCCTCCTCCTCTCCTCCTCCTCTCCTCCTCTCCTCCTCTCCTCTCTCTGTTCTTCAGGAGCACTGGCTCTCTCCTCAGAACGCCCCCCAGATGAAGCCGATGCACCCGACCTCGGTTCAGGGGGTGGAGGACATGATCCGACTGGGCGACCTGAACGAGGCCGGACTCCTCCGGAACCTCCTGATCCGCTACAATGAGAGGGTCATTTATGTGAGAACCACACACTCCGCACAATACGACTACTACTACTACTACTACTACTACTACTACTACTACTACTACTGCTACTACTATAGTAAAAGGAGAAATTTAATTTGTCAACTGGACAGAGTTTATTTGGTCGAATACGTTTCTCAGCTCATCCAAGCTGCTTCTTCAGTTCTGGTCAGATGCTGGTGGACACTGCTTTATATCTGCCTGAAGGGAGGAGCTTAATTACAATGAAAATTACTCTGAGACACACATATTTATTTACAGTTTCTGTTAGTCAGGTGAGTCTATTCAATATGGAGTGGGAGTGGGGGAGTAGTTAGCAGATCCATTCAGGGCCATGATGGTGTTTTCACACCTCTGGACATGTCCTGCTAGTCCCATTGTTTTCTCTATTTGTTTTGATTTAGGTTTGAGGATAGAGTTATAGATGGAGACAAATGATGTCTGAGACCCCCATTTCTGTTCAAGGAAGGATTCTCTTTCTTGACAAAAATAGCTTCTTTAACTCCTCCTCTCGAACCAGTTCTTTTCTCTGGCCAAGATCTGGACCTCGCTGTCCTCAAAGGAGTGGCCCGTGGCTTATAGGTGGAGATGTACGGCAGACTGAGGTCCTTTTAGGTGGAGATGTACGGCAGACTGAGGTCCTTTTAGGTGGAGATGTACGGCAGACTGAGGTCCTTTTAGGTGGAGATGTACGGCAGACTGAGGTCCTTTTAGGTGGAGATGTACGGCAGACTGAGGTCCACCCTGGTTTTCCCGTCTGTGTTGATACATCCTTTTGTGAAGTGTCTGTTTTGTTTCTCCTGTGTAGCGCCCCCTGCAGTCTTCACTACACTGAATGGAGTAGACCACATTGTTTTGTTTGTGGCTCGGAGTTTTGTCCTTAGGATGGACCAGTTTTTGTCTTAAAGTGTTTGTGGGTTTGAAATAGACTGGGATTTCATGTTGTCTGAAGATCCTCTGTAGTTTTTCAGAAACACCAGCCAGGTAAGGAATAGTTACACCCCTTCTCCTGGGCTCTGGTTCTCTGTTGTCCTGTTTCTTTGCTCTCTTCGTTTTATTGAAAGCCCATTTAGGATCTCCACAAACGGAGAGGGCTTTCTCCACGTGTTGTTCTTCTTTCTCCTTTCCCTCTGCGCTTGTAGGAACCACTTGGGCCCTGTGATGTAATGTCCGAATGACTCCCAGTTTGTGCTGAAGTGGATGGTGTGAATCAAAAAGCAGATATTGGTCGGTGTGTGTGGGCTTCCTGAAGACCTCTACCTGGAGTCGCCGGTCTTCTCTTATCGTTACTGCACAATCTAAGAAGGTCAATGTGTTGTCCTTGGCATCTTCACGTGTGAATTTGATGTTCGGATCTACAGAATTGATATGTGCAGTAAAAGGTTCCAAATCTTGAATTTTGATTTTTGAAAAATGATCATCAACATAACGATACCAGTGTGTGGGTGGAGTGCCTGGATATGAGGCCAGGGCTCTGTTCAAATTGTTCCATGTATAAGTTTGCAATGATAGGGGAGACCGGTGAGCCCATTGCACAGCCGTGGATTTGTCTGTAGAAGTTTCCTCTGAACTGGAAATAGGTGGTACTTAAACAAATTTCCAGCAGTTGGCAGATTTGGTCGGGTGAAAGTTTGGTTCTCTCTTCTAGCTTGGTATCCTCCAGTAGTCTCCTCCTTGCTGCCTCCACCGCTACCGATGTAGGGATACAAGTGAAAAGAGAGGTCACATCAAAGGAAACCATAGTCTCATCCTGGTCAAACTGGAGATGCTTGATTTTGTTCACAAATTCGGCTGTGTTCTCAATGTGGTGCTCCGTGTTACCCACCAGCGGAGCCAAGATGGTTTTTAGGTGTTTGGCCACATTGTCCGTGATGGAGTCTGTGCTGCATACAATGGGTCTAGATGTAGATGTAGCAGAGCTCACAGAGCTGGTCCGCGCAGGTCCTCAGCAGCCTGGGGCAGATGCCATCTGGTCCTGCAGATTTTCTCTGTTTCAGCCGCCTCAGCTCTCTCCTCACCTGATCCGGTGTGATGTAGAGGGAGGAGTAAGGGGGGGACTGGGGTGGACTGCCGGGGGTGGGGGGCAGAGGGGGGCTGGTGCTGGGAACAGTCGGTGTGAAGTGAGCTGGAGACGTGGGTGGTAGGGGGCGGAGGGTGGGTGCAGTTGGTCCGGGAAGGGGGGGTGTGTCCAGTGGCCTGGGGGTGTGTGGAGAGGGGGGATCCGAGAAAGAGGCAGAGGGGATGGGGGGACAATCAAAACGGTTGAAATAAACGTTTAGTTCATCCGCCCAGCGCTGATCTCCATCAGATGTCCCTCTGGTGTTCTGACCAAATCCTGAGATGTTCTTCAGACCTCTCCACACATCCCGCACGTTGTTCTGGGCCAGCTGCTCCTCCATTTTCTTCCCGTAATCCTTCTTGGCCCGACGAATCCTCCACTGAAGCTCCCGCTGGACCCTCTTCTGCTCCTCTCTGTCCCCTGAGTTGAAAGCCCTCTTCTTCTGGTTCAGGAGGTCTTTGAGCTCAGGGGTGACCCAGGGGTGGTTGTTGGAGAAGCACCGCACCCTCCGGGTTGGCACAGTGCTCTCCACGCAGAAGTTGATGTAGTCCGTGATGCAGTGGGTCAGGCCATTGATGTCATCTCCATAAGAGCTGCTGAACATGTTCCAGTCTGTGGTCTGGAAACAGTCCCTCAAACTCTCATTGGCCTCTTCAGTCCACAGCTTCACAGACAGCTTCCGCGCAGGTCCTCTTCGCACCTTTGGTGTGTATTGCGGGAGCAGTTTGACGAGGTTGTGGTCTGAGCGTCCAAGCGGGGGGAGGGGGACGGAGGTGTAAGCGTTTTTGATGTTCGCATACAGGAGGTCCAGAGTCCTATTGTCTCTCGTGGGGCACGTGACGTACTGTGTGTAAGTGGGGAGAATGGCGGACAGGGAGACGTGGTTGAAGTCCCCGTTGATTAAAACCAGGGCTCTGGGATGCCGGGTCTGCATCAGCGCTACGCTGTTGTGGAGTTGTTCACAGGCCGCCGTCGCATCGGCGGAAGGGGGGATATACACACAATACATGATCACATGTGAGAATTCCCTCGGCAGGTAATACGGCCGCATGCCCACTGCGAGCAACTCAATGTCCGGGGTACACAGCTGTTGTTTGACGTACACGTTAGCCGGGTGGCACCACCGCTCATTCACAAACACCGCCAGCCCGCCTCCCTTCTTCTTACCGCTCCTAGCGGCAGTTCTGTCCGCCCGCTTCAGTGTAAATCCGTCCTGGTTAATCACAGAGTCTGATATGTGTTCATTCAGCCACGTCTCCGTAAAACACATCACGCTGCAGTCCCGGTACTCCCGCTGATGCCGGGTCAGTGCGGTGAGCTCCTCGGTCTTGTTGGAGATGGAGCGGATGTTTCCCATAACCACCGAAGGCAGATACGGTCTCCGTTTTTCCCGTCCACCTCTGCACCCTCTTCTTTTTCTCTGTATTTCCACTGGGACCTCGGGTTTCCCGGCGTGGAGCAAAGCGGGGCCGCGTAGACCGAGGAGCGCATCACGTTCGTACTTGATGCGCTCCGAGCCGTGGCTGAATGGAGTCCCAGACGCGGATCCAAAAAGTGCGAAAAAGACTACAGCGAGCAATAAAACTGTAGTCAGAGTAGGTTTCCCATGTGCGAAACTGCACGATGTTTCACCCACTCTAAAGAAAAGACGAAAAAAGTGTCTATGTACGAGTAAATAGACGAAAAGAAAGAAAAAGGGGTTCAGAGCTTCTGTTACACGCAGCTGGCATCCCAGCGCCATCTTGGTTACTTTTAGAATAAATTGTTGAAGTTAAAGATCCCATACGGCACTTTTCTGTCATGTCTGTAGATAATGTGGTTTAGTCCTCACAAACTGGAGTTGTTTTGTTTCATTCACATGTTTAACACACAAACCTGCACATTTAACACGAGTTCTTCTCTCAGACTGAAAACACTCTGTTCCACCTTGTGATGTCATCATGTGGTGATACAGGAAGTGCTCCACTGTGTTTTTAAACTCCACACACCTTCACTAGAATCATTTGGATCATTTCAGTCCTGGAATTGCCGATCTCTACTGAACTAAAGGTAAAAGGAGCTGTTCACTTGAAAACTACCACTTGATGACATCACAAGGTGGAACAGAGCGTTTGGAGCTTTGGAGATGTAGACAGACTAATAATAAAGAGTTCCTCAAACATGTGAATGAAACAAACACAACTCCAGGTCTGTTTTTGAGGAGAAACAACATTAGAACATGACTTAAATCTCACAATCTCGCACTTGGTTCCTGTAGATTTCATTTTGAAGTCACTAAACTAGACCTTCATGTTAAAATATCGTTGTGACACTGGGAAGAAAATAATCGCATAATTTTTCTAATAATAATTCAAACTCAAAACTTAGACAAACTTTGTTGATCCACAAGGAAATGACTTGGACTCAGCAGCTCAAACATCACAATATAATATAATAATAAAGAGAAAAATATAAATAGTAATATTAAATTCAAAATAAGTAGCAAAAATAACAAGAGACAAATCAGGCTTAATTATATAAATGTACAAGTAAAAATAAAATATAGAAATACAATAATACAAATATATCTCGGTTATATTAAGTTATATATAGGGAGATGAAACGGTGATTGACAGGACAGAAGGTTATGTACTGCATAAGATGAGTTGTTGTGTTTGTTTTATAGTTGCTAGGTAACACTTATGAAATTACCTCTACCCAGGCCCGCTGGTGGAAATGTGGGGGCCCCAGGGCAAGAAGACTCATAGGTTCTCCTTTAATATTAAGAAATAGGCAGAGAATCAAATTCTGGGCCCCTAAGACCCGAAGATTCTTTTCTATTTTCACAACATAAACTTTTTAAAATGTTTAAATCCTCAAAGCTCCTAAAAGTGATCTTTGTCAGACTGAGCCTCACTGCTCTGAGCCTCGCCGCTCTGAGCCGCGCTCGCTCTGATTGGTCCAAACGCTCCACGCCGCGCTCTGATTGGTCCAAACGCTCCACGCCGCGCTCTGATTGGTCCAAACGCTCCACGCCGCGCTCTGATTGGTCCAAACGCTCCACACCGCGCTCTGATTGGTCCGTGCACGTTACAGACGTCACACGGTGGGAGGAGCTCACCCGGATTGAGGAAGTAAATGTGGAAGAGAAAATTATTTTTGTGCCCATGAGCCAATGAGCCCAGGCCCCTGAAAACAACACGACGCCATGTTGTGTTCAGATTCAGGTTTTATTATAGTTCTATGGCACACACTCGTATCTGGTGCCCGCTGACTGGTACTAGTCCTGACCTGAGTGTGTGTTCCACAGACGTACACAGGCTCCATCCTGGTGGCGGTGAACCCGTACCAGCTGCTGCCCATCTACACGGCCGAGCAGATCCGCCTCTACACCAACAGGAAGATCGGAGAGCTCCCCCCGCACATCTTCGCCATCGCCGACAACTGTTACTTCAACATGCAGAGGACCAGCAAGGACCAGTGCTGCATCATCAGGTCTCACACAAAACGCCCCGATCACACTGTTCACTGACCTACGTCCTCTTCACACACTGACCTGCAGCTTCTCACAAACAGAAAACACTCTGTTCCACCTTGTGATGTCATCATGTGGTGATACAGGAAGTGCTCCACTGTGTTTTTAAACTCCACACACCTTCACTAGAATCATTTGGATCATTTCAGTCCTGGAATTGTCGATCTCGACTGAACTAAAGGTAAAAGGAGCTGTTCACTTGAAAACTACCACTTGATGACATCACAAGGTGGAACAGAGCGTTTGGAGCTTTGGAGATGTAGACAGACGAATAATAAAGAGTTCCTCAAACATGTGAATGAAACAAACACAACTCCAGGTGTTTTTCAGGAGGAACATCACTCTAACAAGGCTTAACGCTCAGGAGTTAATTTTGTGTAATACAGGACCTTCAAACACAGTTGTATCTAGTGTAAGAGTATCTGACCTGATCTGTGTGTATGTGTGTATCTGTGTGTGTATCTGTGTGTGTATCTGTGTGTGTATCTGTGTGTGTATCAGTGGGGAGTCTGGAGCGGGGAAGACTGAGAGCACCAAGCTGATCCTTCAGTTCTTGGCGGCCGTCAGTGGACAGCACTCCTGGATCGAGCAGCAGGTCCTGGAGGCCACGCCCATCCTGGAGGGTCAGACACACACACACACACACACACATACACACACACACACAGATTTCAAAAACAGTGTCATGGCGATCACCTTCGAAACCTTCTCTACATCCGTTAACTAAACTAAAATAAAAAGTTGAGGTGAAAGTCTTCATCCAAGTGGGAGGACTGAATTTTCTTTTGCTGTGGAGGATTAAACTGAACAGTGCTGCACGTGCTGATGTTTCATACTGAGGCTCTGGTGTTTCATAGTTTGTGATTAGCTTAGAGGCTAATGCTAATGCTAACTCTCCCATTGAAAATGCATTTGAGCCAAAGTACAGAAAGTACAGCTAACGGGCCTCAGGTGTTCTGTTACAAACACTGAGGAGTCAAAGCTGGTGTCTTCACTCACTCTGTGTTTTATTTCGCCTGTTCCTACAGTGCGACAGGGAACTCACCCGTCCTGTGTTCTGTTTTTCTTTGAAGCTTTTGGAAACGCAAAAACCATTCGCAACGACAACTCCAGTCGCTTTGGGAAATACATCGACATCCACTTCAACAAGAGAGGGGCCATCGAGGGGGCCAGGATCGAGCAGTACCTCCTGGAGAAGTCGAGAGTGTGCCGGCAGGTGAGGGACCAGGGACCACGGGCCAGGAGCCAGGGGCCAGAGGTCAGGGTCAGAGCCTAATGCTGAGTGTGTGTCTGTGTGTGTCTGTGTACCAGGCTCCTGATGAGAGGAACTACCACGTGTTCTACTGTATGCTGAAAGGGATGGCCCCAGAGCAGAAGGCCAAACTGGGACTGGGACTGGCCACGGACTACAGCTACCTCACGACGGTAGGCCAAAGACCGATCGGTCAGCAGAACAGTGGTCTTCCCTCTGGTCCATGCAGTTAGAGAAGAGTCCGTGGTGATACTGTGTGTGTGTGTGTGTGTGTGTGTCAGGGGCAGTGCACTGAGTGTGAAGGTCGTGATGATCTGGCTGATTACTCCAGTATCCAGTCGGCCATGAAGGTCCTGATGTTCACCTCCACAGAGAACTGGGAGATCTCCAAACTGTTGGCGGCCATCCTGCACATGGGCAACCTGCGATTCGAAGGTACTACAGACCCCTGCACCTGCCAGTCAGATCTAAACACTGTGTTTGCCATCACTGTTAGAACTTCAGCCGGAGGACGCAGGTCTGTAACTCTGCAGGAGATTCACTGTTTTTGAAACAAACATATGATGTCACATTGTTCTGTTTGTTTCGATTCCTTTGTATGTCTAGTACATGTGGAGAAACTGACAAATAAAGGCGTTCATTCATCTTCATCCACGAATGTTGAGCTACTGGGTGACAGTAGTTCAGTTACAGTTTTTCCACTGATCTGGTGGTTGGTGGTTCAAATCCCGCTCTCGACATAAACATCAATGGTAGAGCGGTCAGATCCACTGACCTACAGGTTGGCGGTGCAGATTTGTGGGACAGATACAGGTTCTTTTATCATAGTAATACTAAATGAGATTAGATTAATAAAACTTATTCTGTTTTGTTTTTTTGTTTCTTAAATGCTGTACCTCAGGTTTCTGTGTCCTTGTTTTCCAGCGCGCACCTTTGAAAACCTGGATGCCTGTGTGGTGGTGCGATCCCCAGACCTGAGCACAGCGGCTGCTCTGCTCGAGGTGAGGACGGGCACAGAGGAGGGACCCCAGAATCAGAATCATAAAACTGTGATTCCTGTGCTGTGTGCTCCACCACGTTTGTAAAGTGCAGTTCCGTGTGTGACCTGCAGGTGGAGCCCAAAGACGTGATGCTGTGTCTGACCACGCGCACCCTGATCACCCGCGGGGAGAGCGTGTGCACCCCGCTCAACATGGCACAGGGGCTGGACGTGAGGGACGCCTTCGTCAAGGTGCCCTGCTCAAAGACACAAAAACACTAATGACATGTGATTGTCCAGTAAGAGCGTCAAATATCGTGGGCATTTCTCATGTGTTTTAGCACAACATGATTGTTGAAGGAACTGTATGAAGAAGTATCCTTCACCTGCAGATAGAGACATGTCCTGTGTTTGTCTCAGTCTCAGCTTCTGGACAGGCTCATGTGAAGCTCAGAACCTCCAGAATCACTCCCTGAGCTGCAGAGGCTGCACTAGCACTGATTCCTGATTGGCCGCAGGTGCTGGGGTTTAGATAAATAGATACTTTATTGATCCTGAAGGAAATTCAAAGTTCAGTAGCAACAACATAGAAATGAAATCTAAAGTTAACAGTCCTCCACCCATCAGCTTTAGGGCACAGACGCTCTTCACCCACTACAGATCCTCCTCTCCTCACCAGAAGTCCTTCTTCTTGAGGCTTCCTCCCCAGCAGACCACAGTTCTGAAGAGGACACTGGAGATGACTGTCTGGTAGAACATCAGCAGGAGCTTCTGGCAGCTGTTAAAGGACAGCCTTCAGAGAAAGTACAGCCTGCTCTGTCCTTTTCTGTAGAGCAGGTCTGTATTCTCAGACCGGTCCAGTCTGTGGAAGAGCTGTGGGCCCAAATACTTCTCTCTACAACTTCCACAGTGTCCTCCTCAATGGACACAGGCTGCAGCTGTGACCTGCTCCTCCTAAAGTCCACCACCATCACTTTGGTCTTTGCATTGTTCAGTTGAAGATGGTTAGACCTTCACCACACCACAAAGTCCTCAGTGAGCTGCATGTGCTCCTCTTCATCACCGCTCCTGATACACTCCACAACAGCTGTGTCACCAGAGCCTGCAGAGCCTGTAGTAGAGCCCGTTCAGATCAGAGAGAGTCCTTTTAGGTTCAAACCACCTGGATTTTAGCATTGAAACTGGCAACCCAAATGAGAGAGTCATGTGAGTGTGACACGAGTCAGAGTTTGATGGTGTCATAGTCTCAGATGGCGGTGAGGGCCTCTGTAAACTCTAATGCTTCACTGTTCACTGCTGTGCTGTGTTCAGGGCATTTACGGGCGCCTGTTCGTTTGGATCGTGGACAAAATCAACGCGGCGATCTTCAGACCGCCGTCGTGTGAGGGCGGCGACCTGAGGCGCTCCATTGGTCTGCTGGACATCTTCGGCTTTGAGAATTTCACAGTGAACAGGTGCTTCTCATCACTGACCAATGACATGAGCGCTAAAGGAGCTGTGCCTGAGGTTTACTGTTCAGTTCATTTTTACACAAATCAAGAAGCAATTTGTGAAAAGACGAAAAACATGTTGAAAATTACAGAAAGTGGAGTTCAAAAACATTGATGACATCACAGTGGGAGATTCTGTCCAAAAGTTCAGCACAGTTTTCACTCAAAATTTTTTGAGACTTTAAACATGATTTGAACAAAATAAACATGATTTTATTTGTCAGATAATAATCTCTGTGTTCATTACAGGAGTTTTAATAATTATGGAGTTATGGATGTGATGTCACGATTTCCAACCAGGAAGTAACATTTTAAACCTAAAAAAATGACCAAATTGGGAAAACGAGGGTGAATTTTTTTTTTTGCAAAAATCTTACATATACAGATTTTAATTGTGTTTTAGTAAAAGTTTTGGACAGAATTCTCCCATTTTATATTTACAACAGGTTTTATCCCACCAACATTAAAGGGCCCATATCTCTGAGCTCTGATCTAATGTTGTTTCCTCATCACAAACAGTTTCTCAAACTGAAAACGCTCTGTTCCACCTTGTGATGTCATCATGTGGTGATACAGGAAGTGCTCCACTGTGTTTTTAAACTCCACACACCTTCACTAGAATCATTTGGATCATTTCAGTCCTGGAATTGCCGATCTCGACTGAACTAAAGGTAAAAGGAGCTGTTCACTTGAAAACTACCACTTGATGACATCACAAGGTGGAACAGAGCGTTTGGAGCTTTGGAGATGTAGACAGACTAATAATAAAGAGTTCCTCAAACATGAATAAATTTGTACCTGTATCTCTTTTCTCTTTTCTCTTTTCTCGGTGCAGTTTTGAGCAGCTGTGCATAAACTTTGCGAACGAGAGCCTTCAGCAGTTCTTCGTGCGTCACGTGTTCAAACTGGAGCAGGAGGAGTACAACCTGGAGGACATCAGCTGGAAGCACATCGAGTTCTGTGACAACCAGGACGCTCTGGACATGATCGCCACCAAACCTCTGAACATCATCTCGCTCATCGACGAGGAGAGCAAGTTCCCCAAGGTACTGTGCATGGACCTGCCACCACCAGTCGCTATATCCATTTTTATCTCTCAGTACTGATACTTTGCAGCTGATCAACATCCCCTGTGGGTGTGATGCTAACTGTAGGCACTGCTCTGTCTGAGGCTTTGTTAGATTTTAATCTGATCTGTTTTAACACAATCTGACCAGAAGTAACTAACTTTAAAACTACAGCAGGTGAGTTGATTTGTCCGGTTAAACAAGTCCCTCTCAAATAACATTACAGTCACAAGCTACCTAGCATTAGCATTAGCCAACAGTTAGCCGCGCTCACCTTTTTGTTGAAATTCAAACTCCTAAACAGGACCATGAACGCTCGGACTGACCACAGGCTCTTGGAAATGTGCTCTTTAAATTTTTTCTCTTGAATTTGAAAACTTTTTTGACAGTCTTTGTTAATATGTGCATTGTGTCTATGGTAACTGCTGAACGGTCCATCATAGAGATACATGTAGAACCCCCCAGTGTGAAGTATCAAAGATTTCAGATTTAAAAGAAAGATGGAACTGAATAGTCTTTGAATCGAGAATGTTTTTAGTTATATATTTGCCGTGATCAGTGCTTGTTTTGTCATTTCAAATAATAAACTGGGAAAACACTTGATTTTCTCAGTATATAAACGTTTGGGGGGAAAAAAAAAAACCCCAAAAAAACCAAGCTCAAACTGGAGGGAAAAAAGCTAATGAGTCAAATGATGATGATGTTTTTTTTTTGTTTTTTTTGCTTGCTGCTCAGGGCTTCTGTACATCAGGAGACTCGGACTTAGACAGAAACAAACTTTATTGATCCACAAGGGAAATACTCGAACACAGTAGCTCAAACATCACAATATAATGTAAAAACAAAGAACAAAGAGTAAAAAATATATATATGAAAATGGTAATAATAAATTCTAAATAAGTAGCAGTAAAAATAAGAAGAGGAGACTGCTGTGAAATAAGGCACAATTATAGAAATGTAAAAGTAAAGTGCAGGTTCTACTCGAAGAATACTGATGTTGTTTTACGGTTTGGATTAAAGGGTTCAGACGTGACCATGCTCTACAAACTGAACTGTCAGCACAAACAGAACTCATACTACATCCCCCCGAAGAACATCTACGAGACTCAGTTTGGGATCCAGCACTTCGCCGGTGTCGTCTACTACGAGACCAAAGGTACAAAACTGACCCTATGAGCTTTAAACCGGGTTCTAACGCTGTTTCTCCTCAAAAACTCACCTGGAGTTGTGTTTGTTTCATTCACATGTTTGAGGAACTCTTTATTATTAGTCTGTCTACATCTCCAAAGCTCCAAACGCTCTGTTCCACCTTGTGATGTCATCAAGTGGTAGTTTTCAAGTGAACAGCTCCTTAAACTTTACTGATCCACAAGGGAAATGATTTGGACACAGCAGCTCAAACATCACAATATAAATATAATAACAGAGAGAAACAAAAATAGATGGTGTAGCAAAAAGAGACAGGGACAGGGACAGGGACAGAGACAGGAGTCAAATGAGACATAATTATAAAAATTCCCCTTATAATTATAAAATTCATTATAAAAAATTATAAATGATAAAAAATGTACCTTTAATTCAGTAAAGATTGGTTATTCCAGGGCTGAAATGATCCAAATGATTCTAGTGAAGGTGTGTGGAGTTTAAAAGTGCATTATGTAACTTTTTTGGTTGGGGGTCCGTCACCTGTTTGTTTCTATGGATACGTCGCCTGGAATGTTCCACAGTGTGACATTAAACAGCTCTACTTTACATTTATTCAATCACAGGTGGTTTTAGAGCTCAAAAATACCTAGAAAAACAGACATTCTGACTGTGAGCGGGGTCGCCTCTCCACAGATCTGACCTGGAACTTGGTCTGGTTTGGTCTCCATGGAGATAGAAAGGTTTAATGCCATACTGTGGAACATTCCAGACAAAGCAATAACATCTCCATGGAGACAAGCATCTGACGGACCCTCCACCAGAAAAGTTACACAGTGCAGCTTAAAAAACACAGTGGAGCACTTCCTGTATCACCACATGATGACATCACAAGGTGGAACAGAGTGTTTTCAGTGTGAGAGAAGAACTCGTGTTAAATCTGCAGGTTTGTGTGTTAAGGACAGAGAACAGTGGGATCTCTGTTGTTGTTGTGTTCAGGTTTTCTGGAGAAGAATCGTGACAGTCTCCACACGGACATCATCCAGCTCGTCCACTCCTCCAAGAACAAGTTCATCAAGCAGATCTTCCAGGCTGACGTGGCCATGGTGAGACTCAGAGGAACATAAAGAGCTCAGTATCTTAAGGGCAGCGGAGACTCTGTTTTCTGCTCTGTTCTGATGTCGTTTCCTCGTCACAAACACCTGGAGTCGTGTTTAGTTTCAGTCACACAAACTCTCGTGTAAACGGACTGATAATAAAGTGTGACTCAAACGTGTGAATGAAACAAAACACGACTCCAGGTGTGATTTTGAGGAGGAACAACATTAGAACATTAGAATATTAGAACAGGGCTAAAAGTTCTAAAACATTAGTCGATTTTGTGTGATACAGAACCGTTAAAGAGGGGCTTTTTTGAACTTTCCGTTAAATCTGAGAGCTCATGCCTAATAAAGTTATAATAATGTTATAATAAAGTTATAATAATGTTATAATAAAGTTATAATAATGTTATAATAAAGTTATAATAATGTTATAATAATGCTTCTTATATAGTGCTTTTCTAGACGCTCACAACTACCCAGAAAATCTCACTCACGCCCTCTCGCTCTCTCTCTCTCTCTGTTATCCCTCTCTCTTTTTCTCTCTGTTATCCCTCCTTCTCTCTTCTCTCTCTTCTCTCTCTTCTCTCTCTCTCTCTCTGTTATCCCTCCATCTCACTCTGTTTCCCTCTCTTCCTCCCCCTCCCTCTCTATGCCCCCCTCTCTCTGTTATCCCTCCCTTTGTCTTTCTCCCTCTTCTCCTCCCTCTGTCTCTTTCTCTCTCTGTTATCCCTCTCTCTTTCTCTTTGTTATCCCTCCCTCTCTCTCTCCCTCTCTCCTTCTCTCTCTCCCTCTGTTCTCTCTGTTATCCCTCTCTCTCTTCTTCGCTCTGTTATCCCTCCTTCTCTCTTCTCTCTCTCTTCTCTCTCTCTCTCTCTGTTATCTTACTCTCTTCTCGCTTCTTTCTCTCTGTTATCTTACTCTCTTTTCTCTCTTCTCTTCCTCTCTCTTTTCTTTCTTTTATCCCCCCTTCCCTCTCTGTTATCTTACTCTCTTCTCGCTTCTTTCTCTCTGTTATTTTACTCTCTTTTCTCTCTTCTCTTCCTCTCTCTTTTCTTTCTTTTATCCCCCCTTCCCTCTCTGTTATCTTACTCTCTTCTCTCTTTTCTCCTCCTCTTTTCTTTTTCTTATCCCTCCTTCGCTCTCTGTTATCTTACTCTCTCTCTCTCTCTCTTTTCTCCTCCTCTCTTTTCTTTCTCTTATCCCTCCTTCGCTCTCTGTTATCTTACTCTCTCTCTCTCTCTCTCTCTTTTCTCCTCCTCTCGTTTCTTTCTCTTATCCCTCCTTCTCTCTGTTCAGTTTCTCTGTGGGTATCAGCCCAGTTCTCCTGCTCTGAAGGTAAACATCTGCCGTTAGCATTAGCCTGTGTTTGTCGTTAGCAGTGCTTTGCTCAGTGGATGGGGCAGTAGTTTAGACTCAGGGGTGTCCAAACTGTGGCCCGGGGCCCAAATGTGGCCGGAATGATCATGGGCAGAACATTTCACCGTAAAATTATGTAATTCTCCCACTAATACTTCAGTGACATCACTGTAAAATCACCAAATCTGAATGTCCACCTGGACCCCGGCCCGTGGACCCGGCCCATGACCCCGGCTCGTGGACCCGGCCCGTGGACCCGGCCCATGACCCCGGCTCGTGGACCCCGGCCCGTGGACCCGGCCCGTGGACCCGGCTCATGACCCCGGCTCGTGGACCCCGGCCCGTGGACCCGGCCCATGGACCCGGCTCATGGACCCCGGCCCGTGGACCCGGCCCATGACCCCGGCTCGTGGACCCCGGCCCATGGACCCGACCCATGACCCCGGCTCGTGGACCCCGGCCCATGGACCCGGCCCATGACCCCGGCCCGTGGACCCGGCCCATGACCCCGGCTCGTGGACCCCGGCCCATGGACCCGGCCCATGACCCCGGCCCATGACCCTGGCTCGTGGACTCCGGCCCATGGACCCGGCCCGTGGACCTGGTCCGTGGCCTTGGCCCGTGGACACCCCCGGGTCTGGACTGATGTGTTTTAATGCAGTTCTCTGGTCTGTAGCACGATTCCTCTCAGTCTCAGGACTCTGCATGACCCTGTTCTTTAAAGCAGCTGTGTGGAACTTTTCTGGTTTTAACCTGAGGACAGAAAACACATCCAGATTATGACATAAAGAAAAGGACGTCATGGCTAATGTTTTTGTTTTTAAGATTACGTCAGCGTCAGAATCAGTACAACAGATACACCGCACATTTTTCAGAAATTTAAATCCAATTCTGACCTTTAACAGAATTTTATATTATGTGTCGTTTAAACTTTTGACTTTAGGACACGAGTCAAATACAACATGGAAACGATAAAACAAGAAGATTTGAAACACGTATTAAGGCCGCCGCACACTACAGGAGTGTGCGCGTACGTGTGTGTGTGTGTGTCTGTATGTGTGTGTGTGTGTGTGTGTGACTCTGAGCTGCTCTGTCAGATCATCACCACCAAACATCAACAACGCGACGGTAACAGTCGATAAACCAGAGCGTCAGGGGCAGAGGAGACGGACACAGAGACGCAACAACAAACTCAGGAAATAGTGAAAATAATGAGAAGAGTTTATTCCTCTCCTCTCGTAAAGATGGAAATTTAAAGTGCAACATTATCCACAGAATTTGTCCTCCACAAATAATGACTCCAGTCCACAGACCCGCTCTGTGAATCCAGTTTTCTGCGTTCTTTAAAAGTAAAAAGTCCAGAGTCGTTCCTCACGTGTGTCTGTTACATCCACGAATCTCATCAGATTCTCCTCGTGTCTGTGGTGTGCTCTTTTTGTTGCACGTTTAAAAATCATTTAAGACAGAAAAATCCTGTAGTGTGGTGGTCTTAAGGATGTGTATTTTTTTTTTTTTTTGTATTACTTAATTTCTATATTTTATTTTGACTTGTACATTTACATTTATATAATTATGCCTTATTTCTCCCCAGTCTCTTGCTGTTTTTGCTCCTTTTTTAGAATTTGGATCAGTAAAGTTTGTCTAAGTCAAAGTCAAAGTATTGTAGAGAGATGTGTGTATCGTGATGTGTATTGTTGTGTATTGTTGTGTGTTTGATTTGCGTCACAGGGCGTGGAGACGAGGAAGCGCTCCCCGACTCTGAGCAGTCAGTTCAAACGCTCCCTGGAGCTACTCATGAAAACTCTGAGCGTGTGCCAGCCGTTCTTCATCCGCTGCATCAAACCCAACGAGCACAAGAAGCCCATGGTACCACCTGCCACCTGCCACCTGTACCCACCTGCCACCTGTACCCACCTGCCACCTGCCACCTGTACTCACCTGACACCTGTACCCACCTGACACCTGTACCCACCTGCCACCTGTACTCACCTGACACCTGTACCCACCTGACACCTGTACCCACCTGCCACCTGTACCCACCTGACACCTGTACCCACCTGCCACCTGCCACCTGTACCCACCTGCCACCTGTACCCACCTGACACCTGTACCCACCTGACACCTGTACCCACCTGACACCTGTACCCACCTGCCACCTGCCACCTGTACCCACCTGACACCTGTACCCACCTGCCACCTGTACCCACCTGACACCTGTACCCACCTGCCACCTGACACCTGTACCCACCTGCCACCTGTACCCACCTGCCACCTGTACCCACCTGCCACCTGACACCTGTACCCACCTGCCACCTGACACCTGTACCCACCTGCCACCTGTACCCACCTGACACCTGTACCCACCTGCCACCTGACACCTGTACCCACCTGACACCTGTACCCACCTGCCACCTGACACCTGTACCCACCTGACACCTGTACCCACCTGCCACCTGTACCCACCTGACACCTGTACCCACCTGACACCTGTACCCACCTGCCACCTGACACCTGTACCCACCTGCTACCTGACACCTGTACCCACCTGACACCTGTACTCACCTGACACCTGTACCCACCTGACACCTGTACCCACCTGCCACCTGACACCTGTACTCACCTGACACCTGTACCCACCTGCCACCTGTACCCACCTGACACCTGTACTCACCTGACACCTGACACCTGTACCCACCTGCCACCTGTACCCACCTGACACCTGTACCCACCTGACACCTGTACCCACCTGACACCTGTACTCACCTGCCACCTGACACCTGTACTCACCTGACACCTGTACCCACCTGACACCTGACACCTGTACCCACCTGACACCTGTACTCACCTGACACCTGACACCTGTACCCACCTGCCACCTGACACCTGTACCCACCTGCCACCTGACACCTGTACCCACCTGACACCTGTACTCACCTGACACCTGACACCTGTACCCACCTGACACCTGTACCCACCTGCTACCTGACACCTGTACCCACCTGACACCTGTACTCACCTGACACCTGACACCTGTACCCACCTGCCACCTGCCACCTGTACCCACCTGCCACCTGTACCCACCTGCCACCTGACACCTGTACCCACCTGACACCTGTACCCACCTGACACCTGTACCCACCTGCCACCTGACACCTGTACTCACCTGACACCTGTACCCACCTGCCACCTGACCCCACCTGACACCTGTACTCACCTGACACCTGACACCTGTACCCACCTGCCACCTGACACCTGTACCCACCTGACACCTGTACCCACCTGACACCTGTACCCACCTGCCACCTGACACCTGTACTCACCTGACACCTGTACCCACCTGCCACCTGTACCCACCTGACACCTGTACTCACCTGACACCTGACACCTGTACCCACCTGCCACCTGAACCCACCTGACACCTGTACCCACCTGCCACCTGACACCTGTACCCACCTGACACCTGACACCTGTACTCACCTGACACCTGACACCTGTACCCACCTGCCACCTGACACCTGTACCCACCTGCCACCTGTACCCACCTGACACCTGTACCCACCTGCCACCTGCCACCTGTACCCACCTGACACCTGTACCCACCTGCCACCTGACACATGTCCCCACCTGTCCTCACCTGTCCCCACCTGTCCTCAGCCCCGGTCACACAGTAGTCTGGTATTATCTGGTATTATGTGTGGTCCCCCCGTGGCCTCTGGATTTCACATTTTCCAAATTCTGCACAAACTTTTATTCAGAGACGCACTGATCCGACTGTTCACTTCAGGACGACTCAGTTTGGTCCTCCCTCCTTCTCCGTTAATGGTTTAATGGCCGTTAACGGCCGTTAATGAACGGCCATTAAACGTTCATATTACGTCATGTATCGTGTCTATGTCCAAACAGGATATCGTCTGAACTGATCATATGAAGCCGATGTCCGATCCAGTACATGTTTCAGTATCGGTGACGTTATCCAATACCAGTATTGGGTCGGTGCATCTGGAGTAGAGACAGTGACGGTGACATTGTGTTTTCTCCGTGTGCAGCTGTTCGACAGGGAGCTGTGCATCCGTCAGCTGAGGTACTCCGGGATGATGGAGACGATTCGGATCAGGCGGGCGGGGTACCCCATCAGATACACCTTCGCAGAGTTTGTGGAGCGCTACAGGGTCCTGATGCCCGGAGTTAAACCCCCACACATACAGGTACAGGTGCCACACATACAGGTACAGGTGCCACACATACAGGTACAGGTGCCACACATACAGGTACAGGTGCCACACATACAGGTACAGGTGCCACACATACAGGTACAGGTGCCACACATACAGGTACAGGTGCCACACATATACACTGGAGGAAATAAGTATTTGATCTCTTGCTGATTTTGTAGATTTGTAACATTGAGAGATAGAATATCATATCAATAGAAAATCCAGAAAATCACATTATAGAAAATATATTAATTGATTTGCATTTCATTGTGTGAAATAAGTATTTGATCCCCAACCAAACATGAAGAGTTCTGCTCCACAGTCCAGTTAGACTCTCCTAATCAACACCTGAATTAGACTCCTGTTTTAACGGTCACCTGTATAAAAGACACCTGTCCACAGAATCAGTCCATCAGAGTCCAAACTCTCCAACATGGGAAAGACCAAAGAGCTTCAAAGGACGTCTGGGACCTGCACAAGGCTGGAATGGGCTACAAAACCATAAGCAAGAAGTTGGTGTTAAGGAGACGACTGTTGGTACAATTGTTCGAAAATGTAAGAAATACAAAATGACCATCAGTCAACCTCGGTCTGAGGCGGCACACAAGATCTCACCTCATGGGGTTTCAGTGATCATGAGAACAGTGAGAAATCAGCCTAGAACCACACAGGAGGAGCTCGTCAATGATCTGAAGGCAGCTGGGACACAGTCACTAAGAAAACCATTGGTAACACTTTACGCTGCAGTGGATTAAAATCCTGCAGAGCTCACGAGGTTCCCCTGCTTAAGAAGACACATGTGCAGGTCCACCTGAAGTTTGCCATTGAACACTTGAATGATTTAGAGAGTGACTGGGAGAAGGTTCTGTGGTCAGATGAGACCAAAATCGAGCTCTTTGGCATTAACTCAACTCGCCGTGTTTGGAGGAAGAGAAAGACTCCAAGAACACCATCCCCACCGTCAAACATGGAGGTGGAAACATTAGGCTTTAAGGGTGTTTTTCTGTCAAGGACAGAGGACGACTTCACCGCGTCAACAGGAGGATGGACGGAGCCATGTACCGTTAAAATCCTGAGTGACAAGCTCCTTCCCTCCATCAGGAAACTGAAAATGGGTCGTGGATGGGTCTTCCAACACGATAATGACCCAAAACAAACAGCCAAGGCAACGAAGGAGTGGCTCAAGAAGCACATTAAGGTCATGGAGTGGCCCAGCCAGTCTCTGGACTTTAACCCTATAGAAAACCTATGGAGGAAGCTGAAGCTCAGAGTCGCCAAGCGACAGCCACAAAACCTCAATGATTTAGAGATGATCTGCAAAGAAGAGTGGACCAAAATTCCTTCTGATATTTGCACAAACCTGATCATCAACTACAAGAAACATCTGACCTCTGTGCTGCAAACAAGGGTTTTAAGTCTTTTTTTTCTTGAGGGTTGAAATACTTATTTCACTCAATGAAATGCAAGTCAGTTTATATATATATTTAAGTTATTTTCTGGATTTTCTTTTTGATATTCTGTCTATCAATGTTAAAATAAACCGTTAAAATTATAGACTGTTCATTTCTTTGTCAGTGGGAATACCTACAAAATCAGCGAAGGATCAAATACTTATTTCCTCTACTGTAGGTGCCACACATACAGGTACAGGTGCCACACATACAGGTACAGGTGCCACACATACAGGGAGACAAGCAAGTAGAGGACTCTCCACCTTAGAAGTTACGTAGTGCATCTTTAAATCACCAGTCACTGACACACACCCTGACCAAACCTGGGGCAGTACAGACATGATGTGGTACTAACACATCATGTCTATACTACTATATGTGTGCCCCTGTGCCCCTGTGCCCGTGTGCCCCTGTGCCCGTGTGCCCCTGTGCCCGTGTGCCCCTGTGCCCGTGTGCCCGTGTGCCCGTGTGCCCGTGTGCCCGTGTGCCCCTGTGCCCGTGTGCCCGTGTGCCCGTGTGCCCCTGTGCCCGTGTGCCCGTGTGCCCCTGTGCCCGTGTGCCCGTGTGCCCGTGTGCCCGTGTGCCCCTGTGCCCGTGTGCCCGTGTGCCTGTGTGCCCGTGTGCCCATGTGCTTGTTCGTGTAGGAGGACCTGAGAGGGACCTGCAGGCAGATCGTCCTGGCCAGACTGGGCAAACACGGAGACTGGCAGATCGGGAAGACCAAGATTTTCCTGAAGGTTGGACCAGACTCTCTGATCACAACTCTCCCATGTGCACAGTATGTGTGAAATGTGTGTGAAGTGTCAAGTAACATAAATGGCACATTTATGCAGGACCACCACGACATGCAGCTGGAGATCGAGAGGGACAAAAGCATCACGGACAAAGTGATCCTCATCCAGAAGTCTGTGAGAGGACACAGGGAGAGGTACTGGAGGACTGTACTGAAGGACTGTACTGGAGGACTGTACTGGAGGACTGTACTGGAGGACTGTACTGAAGGACTGTACTGGAAGACTGTACTGAAGGACTGTCTGTACTGAAGGACTGCACTGAAGGACTGTACTGGAGGACTGTACTGGAGGACTGTACTGAAGGACTGTACTGGAGGACTGTACTGAAGGACTGTACTGAAGGACTGCACTGGAGGACTGTACTGAAGGACTGTACTGAAGGACTGCACTGAAGGACTGTACAGGAGGACTGTACTGAAGGACTGTACGACTGTATTGAGGACTGTACGACTGTACTGGAGGACTGTACTGGAGGACTGTCTGTACTGAAGGACTGCACTGAAGGACTGTACTGGAGGACAGTACTGAAGGACTGTACTGGAGGACTGTACTGAAGGACTGTACGACTGTATTGAGGACTGTACGACTGTACTGGAGGACTGTACTGGAGGACTGTCTGTACTGAAGGACTGCACTGAAGGACTGTACTGGAGGACTGTACTGGAGGACTGTACTGAAGGACTGTACTGAAGGACTGTACTGGAGGACTGTACTGGAGGACTGTACTGGAGGACTGCACTGGAGGACTGCACTGGAGGACTGTACTGGAGGACTGCACTGGAGGACTGTACTGAAGGACTGTACGACTGTACTGAAGGACTGTACGACTGTATTGAGGACTGTACGACTGTACTGGAGGACTGTACTGGAGGACTGTCTGTACTGAAGGACTGTACTGGAGGACTGTACTGGAGGACTGTACTGAAGGACTGTACTGGAGGACTGTACGACTGTACTGGAGGACTGTACTGAAGGACTGTACTGAAGGACTGCACTGGAGGACTGTACTGGAGGACTGTACTGGAGGACTGTCTGTACTGAAGGACTGTACTGAAGGACTGTACTGAAGGACTGCACTGGAGGACTGTACTGGAGGACTGTACTGGAGGACTGTACTGGAGGACTGTCTGTACTGAAGGACTGCACTGAAGGACTGTACTGGAGGACAGTACTGAAGGACTGTACTGGAGGACTGTACTGAAGGACTGTACGACTGTATTGAGGACTGTACGACTGTACTGGAGGACTGTACTGGAGGACTGTCTGTACTGAAGGACTGCACTGAAGGACTGTACTGGAGGACTGTACTGAAGGACTGTACTGGAGGACTGTACTGGAGGACTGTACTGAAGGACTGTACTGGAGGACTGCACTGGAGGACTGTACTGGAGGACTGTACTGAAGGACTGTACTGGAGGACTGTACTGAAGGACTGTACGACTGTATTGAGGACTGTACGACTGTACTGGAGGACTGTACTGGAGGACTGTCTGTACTGAAGGACTGCACTGAAGGACTGTACTGGAGGACTGTACTGGAGGACTGTACTGGAGGACTGCACTGGAGGACTGTACTGAAGGACTGTACGACTGTACTGGAGGACTGTCTGTACTGGAAGACTGTACTGGAGGTGAAGCTAATGGCTAATCATGCTAACTGTGGAGCAAAAAGTCGACACAGTTTCTCACAGAGATGCTAAAAACGCAGCGCGGTTTTACTCCTGAAGGAATGAATCTGAAAACGGGGCCTCTCTGTGTCAAGTCTGCATGTTCTCCCTGTGTCTGGGTGGAGTCTGCATGTTCTTCCTGTGTCAGATCCTCCAGCTGAGGTAGCCCTGACCAAGACTAGCTCAAGATCTGAGGTGGGTCCCGAATGCTGTCGTGCTCCTGAGGACTGATGGGTCAAATGCAGAGGACAAATGCTCCTATGGGGACAGTAAAGTGAACTTTAACCTCAAACGGCTGTGTGTGTGAGTGCGTTGCAGACGCAGGTGTAAACTCGACTGTAAATTTGATATTGATTTGAAATGCTTTAAAATGACCCTTGCGGACAGATGAGATAGAACTGGACTCGTGAGTTTCGTTTCTCTAAAAAAACTGTTTTTGTTTCTGCAGAACCACCTTTCTGAAGAAACGTCATGCAGCCACAGTGATCCAGACACAGTGGAGGGGCTTCAGGTGTAAGAGGAACTACCACAAGGTACTGCACAGTGTTCAGTCACTCACTCTCTTCACCTATGACATATTTATGTTACAAAACAAACTCCACGTCTTCTTCACTGTGGTCAAAACCAGCTTCTTCCAGCTCAGACTTTTGGGGAACGTTAAGCTACGGTAACCAAAATCAAAAGGTGGGACACCCCAGCTTTGGTAGGTATCAAATTTGTCAAAAACAGGAACACCTGGGACATGTCTAGTATAAAACTCGGACAAATCAGTGGTTTTGAAGAAATCTTCTGGGATGGGGACTCAGTGTCTTCAGCTGCACGGCTCCTCACAGAACGAGACGGCAGGAGCACATCTTCCCTGTGCTGTCCTCTCTCCACTGACTCCCTGTGGTTTACGATTTTATTTTTTGTTTTTAAATCTCTTCATGATCTTATTTATGTGAATTGCTCACTTGCACACTCCAGGTAGAACATTCATCATCGGACCAGCTGCTTCTAAACTGCCCGAGGCCCAGACTCAAAACTCGAGGAGACAGAGCCTTTTCTGTACTGGCCCTAAACTGTGGAACCTCCCGATCCACATCAGAGCTGCTATTTCCCTGGAGAGTTTGAAATCTCTGCTGAAAATGCACTTTTTTTTACATTGGATTTTAATCCAAGATGATTTTCTTTAGTTTTATCTCTGTTAATTCACATGTTTACTTGTGTATTCTCATACTTGTTTTTGTCTATATTGTTAAATACTGTGCTATATATAAAAAAAACCTTGACCTTGACCTGATTTTGTGTGGTCCACAGATGCTGAGGGGCTTCCTGCGCCTCCAGGCTGTGTGCAGGTCCAGACATGACCTCCAGAGTTACCGCTTGACCCGTCTGCGTGTGACCCAGATCCAGGCATGCTGCAGAGGGTTCCTCGTCAGGCAGGCCTTCTGGAGACGTGTGCGCTCTGTGGTCACCCTCCAGGCCCACACCAGGGGCATGATCGCCCGCCGCCAGTGCCAGCGCCTCCGGGCAGAGGTAAACAAACTAATTATAGACGATCTATAACTTCTTTGACCTGAGATGGTAAGAGTTTGGTGCTTCAGCTGTTTGTTTTTTTTTAATGATTGATTTTTTTATAAGAAGTACATAAATTTGACAATATATATAGACAAATACTAACATGATTATCTTGTGTTGCTTTTTAAAAAAGTAAACATACCAACTACCCAGCAATCATCGTCTCAATCACCCTCGCATTTTAAACAAAATGGTTTAAGTCATGTTCTAACGCTGTTCCCTCAGAGACCTGGAGTTGTGTTTTGTTACATTCTCATATGTTTGAGTATTAGTCTGTCTATATCCATCCATCTATCCATTTTCTTCCACTTATCCGGGGCCAGGTCGCGGGGGCTGCAGTCTAAGCAGAGACTCCCAGAATTCCTTCACCCCGGACACTTCCTTCACTTCCTAATCCTAACCCCCCTCCGGGGGGACCCCAAGGTGTTCCCAGGCCGAGAGACATAGTCCCTCCAGCGTGTCCTGGGTCTTCCCCGGGGCCTCCTCCCGGTGGGACATGCCCGGAACACCTCCTGAGGGAGGCGTCCAGGAGGCATCTGGAACAGATGCCCTCCCCTCAACTGCTCCTCTCGACGTGGAGGAGCAGCGGCTTTACTCCGAGCTCCTCCCGTGTGACTGAGCTCCTCACTCTATCTCTAAGGGAGTGCCCAGCCACTCTGCAGAGGGAACTCATTTCGGCCGCTTGTATCCGAGATCTTGTCCTTTCGGTCATTACCCAAAGCTCATGACCATAGGTGAGGGGAGGAACGTAGACTGACGGTAAATCCAGAGCTTTGCCTTTCGGCTCAGCTCCTCTTCACCACAACGGTCCGGTATAGCGACCTGCCGACGCTGCACCGATACGTGGAGGAGTTATCGAGTATCTGTCTACATCTCAAAAGCTCAAAAAAGCTGTTGTTTTCAAGTGAACAGCTCTTTTACCTTTAGTTCAGTAGTAGTTCCAAGGCTGAGATTATCCAAAGATATCACTGTAGGTGTGTGGAGTTTAAAAACACAGGGGAGCACTTCCTGTATCACCACATGATGACATCACAAGGTGGAACAGAGTGTTTCTGTTTAAGAGAAGAACTCAACCTAAATCTGCAGGTTTGTGTGTTAAACATGTGAATGAAACAAACACAACTCCAGGTGTTTGTGATGAGGAAACGACATTAGGACAGATCAGAAAATAGAGTCATATGTGTCCTTTAAACTGCCCCTGTGTGTCCACGTCCCACAGCGGGTGAAGCGTCTGGAGGCAGAGCGTGAGCATCTGGAGGAGGAGGAGCATCTGAGGAACCTGATGACGGCGCGCAGAGCCAAAGCCGAGGCCCAGAGGAAGCACCAGGAGAGGCTGGAGCTGTTGGAGCAGCAGAGGGAGGAGCAGGTCCGCGAGGACAGAGAGGAGGCCAGGAGGAAGAAGGAGCTACTTGAGCAGGTGGAGAGGGACAGAGACCAGCCTGTGGACCACTCCGACATGGTGGACCGCATGTTTGGTTTCCTGGGCAACGCAGGACCACTGACCAATCAGGACGGAGAGGCACCAGCGGCATTTGAGGTAAATTTAATACCAGGTTTCACATCACAAGATTCTATAAATAATATTAATGAATACAGACGGGGGCAGATCAAATGAGTATTGTTAAAATGCAGATTCAGATCTAGTCACAAAAAGATTTACCATTTGGGTATTTTATGGTAAACTCCAGTGTGATCAATAGGGAGATCTGACCCCTGACCCCATCTGGGAGTATGACATCATCATATTCTAGAATCTGAAAACCACCCGTATCATTTCATGTCTTTTATTTTTGGTTGATTTGATGTATTTGAGTGGGATCATGTGCATGTTAATGGGAGACATGAAACAACATGTCTCCCATTAACATGCCTCAAAGGGCTGGGGTCACAAAACAAACAAAGGGCCAAACAACACAATATTGCACACTCCACTCACAGTTCACATTATTGCACAGTTCACATTATTGCACAGTTTACATTATTGCACAGTCCACTCATTGTGTCGATCACAGGCTCGACTGGTGGTTTCTTTGGTCAGGACAGTGAAGAGTCTTATTGCCTGGGCGTGGAGGCCATTGGAGGAAATTGTCCCTCAGATGTAAACAGCTTGAAATGAAAACTCACCTGTCTCCTCAGGACCTGCTGAAGCCCCACCTGGCCGAGGAGGAGGAGGAGCTTCTGGACGAGGCCCCTCCCCTTCCCGCCGACGAGGACGAAGACCTCTCCGACTACAAGTTCTCCAAGTTCGCTGCCACGTACTTCCAGGGCGTGTCCACCCACACCTACATCAGGAGGGCCCTCAAACAGCCGCTGCTCTTCCACCAGGATGAGGGCGACCAGCTGGTACGGTGTCCTGTGTGGAACCCTCTGTCCACCATGGAGAAGCTCATGATGTTATAGGAGACATGACTCTGCTTTATGAGCTTTGAACCATTTCTCTCCACATAAAGAATCAGCATAAAACATGAGGACAGGAGGGACTGTGGTCTGGAGCTCTGTCCACAGTCCAGTGTGAGGCTGCAGCTCACAGACAGGGGGCGCTCAGGGCCGCTGGAGCAGGGGCGGAGCATGGGGGGCAGCAGAGGGCAGGGCTCCACATCGAATCACTGACAGGATTTGGATGAAATATGCAGCATATTTTACCCCAAATTACAGGAAATTACTTTAGTTTTGTTCATAAAATTCCTGAGGAGACCTCAAAGCCCAAAAAGTATTCCATTTTCGATTTATTATTTATTACTGTGAGTGGGAGCACGAGACATCTCGCCAAAAGCACCAAAAGAGCAGCACTGGTGTACAACATCCAGGGAGCCTTCACTGCACCCCAGCTTGGGTTAGGCCAGCATACCTATCCCACCAAAGCCCTGCAGGCCAAGTACCGCCATTTAGAAACACTGCCTATCCCAGCATTCAAGGACATTGTTCCCCTGCTGCTCATTGGCTCAGACCATCCCCACCTGGTGACCCCAGTTGAACCTGTCATCTTGTGCAAGGAACACATTCTGAACAGTTTAAACCTTCATTTAACAAAATAAAGGTGTTGTCATTTATTTCTATTGGTCTAATCAGAACTATCGTGTAATTTAGACAAGTTTTGGTCCTTGTTTACATCATGTCAAATCTGCTGCCCGTGTCCAACCAGGAGGTAAATTATAAATGATAAATGTTAGAAAACTGCAGTGTCCAATAGGAGCTGACGTGGCCATAAACGTCGTGACAACAAAGCGCTGCGTGCTGTGGGCCCCTGCTGTGGGCCCCTGCTGTGGGCCCCTGCTGTGGACCCCTCCTGTGGGTCACTCATGTGGATAGCTGCACATCACAATAGAGCAGACATTTCAAAATGGTGTCTATTGAAAATAAGCGATTAAAGATACTCAAAAATGCACGAATCACTTCAAATAAAACTTCAGAGGGTCAATGAGAAGAATCTACTGTAACATGGTGAAAAACTCTGAAAAGTCCAGTTTGCAGAGTGGGTCTGATTTAACTGTTTAGTGAAATGAGAGTCTAAGTCTAACCTGTCACACTTCCTTCTCTCTGCGGGGCAGGCGGCCTTAGCCGTGTGGATCACAGTTCTGAGGTTTATGGGAGACCTGCCTGAGCCGAAGTGTCAGCTGGTCCTCAACGACGGCAGTGAGAAGATCCCCGTGATGACCAAGATCTACGAGACTCTGGGCAAACGCAGCTACAAGAGGGAGCTACAGGAGCTGCAGGTGGAGGAGGAGCTCACGGTAAGAACATCACACACACTGTCTAAAGAAGTGGACTGAGTGTGACGTCACCCACAGCGGACAGTCAAATGAAGCTCATTGAGGCTAGCAGTAATTGGGGAGAAGCCAAGTTTGGAGCCAAGTTTCATATTTAGAGTTCCAACCGCGCGTATCATAGCAACCAAAGAGCCAACCAGGAGTGAGGCTGTTGAAGGTAGCTCCCCTTCCCGCGGAGCTGGTTTAGCAGGGAGCCGGCACTTAGCAACACTGTCAATCAAACTTGTTGCTAACGCTAGCGGGAGCATCCTCTGGGAAAGAAGGCGCTTCATCGTCTGTTCGTCTGTTATTAACGCTCATATCATAATTTACAGACAAAATAGTGAAATAAAAGCCCCAGGATCATGTAGAGCGGATTCATAGGAACATTTTAAGACCAAAATGAGGAGCCTGACAGCAGCAGGTACAGAGAGAGGTTTATCGGCAGAAAGCGAACTGGAGCCGGCCGAATCAGAAATGCACCCATGCTCACGTCCTGTTAGGAACGCGGTGGCTAGTGGTTTATATAAACAGTGTTTGTTAATACTTTTCTTACTAAACACAGATTATTTGTTGTCACTGATGGAGCCTTCGTCCAGACTGAACCGGTGTCTGTGTTTTAGTCTCAGATCAGCTCCACAGACGGTCAGAAGAGGAACAGCGTGCGCCACAAACTCATCTCCCTCACACTCAAGAAGAAGTCCAAAATCACAGAGGAGGTACCATCTGCTTCTGTCCCCCCTGCAGTGACATCACTCTGGGGGTGTTCTACGTGTATCTCTACTGGCGAAAAGTTCAGCATTGTTACCACAGTGACACAATGCACACATTAGCAAACACAGCCAAAAATGTTATAAAGGTGCACTAACTTTTTGGTTCGGGGGTCCGTCACCTGCTTGTTTCTATGGAGACGTCACTGCTCTGCCTGGAATGTTCCACAGTATGACATTAAACAGCTCTACTTTACATTTATTCAATCACAGGTGGTTTTAGAGCTCAAAAATACCTAGAAAAACAGACATTCTGACTGTGAGCGGGGTCGCCTCTCCACAGATCTGACCTGGAACTTGGTCTGGTTTTGTTTCCGTGAAGATAGAAAGGTTTAATGCCATACTGTGGAACATTCCTGACAAAACAACAACATCTCCATGGAGACAAGCGTTTGACAGACCCTCCACCAGAAAAGTTACACAGTGCAGCTTTAAGATCTGAAAACTTTAACTCAGGAGCACAAACCCCGGGTCTGAAAAAAGAACCTAAAACACAAGAGCATTAGCGTGTCCATGACCTTTTTTTTTTTTTTAATATATACACTTTTATATACACTTTTTTTAATGGCCAATTTTATACATTTTATTTTTATTACCATTTTTTATAACCAATATTTTTATATAACCTTTTTTAATGACCTTTTTTTATTTATTTATGTATTTTTTTTACTTTATGTTTTTGTAATATACTGATCCATTTTGTAATATACTGATCCATAAGTCATTTCCCTTATGGATCAGTAAAGTCTAAATCTAAGTCCTAGTCTAAGTCTACATCTAAGTCTAAATCTAAGTCTAAATCTAAGTCCTAGTCCAAGTCTAAGTCTACTTGGACTAAGTCTGAGTCTGGTAGCCTGAGCCGACTGGGCCCCTGTGTGCAGGTGAGCCGGCAGCTGCGCGAGGGGGACTACAGTCTCCATGGAAACAGCATGTTGGAGGACAGACCCACGTCCAACCTGGAAAAACTCCACTTCATCATCGGCAACGGCATCCTCCGCCCGGCACTCAGGTCTGACCCTAACCCTCCGCCCGGCACTCGGGTCTGACCCTAACCCTCCGCCCGGCACTCAGGTCTGACCCTAACCCTCCGCCCGGCACTCAGGTCTGACCCTAACCCTCCGCCCGGCACTCAGGTCTGACTCTAACCCTCCGCCCGGCACTCGGGTCTGACCCTAACCCCCCACCCGGCGCTCAGGTCTGACCCTAACCCTAACCCTCCGCCCGGCACTCGGGTCTGACCCTAACCCTAAAGGCCTATTCGTACTTCATAAGAACATAAAACCTTTGTTCTTGCACCCAGGGCTGGCCAAACAAAACGCACCATTCTGAATGGCTCTGTGGGTGTAGCACCTGTGGAAAATATTATAGTTTTACATCAGTTAAAGCTGCAGTGTGTAACTTTTCCGGTGGAGGGTCCGTCAAACGCTTTTCTCCATGGAGATGTTGTTGCTTTGTCTGGAATGTTCCACAGTATGGCATTAAACCTTTCTATCTCCATGGAGACCAAACCAGACCAAGTTCCAGGTCAGATCTGTGGAGAGGCGACCCCGCTCACAGTCAGAATGTCTGTTTTTCTAGGTATTTTTGAGCTCTAAAACCACCTGTGATTGAATAAATGTAAAGTAGAGCTGTTTAATGTCACACTGTGGAACATTCCAGGCAGAGCAATGACGTATCCATAGAAACAAGCAGGTGACGGACCCCCAATCGAAAAGTTACATAGTGCACCTTTAAAAGCTCCTGCATTACACAAACCTGACTCCTGTGAGCTTTAACACATGTTCTGATGTTCCTCGTCACAAACAGACCTGGAGTTGTGTTTGTTTCATTCACATGTTTGAGGAACTCTTTATTATTAGTCTGTCTACATCTCCAAAGCTCCAAACGCTCTGTTCCACCTTGTGATGTCATCAAGTGGTAGTTTTCAAGTGAACAGCTCCTTTTACCTTTAGTTCAGTAGAGATCGGCAATTCCAGGACTGAAATGATCCAAATGATTCTAGTGAAGGTGTGTGGAGTTTAAAAACACAGTGGAGCACTTCCTGTATCACCACATGATGACATCACAAGGTGGAACAGAGTGTTTTCAGTTTGAGAGAAGAACTCGTGTTAAATCTGCAGGTTTGTGTGTTAAACATGTGAATGAAACAAACACAACTCCAGGTGTGTGTGACATTAGTGTGATATTGGCCCTTTAAAGTCTAACTTCAGTAACAGAGCTTTAGACATACCAGTGCCTCCAGTTAGCTTGTAGATTGTCCTGGTTCCTCATGTGTGTTGTATGTGTGTGTGTTGTATGTGTGTGTGTTGTATGTGTGTGTTGTGTTGTGTTCAGGGATGAGATCTACTGTCAGATCTGTAAACAGCTGAGTCAGAATCCGTCCAAGAGCAGCCACGCCCGCGGCTGGATCCTCCTGTCCCTCTGCGTCGGCTGCTTCGCCCCGACACACAAGTTTGTCAAAGTAACTCCTCTTCATCACACACACACACACACACACACACACACACACACACACACACACACACACACACACCTCCTCTTCATCACACACCTCCTCTTCTTGATCTTGCGCCCTCTTGTGGCTGTTGTCAGTACCTGCGCAGCTTCCTGCTCAGTGGACCTCCAGGCTTCGCTCCGTACTGCGAGGAGAGGCTGAGGAGGACCTTCGTCAACCGCACACGCACACAGCCGCCATCTTGGTTAGAACTACAGGTCAGCAGCTCCTCATACGTGAACACTTCACGGTAACAAACCTGTTGATATTTGCAGTGACATCACGCTGGTTTTTTTTTACATGTATCTCTATGGTCAATGTTCAGCAGTGACAGTTGAAACGCAAAGCACAGATTAGCAAACTCTGTGTGTCAAATCCATCAGTCGTCCTGGTAGAATCCATGGCAAAAGGAGAAGTTCAGTTTGTCAACAGGAGGACACTCCTTTGAGGACAGCGAGGTCCAGATCTGGTCCAGAGAAAAGAACTGGTTTGAGAGGAGGAGTTAAAGAGGCTATTTTTGTCAAGAAAGAGAATCCTTCCTTGAACAGAAATGGAGGTCTCAGACATCATTTGTCTCCATCTATAACTCTATCCTCAAACCTAAATCAAAACAAACAGAGAAAACAATGGGACTAGCCAGGACATGTCCAGAGGTGTGAAAACACCATCATGGCCCTGAATGGTTCTGCTAACTACACCCCACTCCCACTCCATATTGAATTGACCCACCGAACTAACAGAAACTGTAAACAAATCGGTTTGGTAGTTTCAGATCAGTTTCAGTGTAGTGAGCTCACCTGTCAGTTCTTTGTGGTCAGACTGTGTTAAAATAAAGATTAACCTAAAGTCGAACAAAGTTTCTGACAGAGCAGTGCCTACAGTTATGTTGATGACATCAGCTGTAAAGTTTCCACACTTCCCTTGTGTTCCTCCAGGCCACTAAGTCCAAGAAGCCCATCATGCTGCCGGTGACGTTCATGGATGGCACCACAAAGACGCTGTTGGCGGATTCTGCCACCACGGCCCGCGAGCTGTGCCACGCTCTGTCCGACAAGATCGACCTGAGCGACCGCTTCGGCTTCTCCCTCTACATCGCCCTCTTCGACAAGGTGAGGTACTGCACCCACTACAGATCTCCTGAGAAACACCACCGCCCCAGAGCTGCTCCACTCACGACAACCCGGACTGTCAGACAATAAACACTCCCTAATCACCTTACCTAAAGCCAAACTATACTGGGACTACATCAGACCTGAACCAGGTCTGAACCAGGTCTGAACCAGGTCTGAACCAGGTCCGAACCAGGTCTGAAGATCAAACCAGGTCTGAACCAGGTCCAAACCAGGTCTGAACATCAAACAGAGGTCTAAACCAGGTCTGAACCATGTCTAAAGCAGGTCTAAACCAGGTCTAAATGAGGTCTAAACCAGGTCTTAAGTTAGAACCAGGTCTAAACCAGGTCTAAACCAGGTTTAAACCAGGTTTAAATCAGGTCTAAACCAGGTCTTAAGTCATAACCAGGTCTGAACCAGGTCTGAACCAGGTCTAAGGTGTGTAGGTGTTTAGAAGTTTGATTTTTACACAAAAATGTGAGAGTGAGAGGGACTTTTTAACAGCACAAATCAGCTCTTCTGTTGTAGCTCCAACTCCAGGTAAAGCTCAGATTAAAGTCTAACAAAGCCTCAGACAGAGCAGTGCCTACAATTAGCATCACACCCCCAGGGAATGTGGGAATGTTGATGACGTCAGCTGCAAGTATCACTAGACCCCCCCTCCACAGGTGTCCTCTTTGGGCAGTGGCAGTGATCATGTGATGGACGCCGTCTCTCAGTGTGAACAGTACGCCAAAGAGCAGGGCGCGCAGGAGAGGAACGCCCCCTGGAGGCTGTTCTTCAGGAAGGAGATCTTCACGCCCTGGCATTGCCCCGCCGACGACCAGGTGGCCACCAACCTCATCTACCAGCAGGTGGTACGAGGAGTCAAGTTTGGAGAGTACCGCTGTGAGAGGGTGAGGGGCACATGTGTGTAACACTCACTCACCCATTCATACGCACATTCACCCACCTACGTACGCTGACATGAGGCGTGATGCAGGTTAAGGCTGCGTCCCATTACCCTCTTACCCCTTCCCCTTCACTTTATCTACGTCTTTGTCTTGCCCCTCGATCCCGAGCTGTGAGGGCTCGGGGTACGAATGTTCCCCTAAGAAATGGGACTCCACTCGATTACCGTTTGCTTCTGTTAAGCAAATTGACTTCACACTGATTTCACCTAAAAAGTGCCACGTCAAGGATTATCGGGTCCCTCAGCTCGACAAAAAACGAGCTTGTTTATACATGAAAGTTCGATGAAAACGATAACGTCGGCTAAACAGACATTACTACAATTAAAACCACAACAACAGTTCACTAAAAGTAACGTAGAACATAAGCGTCAGAATTGTAAACCTGCTAAACTGTTAACTGATATTTCCAACTGCTGAAAATACTCACATTTATGAGACTCCTTGGCTGGTCGATGTGACGCTCCATCCTGATCCCAACACCTGCCTGAGCTCGTAGGCCGACCCCTTCGTTTCAAGTCTGGTAGAGAGTTTACTTCATTTCAAGGAGTATGTAGCCCGAGGTCGTGGCCCTAGCCCGTGATCAAAATTAGAATCGAGACGCCCCTTGTCCTCACATGAACGTGCAAAACCAAGGGGTAGGGAGTGTCTGTTTAGCCGACGTTATCGTTTTCATCGAACTTTCACGTATAAACAAGCTAGTTTTTTGTGGAGCTGAGGTCCCCGATAATCCTTGACGTGGCACTTTTTAGGTGAAATCAGTGTGAAGTCAATTTGCTTAACAGAAGGAAACGGTAATCGAGTGGAGTCCCATTTCTTAGGGGAACAGTCGTACCCCGAGCCCTCACAGGGGTAAGACAGAGGAATGGAACGCAGCCTTAGTGTCCTGCCCAAGGACACAACAATAGTATTCACCTATGGGAGACTGAAGGCATTTGACACATTTGACGATATCACTGTGTAGTAGGCTATAGTGTAAATAATGAACAAAAAGAAAATGTCATGGAATTTGACACTTTTGTCAGAAGAAAGATAAGAATAAAGAGCAACTGTAATTAAATCCTCACAAATGTATTTTTATGACGCCATAACAATAGTCGGCCTAGTCTTAATAGCAGTGAGTAGTAGTAAAAAATCAAAAGGTGACAGAATTTTAAAGAAATATAACAGTTTTATTCTTAAAATATAGAGGAACAGGAGTACAATTCAGACAGAAAAAGTACTCAGTTACAATTAACTTTTTAAGGAAATTGTACTTTTCAGAGTAATATTATTTGGAAGTAATGTTACTCTTACTTGAGTACATGTTCTGGCTGCTCCACCTCCTGTGGTAATAGTCCCCACCCCTCCGCTCTCGTGTCAGGAGGAGGAGCTGGCGGAGTTGGCCTCGCAGCAGTACTTCGTGGACTATGGTCCAGAGCTGCTCCAGGAGCGGCTCCTCAGTCTCATCCCCTCGTACATCCCAGACAGAGACATCTCCTCCAGCAAAAGCCCCGAGAGGTGGCTCCAGCTCGTCACCGCAGCCCACAAGAAGGTACTGTACATGTGTGTGCATGGCAGAATGTTCAGCAGTTACCATGGTGACACAAAGCACACATTAGCAAACACTGACAAGAAGGTTTTAGGTTCGTCTGAAAACTCAAGAAAAAATACAAAATGGATTTAAAGAGCACATTTTCATTTTCCTGTGATCAGACCGAGTGTTATCGTTTTGTCTGGAATGTTTCTGGAATGTTCCAGGTCAGATCTGTGGAGAGGCGACCCCGCTCACAGTCAGAATGTCTGTTTTTCTAGGGATTTTTGAGCTCTAAAACCACCTGGAATTGAATAAATTAAATGTAAAATAGAGCTGTTTAATGTCATACTGTGGAACATTCCAGGAAGAGCAATGACGTCTCCATAGAAACAAGCAAGTGTACCTTTAAGTAACAGAGCTTCAGACAGAGCAGAGCCTAAAGTTAGCTTCACACCCCCAGGGAATGTTGATGACATCAGCTGCACAGTATCATTAGTACCAGTCCATGCGCCCCCTTGTGTCCGTGTGCAGGCAGTGCAGAGCCGGCGGAGGAGCAGTGCTCAGAGGGTCAAGGAGGATGTGGTGGACTTCGCTCGTATTAAATGGCCTTTGCTCTTCTCGCGATTCTACGAGGCCTTCAAGTTCTCAGGTCAGACACACACTTTAGACTCAGTGTCTGGCTCAAAGGCACAATAACTGTATGAGATGGTTGAAACTAGGATAAAACTGACAACTTTTGGGTTTTTTGTCTTCTTTCCTTAAATGTGTGTCCTCTACTCCAGATCTCTACATTTTAGTTAAAGTTAAAAGCCCCGTATTCACATTTTTCCATATATTTGAGCCAAATTCTTCTGTTGAAAAATGTTGAAAATTTCACTTTTTTTCTTTGCTACATAATTCCATATTTCTTACTTCATATGTTCTAATGTCCTCGTATGTAAAATGTAGTAGTACACAGTAGTAAACATAAAGAATGGAGATGGTCTTTTGACTGGCCGTAAATGCTGCAGGGCCCAGTCTGCCCAAAAACGACGTGATCGTGGCGGTGAACTGGACCGGCGTGTACTTCGTGGACGAGCAGGAGCAGGTGCTTCTGGAGCTGTCCTTCCCTGAAATCACTGCAGTGTCCAGCAGCAGGTGAGTCACACCTGACCACACCTGTGGTCCTGGGGAAGGCGGAGTATAAAGTGCGAGGTCTTTAAATTAAACTACATTGGGGCATTGATTAGGTTCCATTACCTCGATCCATCACAGTTTATTAATATGCTGCACAGTTCCCTGTGAAATAAGCCACACATCCAGACAATCCTTCTTTGAAAGAAATGAAGAGCTCAGACATCATTTCTCTCCCATTTCCAACTCCATCCTCAGACCTAAATCAAAAGGAAACAGTAGTGATCTTCTGTGAGCTCAGAGGTCTGAAAGCTCCATCAGGGGCCTGAATGATTCTGCTGATGTGACTCAGGCACAGTTCACACTCAGTGCTGTTCAACAGGCCGAGCTACAAACAGAAACTTTAAACAAGTAGGTGTGTGTTAGTTTCAGAGTAGTTTCAGTGTAGCTCCTCGCTTCAGGCATTAGCCAGTGTCCACCAGCGTCTGACCATGACTGAAGAAGCAGCTTGGACGAGCTTAGAAACAGATTTGAGTAAAAACTTTTGTCCAGTGACAGAACAGATTTTTTCTTTGCTTTGGATCGTAGGAATACACAGACACATTCCATACAAAGAAAAAGGGGAGACACGCCCCCCAGCAGCACAAAATACAAAACACTGACACACAAGGAGCATTTGCTCTACGGTTTAACCCAGTCATTCTTAACCATTTGGACATGGCCCAGAGTAGGACCACGACCATCTCTTTGACACCACACAATCAGTAGAATATAATGTATCTAATATGAACTTTGTGTTTACTCCCGCGCTCCCCCTTGTGCAGAGGAGGCAAACTGCAGGGCCAGAGCTTCACCCTGGCCACCATTAAAGGCGACGAGTACACGTTCACCTCCAACAACGCCGAGGACATCCGCGAGCTGGTGGTCTGCTTCCTGGACGGGCTGAGGAAGAGGTCCAAGTACTTGGTGGCACTGACGGACTGCTCCAACCCCGGTGAGACAGAAAGCAAATGAGGCAGATTGATACTTGATACTTGCAGTCACGCTGGGGGGTGTTCTATATGTATCTCTATGGCAGAATGTCCAGCAGTTACCATGGTAACACAATGCACACATTAGCAAACAGACAAAAAGTTTTAAGACTGTCTCAAAACTCTGATTGTCTGAAAAAATGGTCCTGTTTAGGAATTTGAACAAAAAGTGAGAGCGACTCACTGAAAAACTGTTGGCTAATGCTAATGCTAGCTAGCCTGTGACTGTAATGTTCTCTGAGAGGGACTTGTTTAACGGCACAGATCAACTCACCTGTTGGAGTTTCAGCTACATCAGCTGTTTCTGGTCAAATTGTGTTCAAATAAAGCAACAAAGCTTCAGACAGAGCAGTGCCTCCAGTTGGCATCACACCCCCAGGGAATGTTGAGCTGCTTATTTAGTGTAAAAATACCCCCGTCCTCCTCTCCCCTCACTCTTACTCCCCTTTAGTCCTCCAGGCCCCGCCCAGTTTAGCAGCTCGATTTGAAATGTGTTTGTGGGAGGAGTCAGGTGTTTAGTCCCAGTGTGAGAGAACGGAGACTAACAGCGCCCCCTTGTGTGCAGCAGACAGCACGTTCCTGTCCTTCCAGAAGGGGGACCTGATCATCCTGGACGAGCAGGAGGGGGAGCAGGCCCTGACCTCCGGCTGGGCCCATGGACAAAACGAACGCACCCGCCTGAAGGGAGACTTCCCCGTGGACTGTGTCTACCTGCTCCCCTCCGTCTCACGGCCTCCGTACGACGTCGTGGTCAGGACTCTCCCACTTTCATTCAGGCTCAATGTGACCCAAAACCTGCCTTAAAGGGCCCATATTACCATTTCTGTTTTGTTTCATTCACATGTTTAACACACAGACCCTGCAGGTTTAGGAAAACACTCCACTGGGTTTTTAAACTCCACACACCTTCATTAGAATCCTGGAACTGCCAATCTCGACTGAACTAAAGGGAAAAGGAGCTGTTCACTTAAATCTACTGCTTCATCTGCTGGAGATCTAGACCACAGACTGTAACAGAAGTGTTCTAAGTGTTTGTGACGTCTCCACAGCCTCTGGTCAGATGAAGCTCCTGTCGCCAACGGTTACAGGAGCAAATCTGGAGTCAGGTCCATATTTGGAAATCCGACCGCGAGTATCAAAGCAACAAGAGCCAATCATGACTGAGGTCGTTAAATGTGCCCGTCCTTCTCCTCACTTAGCAACCAAACGCACCAGCTGTCAATCAAACCTGTTGCTAACACTAGCGGGAGGAGCCTCAGGGAATGAAGGCGTCTGATTGGTCCGTTATTTATGGTCAGATTTTGATTTAGGGACAAAATAAAGAAATTAAAAATTCAGGATTCTGTGTCGCGGCTTCAGAAGAAAATTTAAGACCAAAACACCGAGGCCACAGCAGCAGGTCCAGAGAGAAGAGCCACAAGATCCCAATGTGAGTCACTGGAGCCAGAGTCAGAAGAGCCGGAAGAGCCGCCTGGAGCACTTCCTGTTTGGAACGCGGCGGCTAACGCGTTAGCTCTGTCCATTCATTTATACGGTCTGTGATGTAGACAGATTAATAGTAAAGGGTTATTCAAACGTGTGAATGAAACAAAACACAACTCCAGTTTTTGAAAAACAACATGGGTCAGTTTTGTGTAGCATAAGACCTTTAAACTCCACACACCTAAAGGTAAAAGGCAGCTGTGGAAAACTACCACTACATGACATCACAAGGTGGAACACAGATAGTTTTGTGTGTGTTTTGTCCTGGTGGATCTTCACTCTCCTGATGTTGAGTTTGTCCCTCCTCCAGGCGCTGGTGTCCATGACCCCAGACCAGAGGAGGGAGTCCATCACTCTGTCCCACCTGGAGCCGTGTGAGCACGAGGAGAGAGCCAAGGTCTACACTCTGGAGGAGTTCTCCTACGATTACTTCAGGTGCCCCGCCACACAGGCTCTCAGGGCACGGGACACTTTACAGAACACCCTCATCTGGGTTTAAAGGTTTTAGAGATTTATAACATGACTGAGGAACAGGTTTAGTTTGAACTTTGATCCCTCTTTATTTTTTATTACTTATTTTTCTATTTTCTTTTATTAGGTTTTTTTTTTATTTGTTTCAGCAAGGTACATTCCAAACGAGGATATGTACACGTACATGTTTGGGACCATTTCTGGTGCTCAAAGGAGTAGGTTGAAGTTTAAAAAAAAAAAAAGTTTTACTTTAACACGTGGTTGACACTTTTTATTTAATTTTATTTTAACTTGTACATTTACATTTATATAATTCTGCCTTATTTGACACGTGTCTCTTGCTCTTTTCTGCTACTTATTTAGAATTAATTATTACCATTTATATTTTTTACTCTTTGTTATTATTTATTTGTTATTTATTTGGTTTATTTCGCAGGGACAGTGTGGATTAATCAACATTTCTGTAGAGAGGATATTTTTCATCTGTCGTCCCTGGACAGATGGTGAACGTGGTCACCCCAAAAACACAACAAGAAGAATTAAACTGCGATGTGTGAAGCTTCTGTGTTCAAATCATTTCCCTTGTGCAGCAATGAAGTTTGTCTAAGTCTACGTCTTCAGGCTCATTTTTAGACTTAGACAAACTTTATTGATCCACGAGGGAAATGATTTGGACACAGGAGCTTCACACGTCACAGTTTGTGGTAATATTAAATTCAAAATAAGTAGCAAAAATAGTAAGAGACGGGCGTGAAATAAAGATCTCATTATATAACTGTATATGTGCAAGTAAAATAACATAAATAAATAAATCAAACTATATCTCAGTTATGTACAGGAGGTCGTAGGAGAAACGGTGCAAAGATGATGATTGACAGGACTGAGGGTTTTCTGTTTTGAGATACAGACACCAACATCAGCTGCAAAGTTTCAGTACTTTTTCCTCTTACTTGAATCATTTCTTGGCCCACTACTGACTGCTCTTGAGTAATATTATTTGGACTCTTATTTGAAGAGTTTCCGGCTCCTTTACCACCTCTGCCATTTATTATCAGGTTTCAATCACGAGTGTCTGTGCGCGACGGCGCTTCAGCTTCAGCGTCAGCCTCAGCTTCAGCGTCACGTCCTGTCGTTTTATCTCTGTGGTTTTTGCAGAGACGTGTTGAAATGAATAAATATTTAAAGATAAAGACAGATAAAGCTGTGCTGGATGTCACTGACAACATGTTCAAAAGTACACGCTAAAAGTACACGCTAAAAGTATATGCTAAAAGAACACGCTAAAAGTACACGCTAAAAGAACACGCTAAAAGAACACGCTAAAAGTACACGCTAAAAGTACACGCTAAAAGTACACGCTAAAAGTACACACGAAAAGTACATGCTAAAAGTACATGCTAAAAGAACACACTAAAAGTACATGCTAAAAGTACACGCTAAAAGAACACACTAAAAGTACATGCTAAAAGAACACGGTAAAAGAACACGCTAAAAGAACACGCTAAAAGTACACGCTAAAAGTACACGCTAAAAGTACACGCTAAAAGAACACGCTAAAAGTACACGCTAAAAGTACACGCTAAAAGTACACGCTAAAAGAACACGCTAAAAGTACACGCTAAAAGTACACGCTAAAAGAACACGCTAAAAGAACACGCTAAAAGAACACGCTAAAAGAACACGCTAAAAGAACACGCTAAAAGTACACGCTAAAAGTACACGCTAAAAGAACACGCTAAAAGAACACGCTAAAAGAACACGCTAAAAGTACACGCTAAAAGTACACGCTAAAAGTACACGCTAAAAGAACACGCTAAAAGAACACGCTAAAAGTACACGCTAAAAGTACACGCTAAAAGAACACGCTAAAAGAACACGCTAAAAGAACACGCTAAAAGTACACGCTAAAAGTACACGCTAAAAGAACATGGTAAAAGTACACGGTAAAAGTACACACTAAAAGAACACGGTAAAAGAACACGCTAAAAGAACACGCTAAAAGTACACGGTAAAAGTACACACTAAAAGAACATGGTAAAAGTACACACTAAAAGAACACGGTAAAAGTACACGCTAAAAGAACACGCTAAAAGAACACGCTAAAAGAACACGCTAAAAGTACATGCTAAAAGTACACGCTAAAAGAACACGCTAAAAGTACATGCTAAAAGTACACGCTAAAAGAACACGGTAAAAGTACACGGTAAAAGTACACACTAAAAGAACACGGTAAAAGAACACGCTAAAAGAACACGCTAAAAGTACACGCTAAAAGAACACGCTAAAAGTACACGGTAAAAGTACACACTAAAAGAACACGCTAAAAGTACATGCTAAAAGAACACACTAAAAGAACATGCTAAAAGTACATGCTAAAAGTACATGCTAAAAGAACACACTAAAAGAACATGCTAAAAGTACATGCTAAAAGTACATGCTAAAAGAACACACTAAAAGAACACGCTAAAAGTACATGCTAAAAGAACACGCTAAAAGAACACGGTAAAAGTACACGGTAAAAGTACACACTAAAAGAACACGGTAAAAGAACACGCTAAAAGAACACGCTAAAAGTACACGGTAAAAGTACACACTAAAAGAACACGGTAAAAGTACATGCTAAAAGAACACACTAAAAGAACACGCTAAAAGTACATGCTAAAAGTACACGCTAAAAGAACACGCTAAAAGAACACGGTAAAAGTACACACTAAAAGAACACGCTAAAAGTACATGCTGAAAGTACACGCTAAAAGAACACGCTAAAAGTACATGCTGAAGTACACGCTAATGCTAATGTTGAGGAATAATAAATATTACGACAGCGCCACAAACTGAAGGTTTGACATGTGAAAATAATTCGGTACTCTTCATTTTAATTCATTTAATTTTAATAATTTGTTTATTTTATGTTTTACAATTTTAAAGCTGCACTGTGTAACTTTTTGGTTAGAGGTCTGTCACCTGCTTGTTTCTATGGATACATCACTGCTCTGCCTGGAATGTTCCACAGTGTGACATTAAACAGCTCTACTTTACATTTATTCAATCACAGGTGGTTTTAGAGCTCAAAAATACCTAGAAAAACAGACATTCTGACTGTGAGCGGGGTCGCCTCTCCACAGATCTGACCTGGAAGTTGGTCTGGTTTGGTCTCCATGATGATAGAAAGGTTTAATGCCATACTGTGGAACATTCTAGACAAAGCAATAACATCTCCATGGAGAAAAGCATTAGACGGAGCCTCCACCAGAAAAGTTCCACAGTGCAGCTTTAATAAGAGTGACTGTTTTGAGACACAGTGAGACTCTTTATTCCCCCGAACATTACCCTGATTTTAGCGTTTTTGCACTGGCTTCTTGTTCATTTTAGAAATGATTTTAAGATTTTATTGTTTGTTTTTAAATCTTTGAATGTTCTGGCCCCACAGTACGTCTCGGACCTCCTCCAAATTTACTCCGAGGTCCGAGGTCCAGCTCCAGCTCGTGGGGCCTAAGACGAGACTTAAAACCAGGGGGGACGGGACCTTCTCAGCTCTGGAACGCTCTGCCCCGCCACGTCCCAACAGCGCCCCCTAGTGGAGAGTTTTAAGTCTCGTCTGAAGACCCACTTTTACTCTGTGGCTTTTAACACCGCGGGAGTTGTGTGATCATCTGTGTCTTTTATTTATATTTATGTTTTTACCTTTTTATTATTTATTCTTCTTGCTCTTGCTGATTTGATTAGTTTTATTGTCTTAACGAGGACCAGTGGAGTTAAATCGAGCTTTATTTTATTTTTCTGTTGAATGTGTTTTATTTGTATTGTGCAGAAATTTGGAAACTGTTTTGTTGATGAAATGTGCTACAGGAATAAAGTGAGTTGGATTTTTACGTTCCCTTGTCTTTGTTTTGACCCTGTGTTGTGCGCGGTGTGGCAGGCCTCCCCCGAAGAGCACGCTGAGCCGGATGATCTCCAAGACTCGGACCAAAGAACGTCTGTGGAGCTGCAGCCGAGAGCCGCTCCACCAGCCCCTCCTCAAGAAGGTCCTGACCCACGAGGAGCTCTGCCAGGAGGCGTGCCAGGCCTTCCTCTATATCCTTCAGCCACAACCCGGGTCAAACGCACAGCACACACCTAACCCAGGTCAAACGCACAGCACACACCTAACCCAGGTCAAACGCAACAACACACACCTAACCCGGGTCAAACGCACGACCCCTGTGAGCTTTAAGTCATGTTTTAATGTTGTTCCCTCCTCAAAAACACACCTGGAGTTATTCATCTGTCTACATCTCCAAAGCTCCAGATGCTCTGTTCCATCCTGTGATGTCACCAAGTGGTAGTTTTTGCTTTTACCTTTAGTTCAGGGTCTGTTCTTTAACCCGTGTCCACCCATCCTGAAGTACATGGGCGACTATCCGTGCAAACGCGTGCGCTTCGTGAACGAGCTGACGGACCAGATCTTCGAGGGAGCGCTGAAGGCCGAACCACTGAAGGATGAGATCTTCTGCCAAATCCTCAAACAGCTCACGGACAACCACATCAAGTAACATCCACGCTAACTGTAACACCTCACATGTTTAGATCACCGTTTTATGTCTTTTATTGTTTTGAAAATGCTATTTTCATAACTGTCCATATTTAGCGCCTGTGTGCGACTAGCGCCTGTGCGCGACCAGTATATATATATATATATATATATATATATATATATATATATATATATATGTGTGTGTGTGTGTATATATTTATATACTGGTATATCACAGTTTCTAGATGTTGTAAGGAAAAAACACGACATAGGGTCACGTAAGGATGAGCTGTTGTACAGTTGTAGGGAGTATTATCTGTCCCTCTATAGTCTGGTGCAGTGGGTGAGTTGTTGTAGGGAGTATTATCTGTCTCTCTATAGTCTGGTGAGCAGGAGTGTCCATGATGGAGAGCAGTTTGTCCAGTGTCCTCCTGTCCCTCAGTGACAAATGTCCACTTCTGTTTTCACCTTATTCGGCCCCGTTCACATTTGTCTCTAAACATTCCCAAACGGCTCTTTCTTGTCGTGGCACTTCCGGTTAAACGGGGATCCCACTCCGGTCAATGGAGAATTTGGAAAAAGTTTTGTCAATTAAACATGACAAGAAGTCCGACTGCCCTGATTCTCTGGAGGCTTTAAAACGCCTTTACCGTTAAACTGATCATCATCCAACGATGATGACGGCGACGGCGGCGCCACGGGAACGTCCGGATATGTGATGGGCGGGTTTGTGTGTGCAGGTTCAGTGAGGAGAAGGGCTGGGAGCTGCTCTGGCTCTGCACCGGGCTGTTCCCTCCCAGTACCACCCTCCTGCCCCACGTCCAGAGGTTCCTCCAGGCCAAGAAACACTGCCCCCTGGCCCCAGACTGTATGCAGCGGCTCCAGAAGGCCCTCCGGTACAGATCCACACACTTTGGACTTTCTGTAAACTCTGGACTTTTTGTAAACTCGACTTTTTGTAAACTCAAGACTTTTTGTAAACTCAAGACTTTTTGTAAACTCAAGACTTTTTGTAAACTCAAGACTTTTTGTAAACTCAAGACTTTTTGTAAACTCAAGACTTTTTGTAAACTCAGGACTTTTTGTAAACTCGACTTTTTGTAAACTCAAGACTTTTTGTAAACTCGACTTTTTGTAAACTCAGGACTTTTTGTAAACTCAAGACTTTTTGTAAACTCAGGACTGGAACGGCTTTAAACAGGAGGTTTTATTATTATTCAAAGTCCCATAATACTCGAAATGTACTCTGAGCTTTAAGTCGTGTTCTAACGCTGTTTCCTCCTCAAAAACACCTGGAGTTGTGTTTGTTTCATTCACATGTTTGAGGAACTCTTTATTATTCGTCTGTCTACATCTCCAAAGCTCCAAACGCTCTGTTCCACCTTGTGATGTCATCAAGTGGTAGTTTTCAAGTGAACAGCTCCTTTTACCTTTAGTTCAGTCGAGATCGGCAATTCCAGGACTGAAATGATCCAAATGATTCTAGTGAAGGTGTGTGGAGTTTAAAAACACAGTGGAGCACTTCCTGTATCACCACATGATGACATCACAAGGTGGAACAGAGTGTTTTCAGTTTGAGAGAAGAACTCTGCCTAAATTTTCAGGGTTTGTGTGTTAAACGTGTGAATGAAACAAAACACAACTGCAGAGATCAGAACATGGTGCAGCACAGGCCCAAAAACAAAGTATTAAAATGTGTAATTAGTTTGAAGATTTGTTTTTGGCGTTTTTTGCTCTCGCCCTAAGTCACTCCCCCTTCAGACAGATCACTAGATTACTCAAACATGCATGGGTGACGTCTAAAACCTCTTCAGGCAGGTTTTTGACGGGGGAACAATGACCTCTCCTCCTCCTCTTCTTCTTTCACTGACCTCTCCTCCTCTTCCTCTTTCACTGACCTCTCCTCCTCTTCTTCTTTCACTGACCTCTCCTCCTCCTCTTCCTCTTTCACTGACCTCTCCTCCTCCTCCTCTTCCTCTTTCACTGACCTCTCCTCCTCCTCTTCTTCCTCTTTCACTGACCTCTCCTCCTCCTCTTCTTCTTCTTTCACTGACCTCTCCTCCTCCTCTTCTTCTTTCACTGACCTCTCCTCCTCCTCTTCTTCCTCTTTCACTGACCTCTCCTCCTCCTCTTCTTCTTTCACTGACCTCTCCTCCTCCTCTTCTTCCTCTTTCACTGACCTCTCCTCCTCTTCTTCTTTCACTGACCTCTCCTCCTCCTCTTCCTCTTTCACTGACCTCTCCTCCTCCTCCTCTTCCTCTTTCACTGACCTCTCCTCCTCCTCTTCTTCTTTCACTGACCTCTCCTCCTCCTCTTCTTCCTCTTTCACTGACCTCTCCTCCTCTTCTTCTTTCACTGACCTCTCCTCCTCCTCCTCTTCCTCTTTCACTGACCTCTCCTCCTCCTCCTCTTCCTCTTTCACTGACCTCTCCTCCTCCTCTTCCTCTTTCACTGACCTCTCCTCCTCCTCCTCCTGTGTGTCTCTCTCTTTGTGCAGAAATGGCTGTAGGAAGTACCCCCCTCACCTGGTGGAGGTGGAGGCCATCCAGCACAAGACCACCCAGATCTTCCACAAGGTCTACTTCCCCGACGACTCCGATGAGGTACTCCTGCTCCAGCTCCACGACTTTAAACGCTCCGTATCTCATCTCTGTCCTGATGTCGCTTCCTCGTCACAAACACCTGGAGTTGTGTTTTGTTTCATTCACATGTTTAACACACAAACCTGCAGATTTAACACGAGTTCTTCTCTCAAACTGAAAACACTCTGTTCCACCTTGTGATGTCATCATGTGGTGATACAGGAAGTGCTCCACTGTGTTTTTAAACTCCACACACCTTCACTAGAATCATTTGGATCATTTCAGACCTGGAATTGCCGATCTCGACTGAACTAAAGGTAAAAGGAGCTGTTCACTTGAAAACTACCACTTGATGACATCACAAGGTGGAACAGAGCGTTTGGAGCTTTGGAGATGTAGACAGACTAATAATAAAGAGTTCCTCAAACATGTGAATGAAACAAACACAACTCCAGCTCTGTTTTTGAAGACATTCTAACGTGGCTTAAATATTCGACCTTTATTTAATAGCAGGCCCGTCGACAGAAATTTGGGGGCCCGGGGCAAGAAGCCTCACATTGGCCCCCTTCCATTATTAACTAATCGGAAGAGGGTGTAATTCTGGACCCTTTTGTCCCCCATTTCTCCTGGCCTGTTCAGTAGTAGTGTAAGTTGTGAGTGTGAGGGGTGGTGTTGACGTTGGTTGTGCTGCAGGTGTTTGAGGTGGAGTCCAGCACGAAGGCCAAAGACTTCTGCCACAACATCTCCACCCGCCTTCTGCTCCAGACCTCAGAGGGATTCAGCCTCTTCGTCAAGATCACTGACAAGGTCCACTTGAGTTAATCCGAGCCACAGTCGCAGCCTGGAGCTCTGGTTTTATCATTTTCTGAAGTGACTTAATAAAATCCGTGTTAACGTCTTTACAGCTTCATTACCTGGACAGTTTCAGTATTTGTCATTTCAATTATACAGAACATTTTTGAACCTGAACCTGAACCTGTGATGCAGGTGATCAGTGTCCCAGACGGAGACTTCTTCTTTGACTTTGTGAGACACCTGACAGACTGGATCAAGAAGGCACGGCACGCCAAAGACGGTGAGTGTGTGTGTGTGTGTGTGTGTGTGTGTGTGTGTGTGTGTGTGTGTGTGTGTGTGTGTGTGTGTGTGTGTGTGTGTGCGTGTGTGTGTCTGTGTGTGATACTAATGTTGTGTTGATGTGACCCACAGGAGGTCCTGTCCTCACGTATCAGGTTTTCTTCATGAAGAAGCTCTGGACCAACACTGTCCCAGGAAAGGACTCCATGGCCGACTCCATCTTCCACTACTACCAGGTACTGCATATACTAGTACTACTACCAGATACTACCAGGTACTACATATACTAGTAGTACTACCAGATACTACCAGGTACTGCATATACTAGTACTACTGCATATACTAGTACTACTACCACAGTAGACTGCATATATAAATGGACATAGCTAACCTCGCCGTCATGTATAGAACAGTGTGTGTACCCTGATGCCCTCAGGAGCTGCCCAAGTACCTGCGCGGGTACCACAGGTGCAGCCGGGAGGAGGCGTGGCACCTGGCGGCGCTCGTCTACAGGGTCAAATACGACGAGGACAAGAGCCACTTCCACAACCTGCCCACCGTCCTCCAGGAGCTGATACCCCACGACATGATCAGACTCATGAGTCCTGACGACTGGAAGAGGGTAACACACAAATACACACAAACACACAAACACACACACACACACACGCACACACACACACACACACACACCAGTGTTCATTAAAAGAAAACAGTGGAGCAAAATTAGAGCTAAATATGAACTGAATAAAACGAAAGTTATGCATGTAACTACAGTTCTATTTCATCCCTCCTGACCGCCAGAGGGCGGTGCTGAAAGCACTGAATGACTAATACCAGCTATGTCACGAAGAATCCTGAGCACATACCTTATTGAGAAGAGCCCAGAGATTCATTTAGAACCACGCCAAGAGGCTGAAGAGAGACCACGTGACGTTGTAGAATCTGGCAAATGTGCTTGGTGAAGCCCAAGATGCGGCAGCACATATTGTCTCCAAAGGGACCCCTCTCATGGCTGCCCATGAAGTGGAGAATGGACTATGGAGAATGGTGTAGAATGGGCCCTCACACCAGATGGAGGGTTGCGGCCCGCAATGCTGTAGGCATAGTGAATGGTCTCAACAACCCAGCGTGAAAGGCGGTGTCTGGAAAGAGGACAGCCCTTCTTAGCACCCCTGTAACACAAGAACAGTTGGTCTGAACGTCTCATACCTGCCGTGACTGCAATATATGTTGTCAGTGCCCAGACCGGCACAACTGCAGCTTGTCCCTGCCCTTTCCAAGCAGGGGCTCAAACTGAGCCAAACTCAAAAGGCTCATTACAATGAGAACGGGACAACACCTTCGGCATAAACGCTATTTTTAGCCACAGAGCAACACAAGAATCATCCGGACTCCACCTGAGACAGGAAGGGCTGACAGAAAGGGCTTGTAACTCACTGACCCGTTTGGTTAACACAATAGCCAATAAAAAAGCGGTCTTAGATGAAAGCCACTTGAGGTCCGCCTCAAATGGAGGGCCATACAGAGACTCCAAGACTAATGACAAGTCCCACAGTGGAGCTTGTGGTGTAGTTTGTGGGCGCAACCTGTGAGCACCCCGTAGAAAAAGAGAAACTAAGTTATGGCTTCCAACCAAACCATGAGGACAGGCTATAGCGGCATTCCTGGTGAACCCTATGTAGGGTTGGCCAAATTAGAGGAAGAGGGGGAAAACCATAGGGGAGGCACTGGGGTCAAGTGTATGCCAGTGCATCTTGTCCCAGAGAACCTAGTTCCCTCACAAGGGAGAACCATAGAGGACAGTGAGTCAACTCCTTTGAGGCGAACAGATCCACCTCTGCCCGCCCAAACAGGTTCTAGATCCTGTGCACCTCGTCTGGGCGGAGACACCATTCCCCTGGAGGGGGTTCCCTCTGGGAAAGATAATGGGGACCCCCTGTGACAAATAGACCCTGTCCCTCCACGGGGTCTGTGCACGGAAGCACTGCCACGTCAATCTGAGCATCCATCGTCAGTGCCGTGTGGGGTCCAGATGAAAACTGTTCAGCCACTTTCAGGAGGCTGAGAGGCACAACTCATGTGACAGAAGTCAACTTCCCCACAAGCTGAAGAAAGCTGACAAATGGGTGCAGACTGCCCAGTTTGAAGCGAGAGACCAAGTCCGAATATCGTCTCGGCGACGAAGGGACGAGCGAGCCTTCATCGTCACAGTGTCCAAACCCAGACCAAGAAAAGCTGTCTCCCGAGTTGGAGTCAGGTTGCTCTTCTCCATATTCACTGTGAAGCCCAACTGGGCCACATGTGCAAGCAGGTGATCGGTGTTTTGCTTCACACGTGCTTTGAATGGAGCACAAATCAGCCAATCGTTCAGATATGGCAATAACTTCAGCCAGCAGCCAGTATCCATGAGCCAAAGTGGCAACCACCCATGGATCAGATGCATGAGCAGTCCAATAACTGAGCTGCTGATGGGAGAAGTATCCGACAGCCGGCCTCAAGGTTTCAATATCTGGCCCCATGGCCCTTAGGGGCCCTGGGGGGGCAGCGGCCTGTGTCTGAAGTTCTGGGCTGCCGCATTGGATGGCAAAGATCATAACAAAAATTCCTGCCAGGCCTATCTTGAGGGAAGCATCCATCACTAGGCCAATCACGAGGGGGTGGCCAAGCACTGGAGTCAGCAGTCAGGTGCGTTGGTTGCCGAGGAAGGGGCATAGCTCTGCTGAGGCCAGAAAGTTGACGCCTCATCTACCGAGCATGGACAGTTCGTTCCAATGCCTCCAAAGCAGCTGAACTAAACAACTGCCCTGGTTCCACAGGCACACTGCGGAGGGTCCTGCGGCACGCCTCCGTCAGGGGAGATTGAGCTAGCCAAATCTGCCGGCGAGCTTGAACCAGAACGGACATAACACGTCCAAGCTCCCTTGCCATCAATGCAAAAGCCTGCAGAGCTGCATCACTAAAATCAGCAGCTGCTGATTTTAGTGATGCAGCCATGGACGCCGTGCGGGATGTAAACTCCGGGAAAAGAAGAGACGCTGCAGACCGGTCCTCCCCTCTGTTGTCACGGGGAATGTGCACTCCCTCGCCAACAAGACGGACGAGCTTGCGGTGCTCGCTAGATTCCAGCGGGAGTACAGGGACGCTAGCATCATTGTTTTTACGGAGACGTGGCTAACACCGCAAATCCCGGACTCTGCCGTCACCGTGGACAACTTTCACCTGCTGCGCGCGGACAGGACGGGGGAGAGCGGGAAGAAGAAGGGAGGAGGACTAGCGCTGTTCGTGAATGAGAAATGGTGCAAACCTGGACACTGTACAGTGAAGGAGCAGATGTGTAACAAAGACATTGAACTGTTTGCTGTTAGCATGAGGCCATTCTACCTGCCCCGGGAGTTTTCACACGTCATCACACTGGCTGTGTATATTCCTCCCAGTGCTAACGCGGAGAATGCTTGTGACACTCTGCTCTCCTGCATCAGCTCTCTTCAGACTCAGCATCCACAGGCCCTCTTCCTCACCACCGGGGACTTCAACCATGCATCTCCCTCATCTGTCCTGCCAACATACACCCAGTATGTAACCTGCCCCACAAGAGACAATAAAACTTTGGACCAACGTTAAAGAGGCTCATTACACCTCCCCCCCCCGGGAAGAGCAGACCACAACATCATCCATATGAGGAGCACAACATCATCCATATGAAGACCACAACATCATCCATATGAGGAGCACAACATCATCCATATGAAGACCACAACATCATCCATATGAGGCCTGTGTACGAACCGCTTGTGCGCAGGCAGTCTGTGGAGCCCTGAGTGGTGAAGAGGTGGACAGCAGAGAGCGAGGAGGCTCTGAGGGACTGTTTTAGCACCACTGTGTGGACAGAGCTCTGCCAGCCTCATGGGGAGGACATCAATGCTATCACGGACTGTATTACGGACTATATTAACTTCTGTTTTGAAAACACTGTACCCTCTCGGACGGTGCGGTGTTTTCCAAACAACAAGCCGTGGATTAACTCGGACATTAAAGCTCTGCTGAAGGAGAAGAAGAGAGCTTTCAGGTCCGGGAACAAAGAGGAGCTGAGGACTGTACAGAAGAAACTGAGGAGGAAAATCAGACAGGCTAGGGCCAACTTCAGGAGGAAGATGGAACAGCAGCTGCAGCAGAGGAATGTCAGGGAGGTGTGGAGAAGCCTGAAGAGTGTCTCTGGCTTCAGTCCTCCGCCCGTCCAGACAGAGGGAGACCAACAGTGGGTGAACGATCTGAATTCTCACTTCCTGAGGTTTGATCAATCACCCACTCCTCCCCCCGCACCGCTGCATGGGCTCACCTTGTTTCCTGCACAAAGGCCCAGACTGTCACCTCTTCACACCTCTGCCTCAGCCTCAGCCCCCGAATCCACATCAACAACTCAGCCAGACCTCCAGCACACGCCCCTGCTCTTTGTCTGTCACAACAGCTCAGGTTAGGAGAGAACTGAGCCGGATAAGGAGTAGGAAAGCTGCTGGACCAGACGGGATCAGCCCCATGCTCCTTAAGTCCTGTGCAGATGAGCTGTGTGGAGTTATGGAGCATGTCTTCAACCTGAGCCTGAAGCTGAAGGTGGTGCCACAGCTCTGGAAGACCTCCTGTGTGGTACCTGTGCCCAAGACGCCAAAGACCTCAACAGCTTCAGGCCAGTGGCTCTCACGTCTCATCTGATGAAGACTCTGGAGAGGCTCGTCCTGGGTCACCTCCGCTCTACGGTGAGCTCAGCGATGGACCCGCTGCAGTTCGCGTATCGGCCCGGCATCGGAGTGGAGGACGCCATCATCTCTCTGATGCACCGCTCACTGTCCCACCTGGAGAGGCCCGGCAGCACTGTGAGAATCTTGTTCTTTGACTTCTCCAGTGCTTTCAACACCATCCAGCCGCTGCTCCTGAGGGACAAGCTGGAGTGGGCAGGAGTGGACTGTGACCTGGCTGAGTGGATCCTGGACTACCTCACAAACCGGCCCCAGTTTGTGAGAGCCCAGGACTGTGTGTCTGACCTACTGACCTGCAGTGTGGGGGCGCCCCAGGGCACTGTCCTCGCGCCCTTCCTCTTCACACTCTACACTGCAGACTTCAGACACAACACGGACAGCTGTGTCCTGCAGAAGTTCTCCGATGACTCCGCCATCATCGGTCTCATCACGGACGATGACGACGTGGAGTACAGAGGACTAACGCAGGACTTTGTGGACTGGTGTCACCGGAACCACCTTCTCATCAACGCGGGGAAGACCAAGGAGATGGTGGTGGACTTCCGCAGACGCCACTCTACTGCCCCCTCACCAGTGAACATCCAGGGAAGAGACATTGAGAGAGTGGACACTTACAAGTACCTGGGTGTGCATCTGAACAATAAACTGGACTGGACTCATAACACAGATGCACTGTACAGGAAGGGCCAGAGTCGGCTCTATCTCCTGAGGAGACTGCGGTCCTTTGGAGTGAGAGGGCCACTCCTGAGGACCTTCTATGACTCTGTGGTGGCATCAGCCATCCTGTACGGTGTGGTCTGCTGGAGCAGCAGCGTCACAGAGAGGGAGAAGAAGAAACTGGACAAGATCATCAAGAAGTCCAGCTCAGTCCTGGGCTTTCCTCTGGACTCGGTGCAGCAGGTGGGGGACAAGAGGGTCCTGGCTAAACTCATCTCTATGCTGGACCATGAGTGTCGCCCCCTGCAGGACGCCTTGTCTGCTCTGGAGAGCAGCTTCAGTGACAGACTGATTCACCCTCGCTGTGTTAAGGAGAGATTTCGCAGGTCTTTCCTTCCTGCTGCTGTCAGACTGTATAATGAACAATGCTAGTCATGTGTCATCTCCATAGTAATAATAACAATGTGCCATATTATTTAAAGTCACTTTACCTGCTACTTATTTATTTAACCACCACTGTCCATCACTGCACTGTACACAATCATCTGTGTCACTTTATTGTAGTAATATTATACAGTATATTACTATACTGGAGTCACTTTAACTGCTGTTTGTTCACTTCAGAATCAAAGACACTTATATTGCAACGTTCCTGTGCCTTTGAGCTTTACAGTGTTGTGTTTTTTAGTTGATTGTAAATACTTATTATTATTTATCTTGATTTTGATGCTCTTATTTTCCTACTGTTTCTGAAACTTGCGTTGTGACACTGCAATTTCCCCATTGTGGGACAAATAAAGGATTATCTTATCTTATCTTACCATCACCCTCCTGGAGGGAGGCAGAGAGGGCAAAAAGCAAGTGTGCCGAAGAATTGCCCAGTCAAACAGTCCGCGCACCAGAGTTGTACGCCTTGGTGACAAAGTCATCTGTCACACGGTATTGGGGTCTTGGACACCTGACATCTTGTCACAGGGCCACCTCAGGTGAAACAATGAGAGAAGCCACAGTCGGTTCAACAGCAGGCATGTGATTCAGACCAGCTGTTGTTGCATTGTGCATAGCTGCCAAAATCCGGCCATCTGACGAGAGCCTGGAGAAAGCACTCGGATCCCTCCAACAGGTATGCAACTCTCTGAGATACTCCACAGAGGGGGGTACAGCAAAGGGTGTAGGGGCACGCCCGCATCTAAAGAAAGCACTACAAAGGCCAGGCTGTTCAGGCTTTGGAAGTTCCAACTGCAAACGATCCAGAGCTCTGCGCATAACATCTTGCATGGAGCAGTTGGTTGAGTCACTACCAAGGCTTTGTTTGGAAGAATACGAACCATCCTCAGAAATACGCAAGGACGGTGCATCCTCCTCATCCCGAAAATGAGAGGCAGACGTTGCCAGAGAGAGCACATCATCTTCCGGGGTCAGAACAGGCATTGATTGGGAAGACGCCCCAGCCTCTGAAGCAGGTGTGTCCATACGATGAGCCTGCAATAAGGACTTCATCACTTCCAATTCTGTGGACAACTGCTCCACCTTAGATGCAAGACCTTGATCTGATCTGGACTTCTTTTTGGGAGGAGCTCTCATAATCGTAGACTCAGGAAGGCGTTTTGAATACCTAGGAAGGAGCAACTGTACCTGCCCCGATGGTGGGAGATCACCACCACCTGCTGTGGGGTTTAGCTGTGCCATCCTTGCCACCCTGACAGCAAGTGGCATGTAACTGCAATTCATGCATGGATTATCTGACAATGCTTCCTTCAAATGGTCAGGGCCAAGACATGCTGGACAAAGGTCACGGCCATCATCAACCAGAAGCGTGGGCACACAGGCCACACAACAATGAGAGCCGTCCATCAATCTGGTGCGATTGGTCAAGCACAACCAGTATAGATGGGGAGAAACCAGACAGCTAGACAGCGGTCAGTTGGCAAGCAAAGAAACCAAGGTGGGAGAGGGGGCGGGAACGCAGCCTTCACCGACCAAGGTACAATGAACAATGTGAGAGCACCTGCTAATTATTATTATTAGGTAGTATCTGGTCCGTAAAAAGCCAGAACTAGGAGTGGGGGCGCGAACACAGCCATCACCAATTAGGGCCAAAGATAATCAAAACAGACCAACAATTCATAAAAATAGACGATAGACATAGGCCTGTAGTGTACCGCTAACAATACAAATAGTAACCGATGGGAGAAGGTGCGTGAATGCAGCCTTCACCAGAGAGAAATAACCAAAATACTACACCGTTAGCAATAGACAGAGTGTAGTGTACCGCTAACAATACAAATAGTAACCGATGGGAGACGGTGCGCGAACGCAGCCTTCACCAAAGAGAACAGATTAGCGTAAACTCAAAAGCCAAGTGTCAGGAGAGGGGGCGCAAATGCTGCCATCACAAACAAAAGGCTGTGCTAATATAATGAAAGTAGAACCGTCAATCCATCAGCAAAATGTAGACTGTCGCAGCCCTCAGAGGGCGAAAAGTCGCTGCTCCGACCAAGACGGTGAACGGTCGTCCGGCGACAGAAAAACAACACAAGCTCTAGGCTATGGCTAATGCCATGTAGATCGAACCGCACGCGAGAAGAAATGAGGAGCAGAGTCACGGATGACGGGGCACTATATTGTCTCCGGGGCGTTATCCTGGGTCACAGGTGTGACTCATTTGGTATAACTACTCGAACTGCGCATGTGCGAAGGAACATTCAGTGCTTTCAGCACCGCCCTCTGGTGGTCAGAAGGGATGAAATAGAACTACAGCTGTTGTGTTGTGTGTGTGTGTGTGTGTGTGTGCGCGCGTGTGTTTTTGTTTGTTTGTGTGTGTTTGTGTTTTAGTCCATCCTGTCGCTGTACAACAAACATTCAGGAAAAACTAGAGAAGAGGCCAAACTGTCGTTCCTCAAAATCATCTACAAGTGGCCCACCTTCGGCTCCGCCTTCTTCGAAGTCAAGGTACTTTTACATACAGATACTCACTGTTCCATTTTAAAGCTGCACTGTGTAACTTTTCTAGTGGAGGGTCCATCACCTGCTTGTTTCTATGGATACGTCACTGCTCTGCCTGGAATGTTCCACAGTGTGACATTAAACAGCTCTACTTTACATTTATTCAATCACAGGTGGTTTTAGAGCTCAAAAATACCTAGAAAAACAGACATTCTGACTGTGAGCGGGGTCGCCTCTCCACAGATCTGACCTGTGAAACATTTCAGACAAAGCAATAACATCTCCATGGAGAAAAGCGTTTGACGGACCCTCCACCAGAAAAGTTACACAATGAACCTTTACAGCATAAGGTGAATCCACACACGTATTATGTCACAATCAGGACAGTGAGTCGCACAGTTTTAAAGCACTGCTCCTCACTGCTGAATCTGCGTGTTCCAGGATCCCACCGACTGAAAACACTTCACTTTTAAAACTGAAGCTTTTGTCTGTCTGTGGATGTTCAAATCATGAGTTATTTCTGTTTCGGTTGAAGCTGGTCCCTCCTAACAGGCGTTCATTTGTTTATCTGTTGCTATGGTGATATGGAACAGTGATTAACTGTGTCCTGAACTACCTGTGCAGGTTTACAAAAATAACACATGACAGTTAGAATTCTCTCTGACCCTGGTATAAGATTTCTTTCTCCCCTCAGCAGCGTTTTTCTCTCTGTTCCATCACAGCAAACGACCGACCCAAACTACCCCGAGACTCTGCTCATCGCCATCAACAAGCACGGAGTCAGCCTCATGCACCCCAAGAACAAGGTCAGAAACTCTGGAGTCATCAGGCTGAGAGTGGGCTTGTATCCACTTTATTCCTGAAGTTGCCGTGGGCGCCGCCGTCATCGTTGGGGTCGTATTATTTTGTACGGGGCCGATCCTCACAGCAGATCAGTTCAACGATAAAGGCGTTTTAAAGCCTCCAGAGAATCAGTGCAGTGGGACTTCTTGGTGCACATGAAAACTGAACATTTTACACAAACGAACCGACTTTATGTCATGTTTTAGCTGTGAAACTTTTCTCAAATTAGGAAGTAAGCGCAGTTTAGGAGTGTTTAGAGATAAAAGTGATGAATCTTTAGAGACAAAAGTCATGAATAGAGAGACAGGATGGAGGGAGGTTCATGTTCTAGAATTTGACGTCATCGTTTCAGATGGAGGGCTGAGGTCTACATAACTCTCTGGAAAATTCTCTATTATCAGAGGAACGGTTATAGGAACAGTGTGATTGGTCTAACAGGTGTCCACCCTTCAGACTCCGCCCCTGCAGCCAGGTGTTTCAGATACAAACATGTTGTCCCCCGTCCCCTTCTAGGACGTCCTGACCACTCACCCCTTCACAAAGATCTCCAACTGGAGCAGCGGGAACACCTACTTCCACATCACCATCGGCAACTTGATCCGAGGAAGCAAGCTGCTCTGTGAGACCTCCCTGGTGAGACACACGCCGATCCCACCGTGAAAATAAAAACCCACTTTGTTTAGACAATCTCCTGTGATTTTCCACATTAAATGGTAGAACTTCCTTTTCCATTCTCATGTGTCCTGATATCTGTATAATCCCTGGTTTAGTCCTGGCTTAGTCCTGGTTTAGTCCTGGTTTAGTCCTGGTTTAGTCCTGGTTTAGTCCTGGTTTAGTCCTGGTTCAGTCCTGGTTTAGTCCTGGCTTAGTCCTGGTTTTGTCCTGGCTTAGTCCTGGTTTAGTCCTGGTTTAGTCCTGGTTCAGTCCTGGTTTAGTCCTGGCTTAGTCCTGGCTTAGTCCTGGTTTAGTCCTGGCTTAGTCCTGGTTTAGTCCTGGCTTAGTCCTGGTTTAGTCCTGGTTTAGTCCTGGCTTAGTCCTGGCTTAGTCCTGGTTTAGTCCTGGCTTAGTCCTGGTTTAGTCCTGGTTTAGTCCTGGCTTAGTCCTGGTTTAGTCCTGGTTTAGTCTCTCTGCTCTTACACTTGTTCTGATCCAGTTTGTTCTAAACACATTCAGGTTCTGTTCTGTCCTGAAAATGGGACTTTTTTAGGATCCAGACCAGAGGAACATGAGGATCTGAGCTTTATATTTCCGAATTTAAATGGCCCCTATGGCGCTATTTTATAATGTCGTTTCCTCGTCACAAACACCTGGAGTTGTGTTTGTTTCATTCACATGTTTAACACACAAACCTGCAGATTTAACACGAGTTCTTCTCTCAAACTGAAAACACTCTGTTCCACCTTGTGATGTCATCATGTGGTGATACAGGAAGTGCTCCACTGTGTTTTTAAACTCCACACACCTTCACTAGAATCATTTGGATCATTTCAGTCCTGGAATTGCCGATCTCTACTGAACTAAAGGTAAAAGGAGCTGTTCACTTGAAAACTACCACTTGATGACATCACAAGGTGGAACAGAGCGTTTGGAGCTTTGGAGATGTAGACAGACTAATAAACTTTATAGTAATGTTTGTTTCTCTGAGCTGACCCTTGACCTTTCACAGGGCTACAAAATGGACGACCTCCTGACGTCGTACATCAGCCAGATGCTGACCACCATGACCAAACAGAGGACGGCCCGCGGCAGCACCACATGACCCCGCCCCCTCCACCTCGCCTCCCAGAATTCCCCGTTCCCAGAACAGATGGAGGCCCCTGTAATCCAAAATCCTCCACACAGACTAAAACATCATGAACTTTATATTGGAATAAACAAAATCTCACTTTGTCGCTTCTTGTTCAGAAACACGGCTTAAAGCTGCACTGTGTAACTTTTCTGGTGGAGGGTCCGTCAACTGCTTTTCTCCATGGAGATGTTGTTGCTTTGTCTGGAATGTCTCACAGTATGGCATTAAACCTTTCTATCGTCATGGAGACCAAACCAGACCAAGTTCCAGGTCAGATCTGTGGAGAGGCGACCCCGCTCACAGTCAGAATGTCTGTTTTTCTAGGTATTTTTGAGCTCTAAAACCACCTGTGATTGAATAAATGTAAAGTAGAGCTGTTTAATGTCACACTGTGGAACATTCCAGGCAGAGCAGTGACGTATCCAGAGCAATGACCTCCACCAGAAAAGTTACACAGTGCAGCTTTAGATAAGAAATACAGACAATAAGTGACATTCAAACTCCTCAAACTATATGAAAGTTATTCATTTAGAAAGTGTTTGTGCACCACAGTCTGAACCTCCGTCCCCTTCACCTCTTGCCTTTAATTTGTCCAGAGCTTCAAGAGCTTCTGTGACATCACCGTTGTCATAGCGATCCCGTTTCCTTTTGATTTGCTTATTACCGATAAACACATGTTTCAGTCTTTGTGCCACCTTCAACATGTGAGTTTCACATGAGTTTGCAAAAGTTTCATCACATTGTTTTTGTCATTATTTGTGTCTTTAGCAGTAAATCATATTTTACAAATGTGTGTAAATATTCTTCCTTAAAGTGGTGTATTCTGCAAAATGTACTAACGCTGTTCCCTCAACAAAAACATGCTTGAGGAGGTTTGAGATGTCGTCCATGCATGTTTGAGTAATCTAATGATCTTTCCCGGGCCCTATTCAAACTCTCCCTCCGGTAGCAACAGTACGATTCTGTACAAGGCTCCGCCCACAAGCCAACGAAGCAGAAGAGGAACTCTTCTGTCAAAAATGAAAGTGAAACTTACTAAACAAGTTAAATATGTGGACAAAACACTCAAAGGAAACATGGTGATCTAAATATGTGCTACAGGTAATACCCCATAATTATATATTATACATTATATATTATATAGAGATTTTATATAGAGAGTGGTTGGGTGCTCTTGTGGCTGACTGGCTCACACACTGAGCAGTTTTTGAAACTTTGTTTTTTGAGCTCAGTTTTTAACATCATATTATGGGATTTAAACAAACTCAGAAGTGCAGCATGTGCAGCTCAAAGGACACGAGTGAGGGACTGTTGGATTGTGGGAAATGAGCCGTTTGTTTTTCTCGTATCCATGGCGACTGCCCAAGAGATTAGCTAAGGAGCTATGGACATTTAAGATGCTACAGGCTTTTTACACCATATATGGCAGGAAACACCAGAGCGGAGTGAGGCCTTTCCTGTTGTCTTCATCTGGCGCCCCCTGGAGGCCACTGTGATGCTGCAGGACACAGAGGAGGGAGGGACACTTTTGGCTTTTCCACAGGATCTGCCGACCCTCCCTGACACCAGACCTCCTGTTAAACTGACCTGAGACCTTTGACCGAGAGACAAAGGGACCGAGATGTGCAGTGGAAATGTTCCTGCAGCAAAACTGGATCAGTTTGTTGCATCAAAACTTGAATTTCCCTCAGGATCAGTAAAGTCCACTGCGTTCCAAATTCTCATGGAAATTATATTTTTCTCTGATTTTGCCAAATTGTCAATATAAATGACAGTCATCATAATTTTCTAGTCATCAACCTTTAGAGAACAATTTGAAAGTTACTGAACAAACCAATGAAAACAGGATTTTATCAAAAATAAAAACTTCAAATTCACTGTTTCAAATTATTCTGCACCACAGAGTTTCAAACCATGTTATTGTTGTAAAGAACTGAAAATGTTCATTAGTTTATTTTTCAGTCAGAAGCATTTGCATATTACTGAAATCAAAAGTTATTTCAGTCCAAACATCTGAACAGGTCCAGTTCCATTTGAACATTGGACCCTTATTTGACAGGAGCTTCACAATTCTGCATCCACTGAACTGTGAGTTTGTGAAGAGTTTCTGCTTGAGTTTCTTTGCAGGATGTCAGAATATCCTCCCAGAGCTGCTGTTTGGATGTGAACTGCCTCCCGCCCTCATAGATCTTTCACTTGAGGAGCTCCAGAGGTTCTCAATAGGGTTGAGGTCAGGGGAGGATGGGGCCACACCATGAGTTTCTCTTCTTTTATGCCCATAGCAGCCGATGATGCAGAGGTGTTCCTCAGAGCATGAGATGGAGCATTGTCCTGCATGAAGATGATTTTACTACAGAAAACACGGTTCTTCTTTTTGTACCGTGGAAGAAAGTGTTCAGTCAGAAGCTCCACATACTTTACAGAGGTCATTTTCACACCTTCAGGGGCCCTAAAGGGCCCGACCAGCTCTCTCCCCATGATTCTGACCCAAAACATGAGTCCTCCACCTCCTCGCTGACGTCACAGCCTTGGGACATGGTGTTTGTCCACCAACCGTCCACCACTCCATCCATCTGGACCATCCAGGGTTCACGGCTCTCATCAGTGAACAGACTGTTTGAAAATGAGTCTTCATGTATTTCTGCTACAAATCGCTCAATAGTTCGATGATCAGGCTTAAGTTTTCGTGAAATATCTAAGGTTTTCATACCTTGTCCACGGTATTCAACTATTTTACGGTTTTCGGCACTAGATCCTTTTTCTTTCCCATGTTGCTTGAAAATGGTGCTCTGCTTAATAATGTGGAACGTCCTTGTTAAATCGTTGTTCCTTTAATTGGACCTGACAAACTCATTGGCTCAGGTGTGTGAGATTGATTTCACTGACCCTGACACAAGACCATCCATGAGTTTCACTCACTTAACTCACTTATGACACTTAAACACAATTTGCATAATAATTTGGAACACTTTGTATTTAACATGGAGCAGTAAGAAGTTGGTTTACTGAGGCTGCGGGAAAAGCCTCACTGCTTATGGCTCAGCGGGACCGTGGATCGTCCTGTCCGGCTTCTGTGCGCTCATTGTGGGAGAGCGGGGCTTTAGTAAAGGCTGGCCGCCCGGAGTGCCTTGCCAGCCGGGTTGCAGCTGTTGCCTCGTCACGGTGAACGTCCACACTCAGAGCTCATCACTGTGTGATGTCTCACCAACTGTCCTGGCTCACTTTGTCCGATGGTTATCATTTATATTATTATCTTTAAATGCATTCATCTGTGTTATCCTGAATATCCCGAACAGTATGTAATTCCATGCAGATCCTCCAACAGTCTATGCCATGCAGATCAGATATTTTTTGTTGTCCCAAGAGTTTAAAAAAAAAAAAAAAAAGAAACTGGAAAACACTCATTTAAATTTAAAGCTCCCTTTGATTGGAACAATCTTCCCTCATCGATTTGCCCTTTAACTTCTGTTCCTTCATTTAAAAATGCTGTGGTGCAATATTTATATAAGTCATGTAATTGTTTTTAACCATCTTATTTCATGTTGACTATTTTTGTGACTATATTTGAACTCTGTTTTAGTTTTTACTCATATATTACTTATTCTGTGTCTAACAGTCAAATATGAGTGAGTGTGTGTATGATTGTGTTGATTTTGTTTTGTTTTTTCTCTTTTATTTTGAATGTGTGTCTTTGTTATAATTTTGAGGACTCCATCTCAAGAGGCTTATCCTCCAAACAAATAAAAAAAATTGAACCTCATTCGTAATGACTGGTGCCCCTGGTGCCACACGTGTGATGAGGGCGCCACAGGTCTTTTTTTGGGAATTTAATAATCGGTCACATTTTCATATAGCGCTTTTCCACTTTCTAGGCACTCAAAGCACTTTACATCAAGGAACCACACACCCATTCATACACCAGTGTGCGCAGACACTGGAGGCGAGATGAGTCAAGTGCCCTGCCCAAGGACACAACAATAGCATTCATCTGTGGGAGCTGGAATTGCACCACCAACCTGTGAGTCTGACCTTTCTACCAGTGATGTACATGTAAATAGTTCCTTTTTCTGGTAACACAGAGTCTCAGCCTCAGCGTCAGTGTCACGTCCTGTCGTTTTATCTCTGTGGTTTTTGCAGAGTCGTGTTGAAATGAATAAATATTTAAAGATAAAGACAGATAAAGCTGTGCTGGATGTCACTGACAACATGTTCAAAAGTACAAATAAAATAAAAATGAATGAAGACTTGAGCAGAGGACACTTCTGTGTTTAGAAAGAGACATGTTTGTGTCTCAGTGCTAACGCTAAAGCTAATGTTGAGGCAGAATAAATATTCTACATGTATTCTACATATACAAATAATGAGGAAGTCTTTATTTTAATTCATTTGAATTTGAATGGGTTGTTTGTTTTAAGTTTTACGATTTGAATAAAAGTGACTGTTAGCTTTGGGACAGTGCGTTAGCTAGCATGCTGCTATTAGTTATTTTCATCACACAGTAACACTGGTTTTGTTTTTCACATTTTAATGACAGTAAAAATCAGGCACAGCACCTTTAAAGACAGACGTGACAGCTTTAAACGCAGATAATGAAAGCTCTAGAGCTCTGGAATAAATGAACCATCCATTCAGTTTGGTTTCTTTTCATTTTTATTTTGTAAGTGGTAAATGTGTGTAGAATCCCTCAGTCGTCCAGGAAGAATCCAAAGCAAAAGGAGAAATTTAATTTGTCAACTGGACAGAGTTTATTTGGTCGAACCAAATAAACTCTGTCCAGTTAACAAATTAAATTTCTCCTTCTGCTAAAGTGGTAAATGAAATTGTAAATGTAAACTTGCTGTTCATACACTGTGTTCTTTTTTGGAATTCTGTCAATGTTTAATAGGATTTGGCGTTAGAAGTAATTTTTATTTCAGCCTAAACCCTTTCGGTCGTGATCCATGGGGTTGTAGTCTATGTTTTTTTGTAGTACTGCAAAATGACAGAATAAACTACTACTATTATTACTACTACTACTGCTACTACTACTACTACTACTACTACTACTACTACTACTACTACTACTACTGCTACTACTACTACTACTACTGCTACTACTACTACTGCTACTACTACTACTGCTACTACTACTACTACTACTACTACTACTACTGCTACTACTACTACTACTACTGCTACTACTACTACTACTACTACTGCTACTACTACTACTACTACTGCTACTACTACTACTGCTACTACTACTACTACTACTACTACTACTGCTACTACTACTACTACTACTACTACTACTACTACTACTACTACTACTACTGCTACTACTACTACTACTACTACTACTACTACTGCTACTACTACTACTACTACTACTACTACTACTACTACTACTACTAGAGGTGGTATTATCTCCCCCATGTTCTAACGCTGTTCCCTCATCAGAAACTCGCCTGAGGAGGTTTCAGATGTCCTCCATCCATGTTTGAGGACGTTACCTTCGACAGTCTTGCTCCTGATTGGCTCGTCGGTTGCTTTGATGCCCTGGACCAGTGTGAGACAAATCGATAAACTGACAGGATGAGCTGTTTGTGGAAAGTTTTACATCTGATTTCACATTTCTGACCTTACGAGAAAAACCACAAAGGATCAAGAGATAAGAACATGTTACAAACAGGACTCTGAAAGACCAGACTCAGACCCGGTTCAGTCCCGGTTCAGACCTGCTTCAGTCCCGGTTCAGACCTGCTTCAGTCCTGGTTCAGACCTGGTTCAGTCCCAGTTCAGACCCGGTTCAGTCCCGGTTCAGACCTGCTTCAGTCCTGGTTCAGACCTGGTTCAGTCCCGGTTCAGACCTGCTTCAGTCCCGCTTCAGACCCGGTTCAGTCCCGGTTCAGACCTGCTTCAGTCCCGGTTCAGACCTGCTTCAGTCCCGGTTCAGACCTGCTTCAGACCTGCTTCAGTCCCGGTTCAGTCCTGGTTCAGTCCCGGTTCAGACCCGGTTCAGACCTGGTTCAGACCTGGTTCTGTCCCGGTTCAGATCAGACCTGGTTCAGTCCTGCTTCAGACCTGGTTCAGACCTGCTTCAGACCTGGTTCTCGGACATGTTCCTCAGGGTGCTGCTCCTGTCCCTCTGGTGTTGGGGTGAGTTCTGGCTCTTCTTCTTCACAGACTTTGATGTAAAATTTGCCCTGTTTAAAAAAAAACTAAACTAAAATATTCCAGTCTGACCTGGACCATGGTTCTTGTCCCAGCGCTGCATCGCGTCAGTATTTCTGTTTCAAAGCTCCACACGGCCGTCTGTGGTTTTACCCTAATACCTGTTTGGAGACTGAGATACTGGAGATGAGATGTTTGATTCACAATCACCTGAAGAGAATGTCACAGGTTTGGGTTTATTGTTAAATGTGCAGATTTCTTGTGGCCAAGAGAAGTTTAAAAGTACGGTTAAAAAAAAGAGCATAGTGTTGTAACAACAGAAAAAAAATCATTTATTACAATAAAATGAGGTTAAAATAATCAAATCCCTTGAATAAAACCAGTGAAAAGTGTAAAAATTAAAACAAAGTAGAAAAAATACCAAGAGAGTCCTGTGTCTGTGTGTGTGTCTGTGTGTGTGTCTGTGTCTGTGTGTGCGTGTGCAAATTCAGTTTATCTGATAAATCTTTTGTATTTATGTATTTAATAAAAGTATTTAAAATAAAGTTTCACATGTAAACCTGTGACATCACAGTGTGTGAACCATAGACTGTACATAAAAACTGACAAAGCTAACGCGCTAGCTGCCGCGTTCCAGACAGGAAGTTAGCTTGGGGGCACTTCCTGCTCCTGCTCCAGAGGCACCCATTGACTTACATTGGAATACTGTGGCTGAGTTTTTTGGTCTGAAAGTGTTCGTATTAACGCGCTCTACATGATCCTGGGGTTTTTCTTTGTCATTTTGTCCATCAAAAAAATCCTATTCATAATATAGAGCCTGTCTCCAAATTCACTCCTGTAACCGTGAGCACTGCGAGCTTCATTTGAGTGGAGCTGAATGTGTGTGAACATGTTTGTGTTTCTATGTGACGACAGGGAAACCGGTGACATCACTGTGTGGCTAAATAAATAAATACAGAAGTGAGTAAACGTGCGTTTTCATCTGACATAAAGTATCTGAAGTACAGAGGCGTCGTGCTGCACCACAGTCTCTTCCTGTCCCTGTGGTTTAAGGCTCAGAACAGCGGCCATTTTGTGCACAGCTCTGTGTCATGTGACCAACAGACGCCATTTTGTAACATGAACTCTGTGTGCAGGGGCCCTGGCAGAAAACAACAGCCCAGCAGGTAAGAACCACTCAGCAACACACACACACACACACACACACACACACACACACACACACACACACACACACACACACACACCAGGAGTCTAACCCACAACCTCCAACCCACAACCTCCTCACTGAGAGGAGTGTGTGTGTGTTTTTGCTCAGATAAAGGGGCGGGGCCTCATTGCTCAGGTAAAGGGGCGGGGCCTCATTGCTCAGGTAAAGGGGCGGGGCCTCACTGCTCAGGTAAAGGGGCGGGGCCTCACTGCTCAGGTAAAGGGGCGGGGCTTCACTGCTCAGGTAAAGGGGCGGGGACTCACTGCTCAGGTAAAGGGGCGGGGCTTCACTGCTCAGGTAAAGGGGCGGGGCCTCACTGCTCAGGTAAAGGGGCGGGGCCTCACTGCTCAGGTAAAGGGGCGGGGCCTCACTGCTCAGGTAAAGGGGCGGGGCTTCACTGCTCAGGTAAAGGGGCGGGGCTTCACTGCTCAGGTAAAGGGGCGGGGCTTCACTGCTCAGGTAAAGGGGCGGGGCTTCACTGCTCAGGTAAAGGGGCGGGGCTTCACTGCTCAGGTAAAGGGGCGGGGCTTCACGGTTCAGGTAAAGGGGCGGGGCTTCACTGCTCAGGTAAAGGGGCGGGGCCTCACTGCTCAGATAAAGGGGCGGGGCCTCATTGCTCAGGTAAAGGGGCGGGGCCTCACTGCTCAGGTAAAGGGGCGGGGCTTCACTGCTCAGGTAAAGGGGCGGGGCCTCACTGCTCAGGTAAAGGGGCGGGGCCTCACTCTGTCTCTTGTCTGTTCAGAGCCGCTCAGGCTGGTGGGAGGGGCCAGTCGCTGTGGTGGGACTCTGGAGGTGAAACTCAGAGGACAGTGGAGACGGGTGGTGCCCTCTGGACTCTGGGACCAGGAGGCCACAGCTGCTGTGTGCAGAGCCCTGGACTGTGGCTCTGTTGTTTATGGAGGACGCAGAGATGATTTTCCACAGAGTCCTGTGTGGAGCGTCTCACTTGACTGTGTGAAGACGTCTTCAGTGAGAGGATGTGTCTCTGGTCTATCCTCCTCTCCCTGGGCTCTGGAGGTGATGTGTTCAGGTAAAAATCTGATCTTACAGTTTTATGTCTCTCAGATGTTTTTTTCTATTTGCTCCAGAGGAGTGTCAGGTGTAAAATGTGCGACGTCCAATCAGAGTTTAGATCACAGACACACACACACACACACACACACACACACCTCTGTATCACACAGAGACAGTAGGTCTTGTGTTGAACTTGTGGTTTCTCATTTTATTCAAATCTAAATCAGAACATTAAACACACACGTCTCACAACAGTAATATATATATTTACCACAGATATACTGTATATCTGCACTACAGTGGAGATGTCACATGTGTGCGTCCTGTAGAGGTTTTGCACCGTCACGTGACCCCCATAGCAACAGTAACTACGCCGCCATGGCACCGGGCACGCAACATCAAACATGGCTGCTAAACAGAACGAGCGTGTTCCATCTCTCCCGAAATATCTGGAATCTCTAACCTCAGATGAGCGAAAAAACTCCTTGGAAAAGCTAAAATCAATCTGTAATATTGATCCTACAATGTGAGCACCAACTTATGCTCGGATTTGATAGAATTGTGGCCAGAAGTAGAATTTCCGGATAAATCAAACTACTTGATCTTTGCGTCCAGTAGCTGCACCAAAGAGCAGATCAAGGCTTATAAGTGTCAAGAGGTGAACCAGTATTTTGTTTCTGGGCGGGTCAGATGTTTTTATGTAGGAAAAACTCGCAGTAACGTCAAGGTTTTGATCGTTAAAGTGTTTTCCAGCTCACATAGAACCATGTCACTCGCCATAGAACCAACGTTTTCTTTATTGTTTTGCTTATCAACAACGATGACTTCTAGAATTAATTGTTTTTTGCGGGCGGATCTTTCTAACGTTCGCGAGTCTCTTTTCATGGCTGATTCTTTCGTAGTTTGGCTCTTCGACTCGTGCCCATATTGATCGTAGGAGCCCAGTCTGGGTTCGTTGGATCGTAAACTGGTGCAGGTTTTCCTGGATAAATGAATGACATTTTAGTTCAGTAAGTTTTCTTCTTTCATTAAATAAACTATGAAACAATCTGAAGAGCAAATACCTCGATGAAAGTGACGTGAGCAAACTTCAGGTGTCATGATGGCACCATTCCAAATCTCTTCGTGGTTTATGTTTGTAAGCCATAATTCCCGTCTTTTTTCAATAATTCCCTTATTTGAGCTCCTGATGAATAATTTCCAGAGGAACAGTGAAAAAACGAATCGTTTTATCCCTTTCAGAACGGCTCGACCAGCCAAATACACAACAAAACCTGCCCATGTTTCTCTGACGATACTGAGCTGAAGACAATCACATGCCCAGTGTCATGGCGGCATAGTTACCGTTGCTATGGGGGTCACATGACAGTGCGAAGTGTCTATTGGCTCAGAGTGGTGATGTCACACGTGTGTGCGTCCTATTGGCTCAGAGTGGTGATGTCACACATGTGTGCGTCCTATTGGCTCAGAGTGGTGATGTAACACATGTGTGCGTCCTATTGGCTCAGAGTGGTGATGTCACACATGTGTGCGTCCTATTGGCTCAGAGTGGTGATGTAACACATGTGTGCGTCCTATTGGCTCAGAGTGGTGATGTAACACATGTGTGCGTCCTATTGGCTCAGAGCGGTGATGTCACACATGTGTGCGTCCTATTGGCTCAGAGTGGTGATGTAACACATGTGTGCGTCCTATTGGCTCAGAGTGGTGATGTAACACATGTGTGCGTCCTATTGGCTCAGAGCGGTGATGTCACGTGTGTCCACAGACTCGGTGCGGCTGGTCTCGGGGTCCGGTCTGTGCTCAGGATCAGTGCAGATCTGGGACGGGTCCTGGACCGGGGTCTGTGACGGGGACTTGGGCCAGCGGGGGGCAGAGGTGCTGTGCAGGGAGCTGGGCTGTGGGACTCCTTCTCTCCCCCAGGGGGCGCTCTCTCCTCTGGGACAGACGTTCCACTGTGAGGGCCATGAGTCTGCTCTGATGGACTGTCCCCGCTCCGCCTCAAGGACCTGCTCCTCTGGAGCCGCTGTCAACCTCACCTGCTCAGGTAAAGGGGCGGGGCCTCACTGCTCAGGTAAAGGGGCGGGGCCTCACTGCTCAGGTAAAGGGGTGGGGCCTCACTGCTCAGGTAAAGGGGCGGGGCTTCACGGTTCAGGTAAAGGGGCGGGGCCTCACTGCTCAGGTAAAGGGGCGGGGCCTCACTGCTCAGGTAAAGGGGCGGGGCTTCACTGCTCAGGTAAAGGGGCGGGGCCTCACTCTGTCTCTTGTCTGTTCAGAGCCGCTCAGGCTGGTGGGAGGGGCCAGTCGCTGTGGTGGGACTCTGGAGGTGAAACTCAGAGGAGAGTGGAGACAGGTGGATGTGCCCTTTGAACTCTGGGACCAGGAGGACACAGCTGCTGTGTGCAGAGCCCTGGACTGTGGCTCTGTTGTTTATGGAGAACACAGAGGTGGTTTTCCACAGAGTCCTGTGTGGATGGTCTCACCTCACTGTGTGAAGACGTCTTCAGTGAGAGGATGTGTCTCTGGTCTATCCTCCTCTCCCTGGGGTCTGGAGGTGATGTGTTCAGGTAAAAATCTGATCTTACAGTTTTATGTCTCTCAGATGTTTTTTTCTATTTGCTCCAGAGGAGTGTCAGGTGTAAAATGTGCGACATCCAATCAGAGTTTAGATCACACACACATGCACACACGCGCACACACACACACACACACACACACACACACACACACACACACACACACACACACAAATTTTTAACAGATGTTTATTGTGTCAAAAAAAATGTTGCATTGAATTCCGTCCACACCTCGTGTTATCGTCACATAAAAAGAGACAGAAACAGAGAGAGATTTTTTTTTTTTTTAACAGACCTTTATTGTGTCTGTCAAAAACATTTTACACTGAAATTTCATCTACACCTCGTGCTGTTTACATAAACGTTATTGACATTACATGTGCACACTATTTACACGATTTACACTATTTACAAAAACAGGTCCAAAACAGAGTTGTCCCTCCTTCACAGAGGCTACCACCCCCCTAAAGTTCCAGAGCTCCTCAAAGTCCCAGAGCTCCTCAAAGTCCCAGAGCTCCTCAAAGTCCCAGAGCTCCTCAAAGTTCCAGAGCTCCTCAAAGTTCCAGAGCTCCTCAAAGTCCCAGCACTCCTCAAAGCCCCAGCGCTCCTCAAAGCCCCAGCGCTCCTCAAAGTCCCAGAGCTCCTCAAAGTCCTCCTCATCACTGTTCATGGACTAGAGGCCAAACTCCAGCCTGAGTCTGGCCTGCACCATCCTGACAAACAGGACCTCACACTGATCCTGCAGTCTCCTCCTCCTGCTCACATACACCGCCATCTTGGCCTGTCCCAACAGGAAGCTCAGCACCTGTCCCCTCCTCCTGCTCTGCACAGAGTATCTGAGCCCACACACAAACACCTGTGCGTTAAACACCTGCCCCACACTCCTGAACACTGCCCCCTGCAGGTGGAACAGCGGTGTCAGACGCACACACTCCCAGAAGCAGAGGAACACCATCTCTCTGAGCCCACAGAAAGGACAGTTCTCCTCTACAGCACTGTTCATGTTATGGACCAAAGAATTGACCGCCACTGTTCCATGCAGCAGCCTCCACTGCAGGTCTCCCTGTCTCTTGGTGAGGGGGGCTTGTACAGGAAGCCCCAGGCTGGGCTGAGGGCAGGGGCCAGGCCCAGGTGAGCTCTCCACACCGTGTCTGGGCGGGCACAAAGTTTGCGATGGTTCAGGGCCTGGACCATAAGTTTGTAAAAAGTCTTTCCAGAGGCTGCTTCCAGGGATGCAGACACAGGACAGGACAGCAGAGGGCCTGAGGAGTCCACGAGGTCAGGACTCAGGATGATGCCGGGGAAGGGGTCAGTAGAGTCTGGAGACAGTGAGCCAGAACTGAACCCTCTGAGCAGAGTCCACTCCTGTTCTGTCAGTCACTGCCTCCAGTGACACAGGAGCCGCTCCAGGGTGCGAATGGACCTCAGACCCAGGTGAGCAGCCAGAGTTTCTGTGGTGTCCATGTCAGGTCCAGTCCTCTCCAGCAGCTGCTCCAGAGTGAGGACCCCCCCCAGAGCCGAAACGGTCACACAGCACAGGTTGCACCCAGTCAGGATAGTCCAGGGGCTCTTGTAGGAGCCAGAAGAGTGAGCTATACTCCTGTCACTGCTTCCTCAGCATGCTCCACACAGACAGCAGGCCACGATAGAAAAGAGGGAGGGAGTCTGGTCAGTGGTTAGAGAGGAACAGTGAGAGGCCCAGGCCCCATGCCCTCTGCAGGATGGACACAGCTAGAGTCCTCCACGGCAGCTCCTCGGGACCTGTCAGGAGCCTCTGGAGAAACTGCAACCTGAAAGCAGCTCCTCGACTGGCCAGATGGATGAGTCCCTGTCCACTCTGCTCCTTAGGGAGGTAGAGCACCGCTTGTGGAACCCAGTGCAGCTTGTCCCAAAAAAGTCTACTAGGATTGTCTGGATCGTGGACAGGAGAGAGGGAGGCGGGTCCACGCACATAAACTTGTGCCACAGGGCAGAGGAGACCAGGTTATTAATCACGAGCACTCTTCCCCAGTAAGACATTTTGGGTAGCAGCCACCTCCACCTGTTCAGACGACCCTGGACGTTCTCCACTGTCTGGTCCCAATTCTTTTGAAGACTGCCAGAGCCCAGGAAAACCCCCAGATATTTAAACCCTCCCATGCTCCAAACTAGTCCACCTGGCAACCTGACACCCCGCAGCCTGTCACCAACCAAAATGACCTTGCTTTTACTCCAGTTAACTTTAGCACTTGAAATTTGGCCAAACTGGTGAACTATGTGGGCCACACAGTCAATGTCCCTCTATGAGCTCACAAACAACATCACATCATCAGCATAGGCCGACACCTTAAAGGGGAAAGGACACCCAGGGATCTGCGCCCCCTGCAGGTCTGACCTGAGTCGGTGCAGGAGCAGCTCAATGGCCAGAGTGTACAACATCCCAGATCAGGAACAACCCTGTCTGATGCCCCTCCCCACACTGAAAGGAGCAGTAAGACCCTCATTAATCTTCAGTACACTCATGATGTCACTGTACAGGGTCTGGATGTAAGCAATGAAACCAGGGCTGAACCCAAACGCGGCCATGGCTCTCCAAAGGTATTCGTGTTCAACCCGGTCAAACGCCTTTTCCTGGTCTATTGAAATCAGACCCAGGTTGATGCCCAATGATCTGGAGACCTCCAAAACATCCCTAATTAGTGTGATGTTATCACTAATAAGCCTGCCAGGCACACAGTAGGTTTGGTCCATGTGGACTATGGATGCCATTGCTTCCCGCAGCCGGGATGCCAGTACTTTGGACAGGATTTTATAGTCCGTGCAGAGCAGCGACACCAGCCTTCAGTTCTTCAACAGTTGCAGGTCTCCCCTCTTTGGCAGCAGGGCGAGCACTGCTCTGCAACAGCTCAGAGGCAGGCGGCCACCCTGCAGAGTGTCCCTGATGACCTCCAGAAGATCCTCTCCCAATATGTCCCAAAAAGCCTTATAAAAATCAGCTGAGAGACCGTCTATTCCAGGAGCTCTGCCTGTTTTCAGGCTCCCGACAGCAGCGGTCAGCTCAGCCATAGTCACAGGAGCCTCCAGCTTACAATTCTGCTCTGCGCTGACCTGAGGCAGACTGTCCTCAAACCGCCTTCCCATGTCAGCGCTGAGACGCAGTTCCACTGAAAACAGGTTTTTGTAAAAACTGGAGGCATGACTCCTAATCTCTGAGTCTGTGATTATGCTGCCGCTATCAGAGCGCAGCAAGTGAATAATTTTCCTCTGACCATTCTTTTTCTCCAGACTGAAGAATTGAGACGGACCATCCATCTGGGAGAGGTCCATATGGTGGGACCGGACCAGAGCCCCTTGTGCAGAGGTGCCCAGCAGGCTGACCAAAGCCGACTTTTTTGTTTTGAGGGACTGTAAACACCCCCGTTCTCCTGTAGACTCTGCTAAAGACTGCAGCTCTACTATCTGTATCTCCAGCTCCTTCACACGCCGGGCCCTGTCCCCCGTGACACCATGAGTGTACTGCTGACACAGCTGTTTGATCTGGGCTTTACCAAAGTCCCACCACTGCTGAAGACTGATCAACTGTGCTTTACAATTCCTGTGTGATTCCCAAAACAATGCAAAAGCAGATTTAAAAGATTTATCATGTAGCAACGAGGTGTTAAAATGCCAGTAAGCACTACAAACACGGACATTAGAAATATGTACATCACACACTACAAGATTATGGTCCGAAATGCCCACAGGACTAATGTGAGCAGATGTACAGACAGACAGCTGGTGTCTGAGGTAGTACACACGGTCCAGGCGAGCTAGAGCCAGTCTATTGTCCTTACAGTGAGACCATGTGTACTGCCTGTCACCTGGATGCAGAGTCCTCCACACATCCTCCAGGCTGTGCGTCTCTGTGAGCCGCTGCAGCCTGAGGGAGGAGGCAGGGTGGGGCTCACGATGGTTCCGGTCCAGTTGTGGCTCTGTAGTACAGTTCCAGTCTCCAGCCACAAACAGGAAGTCCCCAGTATCCCTACACCTCCTAATGCACTCACACATAGTGTCCATCACAACCAGTCTTTGTGCTCCTGTGCATGGCGTGTACACACACAGGAATAGTACTGCAGTGTCCTCAAAAAGAGCACGCACCTGCAGCACACGCCCTGCCACCACCTCCTCTGCCTCCACGGTAACGGGCAGAAAACTCCAGGAGAAGAGCAGTCCCACCCCTGCGCTGCAGTTGGAGCCATGACTGAGAAAAACCTGCCCGCTCCACTCCCTGCTCCACTCAGCCTCTAACTCAGGAGTGCTATGGGTCTCCTGCAGCAGCACCACGTCCAGCCTCTTCATCTATATGAGCTGGAAGACGGCTGCACGCTTAGTTTTGTCTCTGGCTCCATTAAGGTTTAAAGTACCCACTTTAAAGTCACACGATTAAAGTTAAAATGAGCACACAATAGAAAACATATACACTGGCATTTAAACTGGATAAAAACATCATTACATTAAGACTTGACTTGCCGCTTGGGCCTTGACTTTAATGAGTAATTTCCTCAAACGATACACCTCCTGGTCTGTGAGCACCTCTTCCTCAGGTGTGGCTGGGCAGCGTGTGAGGGGCCGGGCTGACTCTGTGAACAGCTTCAAGTTTGGGAAAAAAATGTTCCACTTTCACACTCCTCACTCCTTTGGTCTCCTTTAAGAACTTTTTGATGTCAGCAGCTGAATAGTGCTCAGCTCCTGTGCTGTTAGAGTCTATCTGGGAGCGGTTTAAACCTTAGAGCTGCGTGTTACCTTTGAGGGCTTTTCACTATTCTGGGAACTGCCAACATTTTTCCTTTTTTGAGGATAAGCAAATAAGTCATCCTCATCCGACATGCCCTCCTCTAAATAGTCACTGTCCTCCTCCCCAGCACTGTCCCTGGGCTCTGCGCTCTGGCTCTGTGATGCAGAGTTCAGGTCGGCAGCCACCTGCTGCCCGCCAGGCAAAACACTGTTCTCAGTTTGCGAGTCATTGGGAGGAGACGGAGCCGCGCCAGAAAATACGGGAAGAGGGGGACCCGTAGCAGGAGTTGCGGGGCCCGAAGCGGGAGGCGCAGGCTCAGACACGGGCTCCACGGGGAGGTCCGAGTCTTGCGCGGCGCAGGAGCAGTTGGCTCCGTGGCTGCGTCACCCATGGGCTCCGCCGCAGACTCAGCATTGTCATCAGTGGAGGCTGGCGCTGGGGCCACGGTGCGTGCGTCATTACGCACTATTGGATCAACTCGCTCTGGACATGCTCTGATTAAATGTCCTTCTGCGCCGCAGCCAAAACATTTCATCGTGTCAGAGGTGGCAAAAACCATGTAGTTGAAACGCTCTATTTTAAAGCTGAAAGACACATCAAGATCCGTACGATTGTCTTTGAGCACTATCATCACTTGTCTACGGTGGCATATAACGTGCTTTAGCAAGGGGGACTTACAGTCGAGCAAAATCATTTTGATCGGCGACACAAACTGGCCAAAACGCGACAGTTCCATTGCCAAGATGTCATTCTTGATGAACGGAGGAGCGTTGAAGATAGGGTTGGAGATACAGGTGTATACAAACCCTGGATGACGGCTCCTTT
>CM057098.1:32002972-32047972 GCA_029959045.1 Taenioides sp. WSHXM2023
AACTCATTTCGGCCGCTTGTATCCGCGATCTCGTCCTTTCGGTCATTACCCAAAACTCATGACCATAGGTGAGGGGAGGAACGTAGACTGACGGTAAATCCAGAGCTTTGCCTTTCGGCTCAGCTCCTCTTCACCACAACGGTCCGGTACAGCGACCACATCACTGCCGATGCTGCACCAATCCGCCTGTCAATCTCACGCTCCATCCTCCCCTCACTCGTGAACAAGACCCCGAGATACTTGAACTCCTCCACTTGAGGCAGGGACTCTCCACCCAGAGAGGGCGCCACCTTTTTCCGGTCGAGAACCATGGCCTCGGATTTGGAGGAGCAGATCCTCATCCAGCCGCTTCTCACTCGGCTGCAAACCGCCCCAGTGCACGTTGGAGGTCCCAGTCCGATGAAGCCATCAGGAGAACATCATCTGCAAACAGCAGAGATGAGATCCTGTGGTCCCCAAACTGGATCCCCTCCGGCCCCTGACTGAGCCTAGAAATTCTGTCCATAAAAACAATGAACAGAACCGGTGACAGGGGCAGCCCTGGCGGAGTCCAACATGCACCTGGAACAGGTCCGACTTACTACCAGCGATGTGAACGCAGCTCCTGCTCCGGTCATACAGGGACCGGACAGCCCTTAACAAAGAGCCCCGGACCCCATACTCCCAGAGCGCCCCCCACAGGATCCCACGAGGGACACGATTGAATGTCTTCTCCAGATCCACAAAGCACATGTGGACTGGGCAAACTCCCATGAACCCTCGAGCACCCGATGGAGAGTATAGAGCTGCTCCAGTGTTCCACGGCCGGGACGAAAACCACACTGCTCCTCCTGGATCTGAGGATCGACCATCGGTCGGATTCTCCTCTCCAGTACCCTGGAATAGACCTTACCGGGGAGGCTGAGGAGTGCGATTCCCCCGTAGTTGGAACACACCCTCCGGTCCCCCTTCTTAAACAGAGGGACCACCACCCCGGTCTGCCAGTCCAGAGGTACTGTCCCCGACCGCCACGCGATGTTGCAGAGACGTGTCAGCCAAGACAGCCCCACAACATCCAGAGACTTAAGATACTCGGGACGGATCTCATCCACCCCTGGAGCCTTGCCACCGAGGAGCTCAAACACCTCAGTGACTTCAGCCAGGGTGATGGACGAGTCTGCCTCCGAGTCCCCAGCCCGCTTCCTCCTCAGAAGACGTGATGGTGGGGTTGAGAAGATCCTCAAAGTATTCCTTCCACCCTCCAACAACATCCCCAGTCGAGGTCAACAGCTCTCCACCAGCACTGTAAACAGTGTTGGTGAAGCACTGCTTCCCCCTCCTGAGGCGCTGGACGGTTTGCCAGAATTTCCTTGAGGCCGTCAGATAGTCCTCCTCCTTGGCCTCTCCGAACTCCTCCCAACCCCAAGTTTTTGCCTCTGCGACTGCCCAGGCTGCAGCACACTTGGCCCACTGGTACCTGTCAGCTGTCTCAGGAGTCCCATGAGCCAACAAGGCCCGATAAGACTCCTTCTTCAGCCTGACAGCATCCCTTACTTCCGGTGTCCACCACCGGGTTCGGGGATTGCCGCCGTGACAGGCACCACAGGCCTTACGACCACAGCTACGAGCAGCCACATCAACAATAGAGGCCGAGTAACAAAGTCCACTCGGACTCCATGTCCCCAGCCTCCCCCGGAATCTGGGAGAAGCTCTCCCAGAGGTGTGAGTTGAAGGTCCCCCTAACAGAGGGCTCTGCCAGACGTTCCCAACAGACCCTCACTATACGCTTGGGCCTGCTAGGTTTTTCCGGCTTCCTCCCCCGCCAGCGAACCCAACTCACAACCAGGTAGTGAGCGGTTGACAGCTCTGCCCCTCTCTTCACCTGAGTGTTCAAGACACGCGGCCGGAGGTCAGATGACACGACAACAAAATCGATCATCAACCTCCGGCCTAGGGTGTCCTGATGCCACGTGCACTGATGGACACCCTTGTGCTCGAACATGATGCTCGTTATGGTCAACACAAATTAGTACATAAATACATGAATTAAATTAAATTAACTTAAGCTCAAGTAATAAACCAATAAATAAACAATAAATTAACAGTAATAAATTAGTCAATGCCATAGTTCAAAGCAATATACATTTGGTCAGAGATAATCATCACATTTCATCAAACAATAATAAGTTTAAGTCAAGCTACAAATCAACAAAAATATAGTGCACCTTTAAATGTATAAATCAAAGTCATAATGTACTTCAGTTCAGTTTACTATTATGGAAAAAAAAAAAAATGCTCAGATATTCTTTTGTTTGTTGCGCAACAGGGATCGGGGGTCAATTCAAAATAGCCATAGCCGCTTGGGCTTTGTGCTAAAAAAGAAAAGTGCCGTAATGTCCAAAACGGCACAACGAATGTATTGATTTAATTCGAGGTCCTCAGCAAAAGGTTCGGCTGAGGTATAAACAAAAACAGAACGGAGATTAAACTAAAAAGTCTGCTTATTGGTCGCGCCGACCGCATTTGTTTGCATGCTAGGTTAGCATTAGCTTGGTGATATTTGCAAGGGTGTTCTCAGGTTGGTAACAATCACCGATAACTTTTTAAAAATAAAAGTCCGTCACTCACCGTTGAGCGGGTATTGATGGGATCGTAGGCTGAATAGATCTGTTGAGTAGTCTTTATAGATAAGCAGTTTAATAGTTTTCATCCAACAATCCAGTCAGAGCGGGAGCAGCACCGGAGGAGTGGAGCAGGAGGACACGTGACAAGTGACACCGGAACTTAAAGGAAGTTATCCCGTCACAATAAAGTTGTAACCGGAAGTGGGCTAATGGACATGGGTTACAGAGAGACAGATTGAGACAGAGAAAGAGAGACAGAGACAGAGAGAAACAGAGAGAGAAACAAAGAAACAGAGAGACAGACAGAGAGAGAGACAGACAGAGACAGAGAGAGAGACAGTAGGTCTTGTGTTGAACTTGTGAAGTTGTGGTTTCTCATTTTATTCAAATCTAAATCAGAACATTAAACACTACACACATCTGTGTGTCTCTCTCACACACACACACATACACACACACACACACGCACACACAGACAGACACACGCACACACAGACGTCTCACAACAGTAATATATATATTTACTATAGATATACTGTATATCTGCACTACAGTGGTGATGTCACACATGTGTGCGTCCTACTGGCTCATAGTGGTGATGTCACACATGTGTGCGTCCTATTGGCTCAGAGTGGTGATGTCACACATGTGTGCGTCCTATTGGCTCAGAGCAGTGATGTCACACATGTGTGCGTCCTATTGGCTCAGAGTGGTGATGTAACACATGTGTGCGTCCTATTGGCTCAGAGCGGTGATGTCACACGTGTGTCCACAGACTCGGTGCGGCTGGTCTCGGGGTCCGGTCTGTGCTCAGGATCAGTGCAGATCTGGGACGGGTCCTGGACCGGGGTCTGTGACGGGGACTTGGGCCAGCGGGGGGCAGAGGTGCTGTGCAGGGAGCTGGGCTGTGGGACTCCTTCTCTCCTCCAGGGGGCGCTCTCTCCTCTGGGACAGACGTTCCACTGTGAGGGCCATGAGTCTGCTCTGATGGACTGTCCCCGCTCCGCCTCAAGGACCTGCTCCTCTGGAGCCGCTGTCAACCTCACCTGCTCAGGTAAAGGGGCGGGGCTTCACTGCTCAGGTAAAGGGGCGGGGCCTCACTGCTCAGGTAAAGGGGCGGGGCTTCACTGCTCAGGTAAAGGGGCGGGGCCTCACTGCTCAGGTAAAGGGGCGGGGCTTCACTGCTCAGGTAAAGGGGCGGGGCCTCACTCTGTCTCTTGTCTGTTCAGAGCCGCTCAGGCTGGTGGGAGGGGCCAGTCGCTGTGGTGGGACTCTGGAGGTGAGAGTCAGAGGACAGTGGAGACGGGTGGTGCCCTCTGGACTCTGGGACCAGGAGGCCACAGCTGCTGTGTGCAGAGCCCTGGACTGTGGCTCTGTTGTTTATGGAAAACGCAGAGGTGATTTTCCACAGAGTCCTGTGTGGAGCGTCTCACCTGACTGTGTGAAGAAGTCTTCAGTGAGAGGATGTGTCTCTGATTCAGACTCCTCTCCCTGGGGTCTGGAGGTGATGTGTTCAGGTAAAAGACACACACACACACACACACATGCACACACAGACACACACAGACGTCTCACAACAGTAATATATATATTTACTATAGATATACTGTATATCTGCACTACAGTGGTGATGTCACACATGTGTGCGTCCTATTGGCTCAGAGTGGTGATGTCACACATGTGTGCGTCCTATTGGCTCAGAGTGGTGATGTCACACATGTGTGCGTCCTATTGGCTCAGAGTGGTGATGTCACACATGTGTGCGTCCTTTTGGCTCAGAGTGGTGATGTCACACATGTGTGCGTCCTATTGGCTCAGAGTGGTGATGTCACACATGTGTGCGTCCTATTGGCTCAGAGTGGTTCGGGAGCTAAAACAGACATGGCTAATTATCGGCCAATAAGCATACTTCCTGTCATATCTAAAATAGCTGAGAAGTGGGTAGTTAAACTCCTAACGGCTCACTTGGAAAACACCCAACCCTCACTTCACCCGCTACAGTTTGGCTTTCGGGCCCATCACTCCACAGACACTGCCCTGTGTATGCTAACAGAAAACATAAAGAGCTTGCTTGACAGGAGTCCCTGTGTTGGGGCTGTCTTCTTAGACTTGAAGAAAGCCTTTGACTCTGTAAACCATCAGATTCTGCTGTCCAGGTTGACTCAGTTTAACATCTCCAGTCAAGCTCTTCAGTGGTTTACATCGTATCTGTCCCACAGGAAACAGTGTATGGTAGTTGATGGTGTAAAATCTTAGTGTTTGGACTGTGATGTTGGTGTCCCGCAGGGGTCAATCCTTGGGCCAGTATTGTTCTCCCTTTTCATCAATAATTTGCCAAATGTCTGTCCAAATGTATTCTCACAGATGTATGCGGACGATGCAATCATCTACACTCAAGCCAAAAGCACTCAGGAAGCTGCTAATGATCTCACAGCTGCCCTGTCGTCTGTACATAGCTGGCTCAAGGATTCGTGCCTATTGCTAAACACCAAAAAAACTGTTTGCATGTACTTTTCAAAACGTCACACCGAATTGAAGCAATCAAATGTTTTTCTTAACAGAGTGGAACTTGATCTGGTCCCAGAATATAAATACCTTGGAGTTATTCTAGATCCAATATTGTCCTTCAAAAAAAGTGTCTCAGGTAATCCAATTCAATAATCGGAATTTTCGTCACATCAGGAACAACCTAAACATGAATACTGCCAAAACGTACTTCTACTCCATGATTATTTCTCACATAGATTATTGTTTAACCATTTGGTCTCTTGCCTGCCCCACAACACTTAAAACCATTGAAAACCTCTATAAAAGAGGCCTAAAAATACTTGATAAAAAACCCATTTCCCACCACTACTGTCACATTCTGAAAAAGCATAGGCTTTTAGATTTTAGCAACATGGTCATCCTTAAAAGAGCCTGTCTAATTTACAAGGTTCTACATTCCCTCGCACCACCACCGTTAAAGGAGTACATCAAACGCAAAGACTATTCAGAAAGGACCACGCGAGCCACCACCAGGGGTGACCTGGTCATACCCCACAGACGGACCACTTTTGGTCAGAATGTATTATCTGTCCAAGGTGGGAATCTGTGGAACAATCTACCACAAGCACTGAAAGAATGTCCTACGTATAGTTCTTTTAAAGCTCAAATGAAAAATTGGTTATGGTCAAACCAAACATGTCCTCATGTATAGTTGCACTATGATTTTAAAAGATCTTTTATGGACACATATAAGATAAGATAAGATAAGATAAGATAATCCTTTATTTGTCCCACAATGGGGAAATTGCAGTGTCACAACGCAAGTTACAGAAACAGTAGGAAATAAGAGCATCAAAATCAAGATAAATAATAATAAGTATTTACAATCAACTAAAAAACACAACACTGTAAGCTAAGCTAAAAGGCACAGGAACATTGCACAATAAGTGTTTTGATTCTGAGATGATTGTGTACATTGCAGTGATGGACAGTGGTGGGTAAATAAATAATAGCAGGTACAGTGACTTTAAATAATATTGCACATTGTTATTATTACTATGGAGATGACACATGGTTGCTATGGGAATGACACATGACTAGCATTGTTCATTATACAGTCTGACAGCAGCAGGAAGGAAAGACCTGCGAAATCTCTCCTTAACACAGCGAGGGTGAATCAGTCTGTCACTGATGCTGCTCTCCAGAGCAGACAGGGCGTCCTGCAGGGGGCGACACTCATGGTCCAGCATAGACATGAGTTTAGCCAGGACCCTCTTGTCCCCCACCTGCTGCACCGAGTCCAGAGGACAGCCCAGGACTGAGCTGGACTTCTTGATGATCTTGTCCAGTTTCTTCTTCTCCCTCTCTGTGACGCTGCTGCTCCAGCAGACCACACCGTACAGGATGGCTGATGCCACCACAGAGTCATAGAAGGTCCTCAGGAGTGGCCCTCTCACTCCAAAGGACCGCAGTCTCCTCAGGAGATAAAGCCGACTCTGGCCCTTCCTGTACAGTGCATCTGTGTTATGAGTCCAGTCCAGTTTATTGTTCAGATGCACACCCAGGTACTTGTAAGAGTCCACTCTCTCAATGTCTCTTCCCTGGATGTTCACTGGTGAGGGGGCAGTAGAGTGGCGTCTGCGGAAGTCCACCACCATCTCCTTGGTCTTCCCCGCGTTGATGAGAAGGTGGTTCCGGTGACACCAGTCCACAAAGTCCTGCGTTAGTCCTCTGTACTCCGCGTCGTCATCGTCTGTGATGAGACCGATGATGGCGGAGTCATCGGAGAACTTCTGCAGGACGCAGCTGTCCGTGTTGTGTCTGAAGTCTGCAGTATAGAGGGTGAAGAGGAAGGGCGCGAGGACCGTGCCCTGGGGCGCCCCCACACTGCAGGTCAGTAGGTCAGACACGCAGTCCTGGGCTCTCACAAACTGGGGCTGGTTTGTGAGGTAGTCCAGGATCCACTCAGCCAGGTCACAGTCCACTATTTGCATGTATTTGAAGCTGTGGCCAAATTGACTGCAAAATAATGGGAATTGTGCAATGACTGGACTGTGAAATAATTTGGACTGTGCTGTGATGGGAACTGTGCAATGAACAGAGTCTGCAATAATGGGAACTGTGCAATGAGTGGTATTTTATTTGCTGTTTTTAATGTTGTGACCCCAGCCCTTTGGGACAACGGATGGAAATTAGCCTTAGGCTACAATCTGGTGTGTTTACATTCATGTTGTGTCATGATTGTCCATTAACATGCTCTGTCCCAATCAAATAAATAAATAAAAAAAATAAAAAATAAAAAAAAAAGTGGTGATGTCACACATGTGTGCGTCCTATTGGCTCAGAGCGGTGATGTCACACATGTGTGCGTCCTATTGGCTCAGAGCGGTGATGTCACACATGTGTGCGTCCTATTGGCTCAGAGTGGTGATGTCACACACATGTGTGCGTCCTATTGGCTCAGAGTGGTGATGTCACATGTGTCCACAGACTCGGTGCGGCTGGTCTCGGGGTCCGGTCTGTGCTCAGGATCAGTGCAGATCTGGGACGGGTCCTGGACCGGGGTCTGTGACGGGGACTTGGGCCAGCGGGGGGCAGAGGTGCTGTGCAGGGAGCTGGGCTGTGGGACTCCTTCTCTCCCCCAGGGGGCGCTCTCTCCTCTGGGACAGACGTTCCACTGTGAGGGCCATGAGTCTGCTCTGATGGACTGTCCCCGCTCCACCTCAAGGACCTGCTCCTCTGGAGCCGCTGTCAACCTCACCTGCTCAGGTAAAGGGGCGGGGCCTCACTGCTCAGGTAAAGGGGCGGGGCTTCACTGCTCAGGTAGAGGGACGGGGCCTCACTGCTCAGGTAAAGGGGCGGGGCTTCACTGCTCAGGTAAAGGGGCGGGGCCTCAGTGCTCAGGTAAAGGGGCGGGGCTTCACGGTTCAGGTAAAGGGGCGGGGCCTCACTGCTCAGGTAAAGGGGCGGGGCTTCACTGCTCAGGTAAAGGGGCGGGGCCTCACTCTGTCTCTTGTCTGTTCAGAGCCGCTCAGGCTGGTGGGAGGGGCCAGTCGCTGTGGTGGGACTCTGGAGGTGAGACTCAGAGGACAGTGGAGACGGGTGGTGCCCTCTGGACTCTGGGACCAGGAGGTTACAGCTGCTGTGTGCAGAGCCCTGGACTGTGGCTCTGTTGTTTATGGAGAACACAGAGGTCGTTTTCCACAGAGTCCTGTGTGGATGGTCTCACCTCACTGTGTGAAGAAGTCTTCAGTGAGAGGATGTGTTTCTGGTCTATCCTCCTCTCCCTGGGCTCTGGAGGTGATGTGTTCAGGTAAAAATCTGATCTTACAGTTTTATGTCTCTCAGATGTTTTTTTCTATTTGCTCCAGAGGAGTGTCAGGTGTAAAATGTGCGACGTCCAATCAGAGTTTAGATCACACACACACGCACACACACACACACACACACGCACACCCACACACCCACACACACCCACACACACACTACTGTAGTACATGTGTTATAAAAGAGTAATACAATAGTAATATGCTAGTAATCGGTAATAGTAACAGGGATTAGGCTGGATATCAGAAGACCAGGTATCACACAAGGAGAGAGTGGGCAGAGACTCAGTATTGTGTTTGGTTGGTACCATATAGTAAAGTGATAAAGGGAAAAACAATATTGTGCAAAAGTGTGAACGGCCATTCGGGATATTTACAATAGGGTTAACAACAATAGCAGAACACGCTGCAAAAAAAACAAGGGTTGCTCAGCAGTGCAATTACCAGCAGAGTAACAGAAAACAATAATAGCCACACTCCAGTATTAAACCCAACCCTCCCACAGTTCATGAATAACCCACGTCTGGGTTATGAGTTTTGTTTTTGGGATGATGGCAAAAAGTTCAGTCCATATGGAAGGGAAAAGTAATTTGTGGGTTTGAGAGTTTGTGTGGGGTGAGTTTGTCTGGGCTGCAGGAAGCCCCCTGCCGGCCCTGGCAGGAGAGGTTCTTCAGCTAACTTCAGTCTTTTAGGCTCTAGGCCTGCTCCGTTAGCTCAGCATCAGATTTAGATCAGAAACCTGGCCTGTATAAAAGGACTAAAGCTCCAATGAATACCATGTACATGTACAACTACATCAATAATCCCAGTGCTAATGAACTGTAACGATACAGTATATTTTATATCGTGCACACAGTTCCATTCATAGCACCTGTTGCATTGGAAATTACTTGCAGTGCGAGTTCAAAATCTTTAAATAACAATTAGAATACATTATCAATCATAGTCATAATTCATACAAAATAATATTTGCCATATAATTTAACATAATTCAATAAAGTGCATCATTGTTGCTGTAACTGGGTAGCAATAAATGAGTAAACAGCATAAATACATTGCTAAAGTGCTCAGATATGGTGCTGTCAAGTTAGCAGGGTAGTTAGCACCATAAGTTCCAATGAGAACCACACTTATTAACAAGAGAACTTTAAAAGACAATAAACACCTTTAACACAAATGTCCTCCCATAGGAATAATGTTTGGACATTTGGGTTTTGATATCGCTGCATGTAAAAGTCATATTTGAAAGAACAAGGCATAAACTCTAGTCAATGTAGCAGGCTAACCGCTCCTTTTGAAATTAATGGGAGCAGCTAGGCTAACGCTAACACAAACAAACTTCTGACTCACCGGTTCCACATTTAGCGTCGCACACATAAGCCCATATGACAGGAAACTGACACGGTAGACGACGGCTTCTCCTTTGGCATCCCCACTGCATCTAACCTGACTGTCTTCTTCTTCTTCTTCTAATCATTTCCGGCAGGCTACACGCTACAGTGCGCAATGCTGCCCTCCACCGTCGTTAAAAGACATTAAATTCTCAGATAGAGGCCGGAGCGGAGGAGAAAGTTTAGCAAAGCTAAATCCACTTGACTATTGTCGGACAAAAGAATAGATTTGAGCGAGAAGGTTTGAACTCCTAGATCAGCTCGCTCCTTGTACAGCTGCCTCCTCTCTGCTGTAAGTGCTGCGTGACATCAGGGTGTGGCTAACAGTTTCTGGGCTGTCACAATTGCAGAGGCCACTAGGGTGCTTCCCATTTTGAAATAAACAAGCAGCCAATCCACAGTGCCCAAGTCTCAGTCTCGTTAAGACCACTTCATCTCATCTGCAGTTGGACCCACAGTTCCTACTGTTTTGGACTGACGGCCGACAGGAAAAATAGTGCCTGCCTCGCCGTTCCCCCTCCCATTCTTTTTGCCATTTATTAATCAGATGTTGCTTACAGACACTGCGGCATTCCTGCTTTGCCAGTGATACAACCACATCTATACTTTCTTTCTGAAGTGCCTTTTTAGCCAGGACATCAGCTTCCTCGTTCCCCAAAATCCCAGCATGTCCCGGGATCCAGACAAACATAGAACTTGATCCCAAATTATCAATTCGATTTATGCAGCAAAGAATCTCAAAGATTAAATCTGGGCAAGTTTCTCTGTGACTAAGGGCAGACGACGCAGCAGCAGAATCAGAACACACTATGTAATTCGCAGGGGGTTACTCTCAAATCCACTGTAACGCCCACAAAATAGCAAGAAGCTCAGGTGAGAACACAGAAAGATCATCTGACACACGCACACTTAACCATCGGCTCAGAGACATACATTCCAAAACCCACCTTATGCCCCTTCTTAGACCCGTCAGTAAAAATATGGACAGCTTCCCTCTGATTGCTCAAAATTTCCTTAAAGCGGACACAAGCTGTTCTTTTGTCAAGACCAAGTAACTCAATTCAATTCAATTCAATTTATTTTTGTATAGCCCAAAATCACAACAACAGTTATCTCGGCGGACTTTACAAAATTGTTGATTTAGCAGACAGAGATGTCAGAGAATGAAGCAGAATAAGAAACATTCATAAAACAAAAATACAGAATGTCCAACAACAAGCAGGCAAATGGATAATTGTCCCAGCATCCCCTGTCCTTAAACGCTCCTTCTCGGCAAGGAAAAACTCAGAAAAACCCAATGGGAAAACGGAGAAACCTCGAGGAGAACCACAGTGAAGGAGAGATCCACTCCTAAGGACGGACAGGCAGATGAGGCCAGGACGTATCCATTGCAAGTTAAGTTGTAAGTCTGTAGGCCAAAGCTATTGGCAGAAGGAAACTACTAATCTAGCAGGACGAGGACAGTTAATCCAGGACAGGGAAGGAGAGGAGGGGTCCAGGTCCTCAACACTAGGGGGCAGCAGCGGTCCAAACTGGAACAGCAGCATCTGAAACAGTTACACTCCCCAAAAGGGAGTGGGACAGGGACAACATGTGAATAGCAAAGAACAGACTACGAATGAACTAGTAATTGAATATTCTTAACAGTAGGAGGAGAAAAAGTAGGAGAAACCAGAGGACAGTGCTCAAGATGCCATACTTTCCCCAGTAATATATCTCCTAGAGCAGCTTAACTAGGCCTATGGGTTTAGTTTCTGTTCCTAACTGACCTGACCATAAGCTGATTCAAAGAGGAACGTTTTGAGCCTAATCTTAAATGTAGAGACTGTGTCAGCTTCTTTGACATGAGCAGGGAGCTGATTCCACAACAAGGGTGCTTGGTACCTAAAAGCTCTACCTCCTAAAGTACTTTTAGCGACTCTAGGAACCACCAATAGTGCAGCATTTTGAGAGCGGAGTGAACGGTTAGGATGATAAGGTACAATTTCATCTTTAATGTAGGAAGGGGCCATGTCATTTACAGCTTTATAGGTTAGAAGAAGAATTTTAAATTTTACTCTAAACTCAACCGGAAGCCAATGAAGATTTTTTAATACTGGAGTAATGTGCTCTCGTTTTTTAGTACCTGTTAGTACTCTTGCTGCTGCATTTTGAACCAATTGAAGGCTTTTTATAGAGCTTTTAGGGCAAGCTGCAAGCAGGGAGTTACAGTAGTCTAACCTCGAAGTGACAAAAGCATGGACAAGTTTTTCAGCATCATTTTTTGGCAGTACATTTCTAATTTTGGCTATATTGCGTAAATGAAAATAAGCCGTTTTACAGGCATGGCTTATGTGTGCTTTAAATGAGAGCTCTTGATCAAATAGGACTCCAAGGTTTCTTACAGTGGAGCTGGAGGCTACACTGACATTGTCCAATGTGATTATCTGCTCAGTTAGAGAGTCAAACTTTACATCAAGCCCAGCTGCAGGCCGGGACAAAACCACAATAGAGTCTCGTAGGTGTTTAGGGCCTAATAGAATGACTTCAGTTTTTTCAGGGTTAAGAAGTAAATAATTAAAGGTCATCCATGTTTTTATGTCCCTCACACAGTCACTAAGCCTTTCAATTTGATTAGTCTGATCAGGTTTCATTGATAGGTACAGCTGGGTGTCATCTGCATAACAGTGGAAATCGATACCGTGCTTTCGGATGATATTACCTAACGGTAGCATATAAAGGGTAAACAGAACTGGACCCAGAACTGAACCCTGTGGCACACCGTAGGCTACTTTAGAGCACTGTGAGGAGCTCTGGTTAACATTTACAAACTGGTACCTATCGGATAAATAGGATTTAAACCAGCTGAGGGCAGTTCCTCTGATGCCCACATCACATTCCAACCTCTGCAGTAAAAAGTTGTGGTCGATTGTGTCAAAAGCTGCGCTGAGGTCCAACAGAACCAGTATTGAGACCTGACCATTATCAGCAGCCAATAATAAATCATTTGTTACTTTAACCAGGGCTGTCTCAGTGCTATGATGAGTTCTGAATCCAGATTGAAATTTTTCAAATAAATTATTTTCCTGCAGATGACGACAAAGCTGTTTAATTACAATTCTCTCCAGAATTTTAGAAATAAACGGAAGATTTGAAATAGGTCTGTAATTGGCTAAGAGGTCAGGATCAAGATTAGGCTTTTTTAGGAGCGGCTTAATTACCGCATATTTAAAAGACTGAGGCACGTAACCACTTTCCAGTGAAGTATTTATTATATTAAGAATAGGATCAATAATTAGAGGGAGAATTTCTTTGAAAAGTCTACTTGGGATTGGGTCTAACATACAAGTTGAGGATTTAGAGGACATAAAGGCAGAAGTTAATTCTGCATGATTTAGAGTAGCAAACTTCTCAAAAACTGGACCAACTGAGGATAATTCAGATCCCACCAAAACTGAACATGAGTTTAATTGAGACCCTACTCTTACAGCTTGAACTTGCTCAGAATTAAAAGTAGGGGCAATTTCATTTATTTTATCTCTTATAGTAATGATCTTATTATTAAAAAATGTCAGGAAATCCTCAGAACTGAGAGTAATTGGGATTGAAGGTTCTACTGCGCTGTGGCAGTTTGTCAGCCTGGCTACAGTGCTGAATAAGAACCTAGGATTATTTTTGTTTACTTCTATTAGATTCAGTGCTGACCTCCGGCTCAGGGAGGTTCCACAAAGGCAGAGGAGGCCACACAGACCCAGGACCTCAGTTTTCCGCAGCTCCATAGCTACCGCCACATTCGCACAGTGGGCACAAAAACAGGCTTTCTTTGGCCTCTTTTCAAACTGCCAACAACGATCGAAAAGGCACTTGGACGCTAAACTGCTGTGTGATCCTGCTACCCTAGCCCAATAATGGACCCCTAACTTGTCCCGTCTAAGCCTCAGAGGACATTCGCCCATTTCAACCAGTGAAGCTTGAGATGGAGGTTGACCTGAAGGCACCACAGCAGACCCGAAGCGCTTTTGACTGTGCCCCATCCAGTCTTTTTAACACAGATTGAGAAGCAGCCCCAAATACTACACTCCCGTAGAAGAACAGGTCTGACCATGGCTCTGTAGATCATTTGGAGAGTGAACCTCTCACCCCAGTCACTCCCTGACAGGCTCCTCATAATGTTTATCACCTTCTCACTTTTGCTAACAATTTTATCTACATGGGTTCTCCAGGTCAACCTCTCATCAAACCATAAGCCTAAAAATTTAAACACTTTAACCCTCTCAATAGGTAAATTATAAATGCCGAGACTGTCAGAAGGAATTGTCCTTTTCAAACCAAATACCATAAACTTACTTTTCTCAACTGACAACTTAAATCCCCATTTATTTCCCCAGTGAATAACTTTGTTAAAAGTCTTTTGACATTCCTCCCACTTCTCCAGATGGCGCCATCATCAGCAAACAATGACTTACCAAATCTATTTTCAGCACAGTGAAATTTATCTTTAACCATTATGTTAAATAAAATGGGGCTAATAACTGCACCTTGGGCAGGACCATTTTCTATCTTCTCTTTTTCTGATAGTGTTACCTACCCTTACCTGGATTGTCCTACCACATAAAAAACTTTTTATCTAACTGAACATCCTGCCATTAACACCCGCATCATAAAGCTTAAGAAGCAGCCCGTCCCTCCACAGACCGTCATAAGCCCTTTCAATCTCTAAAAAGACTGTTAAAACTATTTCCTTATTATCGCTTTTCTCACATCTCTGTCCAGTACTGCTGCTGGATCCATAGTGCTGCTGGATCCATAGTGCTGCTGGATCCATAGTGCTGCTGGATCCATAGTGCTGCTGGATCCATAGTGCTGCTGGATCCATACTGCTGCTGGATCCATAGTGCTTCTTCCTTTTTGAAAGACGTTTTGATAATTCACAAAAAACTAACCTGACTGAATCACTGCAGCATGAGAAACCCGATAAGCAGCACCGGATCACGTGACCGTGTGATGTCACGAAATAGGCAACTAATTGGCCGACAGGCGTACGTGACTGTGACCCAAAATATCACATGATCACACACACACACACACACACACACACACACACACACACACACACACACACACACACACACACACACACACACACACACACACACACACACACTGATCTGTCCAATCATGTGTCTCCTCAGACCTCCTGAATCGTCCAATCATCTCTCTGTCTGTGTCTGACGGGGCCTCCGGGGCCCGGCCGCAGGGGTTGCGGGTGCAGCTGGGGTCAAAGTTCAGGGTCAAATGCTCCGTGGAGCCGCAGTACCCGGGAGGCTCCTTCCGGCTCCTCTCTCCCGCCGCGCCCCTCGCTCAGAACCGCACCCTGCCCGCCGTCAATCACTCCGCCCACTTCCTGTTCTCTGACACTGGCCCCGCCCACAAAGGAAACTACACCTGCGTTTACCTCCTGCAGGTGTTCAACCACAGCTTCTCCTCCCAGAGCGCCACCTTTCAGCTGTCTGTGGGAGGTACACACAACACAACACAACACAACACAACACACACATCTGTATCACACATACACACAACACACCTGTATCACACTTACACAACACACAACACAACACACAACACACCTGTATCACACTTACACAACACACCTGTATCACACTTACACAACACATCTGTATCACACTTACACAACACACAACACACCTGTATCACACTTACACAACACATCTGTATCACACTTACACAACACACAACACAACACACCTGTATCGCACTTACACAACACACAACACAACACACCTGTATCACACTTACACAACACACCTGTATCACACTTACACAACACACCTGTATCACACTTACACAACACATCTGTATCACACTTACACAACACACAACACAACTGTATCACACTTACACAACACATCTGTATCACACTTACACAACACACAACACAACACACCTGTATCCCACTTACACAACACACAACACACCTGTATCACACTTACACAACACACCTGTATCACACTTACACAACACACAACACAACACACCTGTATCACACTTACACAACACAACACACCTGTATCACACTTACACAACACACCTGTATCACACTTACACAACACACAACACAACACACCTGTATCACACTTACACACACAACTCACAGAACACACACAAATACACACCCACACAGACACACACAGCTTCACCTCTCAGAGCCCCAGTCTCTCCTGGTCCTGGTCCTGGTCTTGGTCTTGGTCCTGGTCCTGGTCCTGGTCCTGGTCCTGGTCTTGGTCCTTGTCCTGGTCTTGGTCTTGGTCCTTGTCCTGGTCTTGGTCCTGGACCTGGTCCTGGTCTTGGTCCTTGTCCTGGTCTTGGTCTTGGTCCTTGTCCTGGTCTTGGTCCTGGTCTTAGTCCTGGTCTTGGCCTTGGTCTTGGTCTTGGTCCTGGTCCTGTCCTGGTCTTGGTCCTTGTCCTGGTCTTGGTCCTGGTCTTGGTCCTGGACTAGGGGTGCTTTCACACTGATAGCATTTGGTGCGCACCAAATGGCCCATTCGAACCAAAAGTTCTTAGTTCGGTTCATTTTCGTTAGTGTGAATACAATCTCGGTACTTTGGTGCGCACCAAATCAACCGGTCCGAGACCGATAAAAAGGGGTGGTCTCGGATCGCTTTATCTGCCCTACTTTGGTACGGTTCATCTGGTGTGAAAGCAACCAAACCAAATTGGACGGAACCGAATGCATTATGGGAATGCATTATGTTTCTGTTTACTCGGTCGCGAGGGCACGTCTCTTCTCCCTGAAGAGGCGTGCAATGCGCCGTCGGCGAGTCGAATAACTTATAAGTTGTCTTTGGAGTCGCAGCCGCGAAACATGTTCGAAATTAAGTACGTGCAGAAAATTACCTACACGTACAAAATAATGTATGATGATCAGCGCCAGGAGCGCAAGGCAAAGCTGTTCCTCCATGGTGATCGAAAGTGGCGTGTTTTTTAGTCCGGTTCCGGTGACGATGGTCTTCGCGGTCTATTTTGGTTCGTTTAGAACTATGCATATGTGAAAGCAAACCGTACCCACGTCTGTTTGCTACATTGGAACATTTTTCTGACTAGTGCGGACCAAAGCAATCGAACCATAGGTGTGAAAGCGCCCCAAGACCAGGACCAAGTCTAGGACCAAGACGGGGACAAGGACCAAGACCAGGACAGGACCAGGACCAAGACCAAGACCAAGGCCAAGACCAGGACTAAGACCAGGACCAAGACCAGGACAAGGACCAAGACCAAGACCAGGACAAGGACCAAGACCAGGACCAGGTCCAGGACCAAGACCAGGACAAGGACCAAGACCAAGACCAGGACAAGGACCAAGACCAGGACCAGGACCAGGACCAAGACCAGGACCAGGTCCAGGACCAAGACCAGGACAAGGACCAAGACCAAGACCAAGACCAGGACCAGGTCCAGGACCAAGACCAGGACAAGGACCAAGACCAGGACAAGGACCAAGACCAGGACAGGACCAGGACCAAGACCAGGACTAAGACCAGGACCAGGACCAAGACCAGGAACAGGACCGAGACCAGGACCAAGACCAGGACCAAGATCGGGACCAGGACCAAGACCAGTACCAGGAACAGGACCGAGACCAGGACCAAGACCTGGACCAAGACCAGGACCAAGTCTAGAACCAAGACCGGGACCAGGACCAAGACCAGGACAAGGACCAAGACCAGGACAGGACCAGGACCAAGACCAGGACTAGGAACAGGACCAAGACCAGAACCAAGACCAGGACCAAGACCAGGACAAGGACCAAGACCAGGACTAAGACCAGGACCAAGACCAGGACAAGGACCAAGACCAAGACCAGGACAAGGACCAAGACCAGGACCAGGTCCAGGACCAAGACCAGGACAAGGACCAAGACCAAGACCAGGACAAGGACCAAGACCAGGACCAGAACCAGGACCAAGACCAAGACCAGGACCAGGACCAGGTCCAGGACCAAGACCAGGACAAGGACCAGGACCAGGACCAAGACCAGGACCAGGTCCAGGACCAAGACCAGGACCAAGACCAGGACCAGGAACAGGACCAAGACCAGGACCAAGACCAGGACCAAGACCAGGACCAGGACTGAGACCAAGACCAGGACCAAGACCAGGACCAAGACCAAGAGCAGTACCAAGACCAGGACCAAGACCAGGACCAGGACCAGGACTGAGACCAAGACCAGGACCAAGACCAGGACTGAGACCAAGACCAGGACCAAGACCTGGACCAAGACCAGGACCAAGACTGAGACCAAGACCAGGACCAAGACCAGGACCAGGACCAGGACCAGGAACAGGACCAAGACCAGGACCAAGACCAGGACCAGGAACAGGACCAAGACCAGGACCAAGACCAGGACCAAGACCTGGACCAAGACCTTGACCAAGACCAGGACCAAGACCAGGACCAAGACCAGGACCAAGTCCAGGACCAGGAACAGGACCAAGACCAGGACCAGAACCAAGACCAGGACCAAGTCCAGGACCAGGAACAGGACCAAGACCAGGACCAAGACCAGGACTGAGACCAAGAGCAGGACCAAGACCAGGACCAAGACCAGGACCAGGACCAGGACTGAGACCAAGACCAGGACCAAAACTGAGACCAAGACCAGGACCAGGACTGAGACCAAGACCAGGACCAAGACCAGGACCAAGACCAGGACCAGGACCAGGACTGAGACCAAGACCAGGACCAAGACCAGGACCAAGACTGAGACCAAGACCAGGACCAAGACCAGGACCGAGACCTGGACCAGGAGCAGGACTGAGACCAAGACCAGGACCAAGGCCAGGACTAAGACCAGGACCAAGACCAGGACTGAGACCAAGAGCAGGACCAAGACCAGGACCAAGACCAGGACCAGGACCAGGACTGAGACCAAGACCAAGACCAGGACCAGAACTGAGAACAAGACCAGGACCAGGACCAGGACTGTGACCAAGACCGGGACTGAGAACAAGTCCAGGACCAAGACCAGGACCAGGACTGAGACCAAGACCAGGTCCAAGACCTGGACCAAGACCAGGACCAAGACTGAGACCAAGACCAGGACCAAGACCAGGACCAAGACCAGGTCCAAGACCTGGACCAAGACCAGGACCAAGACTGAGACCAAGACCAGGACCAGGACCAAGACCAAGACCAAGGCCAAGACCAGGACTAAGGGCGCTTTCACACCTATGGTTCGATTGCTTTGGTCCGCACTAGTCAGAAAAATGTTCCAATGTAGCAAACAGACGTGGGTACGGTTTGCTTTCACATATGCAGAGTTCTAAACGAACCAAAATAGACCGCGAAGACCATCGTCACCGGAACCGGACTAAAAAACACGCCACTTTCGATCACCATGGAGGAACAGCTTTGCCTTGCGCTCCTGGCGCTGATCATCATACATTATTTTGTACGTGTAGGTAATTTTCTGCACGTACTTAATTTCGAACATGTTTCGCGGCTGCGACTCCAAAGACAACTTATAAGTTATTCGACTCGCCGACGGCGCATTGCACGCCTCTTCAGGGAGAAGAGACGTGCCCTCCTCCTGAATTATCATTTGGTCGCTAGCCGGCGATCTTCTTGCAGATCCATCAGGTATTCCATTGGTCTATCAACACAGTCTAGCCACACATTTTCATCACATTTTGAATACAGAGAGGCATAGGCTTGTTATGAAATCGTCATACAAACGGCAAATCTTGTCAACGCGTGCCAACATCATATACACATTCAAACGCGATATTGAGGGTAGTTTCGGTTCCGTCCAATTTGGTTTGGTTGCTTTCACACCAGATGAACCGTACCAAAGTAGGGCAGATAAAGCGATCCGAGACCGCCCCTTTTTATCGGTCTTGGACCGGTTGATTTGGTGCGCACCAAAGTACCGAGATTGCATTCACACTAACGAAAACGAACCGAACTAAGAACTTTTGGTTTGAATATATATGTAAAATCCCTCAGTCGTCCAGGTAGAATCCATGGCAAAAAAAGGAGAAAATTTAATTTGTCAGCTACATTGGAGAAACTAAACAGCCACTTCACAAAAGGATGTATCAACACAGACGGGAAAACCAGGGTGGGCCGCAATCTGCCGTACATCTCCACCTAAAAGGACCTCAGTCTGCCGTACATCTCCACCTAAAAGGACCTCAGTCTGCCGTACATCTCCACCTAAAAGCCACAGGCCACTCCTTTGAGGACAGCGAGGTCCAGATCTTGGCCAGAGAAAAGAACTGGTTTGAGAGGAGGAGTTAAAGAAGCTATTTTTGTCAAGAAAGAGAATCCTTCCTTGAACAGAAATGGAGGTCTCAGACATCATTTGTCTCCATCTATAACTCTATCCTCAAACCTAAATCAAAACAAACAGAGAAAACAATGGGACTAGCCAGGACATGTCCAGAGGTGTGAAAACACCATCATGGCCCTGAATGGTTCTGCTAACTACTCCCCCACTCCCACTCCATATTGAATAGACTCACCTGACTAACAGAAACTGTAAACAACTCCATATTGAATAGACTCACCTGACTAACAGAAACTGTACATAAATATGTGTGTCTCAGAGTAATTTTCATTATAATTTAGCTCCTCCCTTCAGGCAGATATAAAGCAGTGTCCACCAGCATCTGACCAGAACTGAAGAAGCAGCTTGGATGAGCTGCGAAACGTATTCAACCAAATAAACTATGTCCAGTTGACAAATTAAATTTTCTCCTTTTTTTTGGTTCGAATGGGCCATTTGGTGCGCACCAAATGCTGTCAGTGTGAAAGCACCCTTAGTCCAGGTCTTGGTCCAGGTCTTGGTCCTGATCTTGGTCCTGGTCCTGTCCTGGTCTTGGTCTTGGTCTTGGTCCTGGTCTTGGTCCTGTTCCTGGTCCTGGTCTTGGTCCTGTTCCTGGTCCTGGTCTTGGTCCTGGTCTTGGTCCTGGTCTTGGTCCTGGTCCTGGTCTTGGTCCTGGTCTTGGTCCAGGTCTTGGTCCTGGTCCTGGTCTTGGTCTGATCTGAGTTCTTTTGTGTTGCAGAGTTAGACTCAGACCTGATCATCAGAGTCGTGGTGATTCTTCTGCTGAAGCTCCTGTACATCCTCCCAATGTCCTACTGCTACTGGAAGGTACTGACCTGTAGACCTGGTTTAGACCTGGTTTAGACCTGATTTAGACCTGGTTTAGGCCTGGTTTAGACCTGGTTTAGGCCTGGTTTAGACCTGGTTTAGACCTGGTTTAGTCCTGGTTAAGACCTGGTTTAGTCCTGGTTTAGACCTGGTTTAGGCCTGGTTTAGACCTGGTTTAGACCTGGTTTAGTCCTGGTTTAGACCTGGTTTAGGCCTGGTTTAGACCTGGTTTAGACCTGGTTTAGTCCTGGTTTAGACCTGGTTTAGGCCTGGTTTAGACCTGGTTTAGACCTGGTTTAGTCCTGGTTAAGACCTGGTTTAGTCCTGGGTTTCTCACCTGTTGTTGTTTCAGGTCAGGGCCAGAGGCGGCGCTAGAGAGAGGCCCCAGCTGTGAGTGAAACCGGTTCAGATCTGAGTTGGTCCTGTTTCAGATACATCATTAGCATCATTAGCATCATTAGCATCATTAGCATCATTAGCATCATTAGCTTCATTAGCATCATTAGCATCATTAGCATCATTAGCATCATTAGCATCATTATCTTCATTAGCATCATTAGCATCATTAGCATCATTAGCATCATTAGCATCATTATCTTCATTAGCATAATTAGCTTCATTAGCATTATTAGCATAATTAGCATATTTTATTGTACACATTGACTGTTGTAAATGGAATAATCCCAAACCCAATATGGTTTATAAATATTCATATTTTTGTTTCTTTTCTTGTGTGGATGTTTAATAATTTGTTTGTATATTTGCAATAGATTTTATGAAAAAATAAATTAATTACTTAAAATGAATTTGTCCCTTTTTTCATACTGAGCATGCCCAGATGGAGCTGCAGTTGCTATAGCAACCGTTCCTTGGCAAAGTTCTTGGTTAAGTCGATTTAGATCCATATTGTGATTTTAAACGTCCAAATTCTAACAGAACGATCCACAGGGGTCAGAGGTCAGAGGCACTGTAGGTGTGACTTCACCTAAATCCAAACCTGCACCGAAACCACCACCTTAAAGGTGCACTGCGGAACTTTTTCCACCACATGCTAGTCTCCAAGTATACTGTATGTACTTGTGTGTGTGTGTGTGTGTGTGTGTCGCCCTCCCCTCACCCTCGCCCCCCCTTTGGTTCTGAAGCGCAGCGACTACATTTCCCATAGTGCCTTGCAGCGCTGCAGACCCGCTCTCTTTGGTTTGAATGGCAGTTTGTTTGTTTGGGACTCTGGAGTGAGCAAACACACACCGGGAGGGACGCGTGTCAAACAGAGGAGCGCACACTGAGCACATCCTGTCGGACAGCTCCTTTCACCTTTCCCTTTCCTGTTGGAAAACTTTTCTCTGCTCTGATCTAATGTCGTTTCCTCGTCACAAACACCTGCAGTTGTGTTTGTTTCATTCACATGTTTAACACACAAACCTGCAGATTTAACACGAGTTCTTCTCTCAAACTGAAAACACTCTGTTCCACCTTGTGATGTCATCATGTGGTGATACAGGAAGTGCTCCACTGTGTTTTTAAACTCCACACACCTTCACTAGAATCATTTGGATCATTTCTGGCCTAAAATTGCCCATTTCTACTGAACTACCACTTGATGACATCACAAGGTGGAACAGAGCGTTTGGAGCTTTGGAGATGTAGACAGACTAATAATAAAGAGTTCCTCAAACATGTGAATGAAACAAACACAACTCCAGATGTGTTTTTGAGGAGGAAACAGCGTTAGGACGGATTAAAGCTCACAGGAGTCACTTTTGTGTGAAGCAGGTGCTTTAAAAACAGAGCTGTGCTTTTATTGTGAAGGTCCGGGGGCAGAAGTGCGGGCGCTTCCGCTGGAGCCTGTGACAGCAGCAGGTCCCGTTCAGTCGGGGCTTTTCTTTCTCCCTCCGCTTGTCTCTCCTCTGCCCCGCGGCCTCTGCTCCTCTGCCCCGCGGCCTCCACCTGTCCCTCCATGTCTTCACTCATGCACCCGCTCTGAAACCGCCGGCCCCGTGCGTCACTCCGAGCGGCAAATGCGCAGACGGAAACGATGGAGCTGCACATTCTAGAGCACAGGCTGAAAGTGGCCAGTATAGAGCGGGAGGGCATCCAGGTCTGCACGCACGGACTCATCAAGCTGGCCTTTCTCTCGTCCAGAACGAGGTACGGGCACGTAGCACGGACCCGGCCGGGGGTGAGGGACTGCGGGCGGGCGGGGGCAGAGGGGGCAGTCCGGGGCAGGCGCACGGAGCCGGGGCTTGTTTATGTCGGGACACCGCTCCAGTCTGAGTGGTGCTCCGTGTTAGAAAAACAAGCTGTGAGGTGAAGCAGAAGCGGTGGAGCCTGTAGTGAAGTAGTTCCTGTACCTTGTGATCCTTCTCCATCCAGCGGTTTAAGGCGCATGTGACAGATTCTGAGGTTGTTTTCATTCTCACTTGGTTTTGGGGCCGTGGGCTGTAGTTTTACATCAGTTCAGTGTCAGTTTGTGGGAAAAAATAAACTGAAAATAAAAGTACAAACTTATAGGAAGTAGGACTGAATTATAAAACGCAAACCCTCTGCTTATGTCATCAACAGGAAAACTCCATCCAGAATACGACATGAGACGCACTTTTCCGGACACTTTAAACCTTCACTTAAAGCTGCATCGTGTAACTTTTCTGGAGGAGGGTTCGTCAAACGCTTTACTCCGTGTGTGAGATAATTGTTTTGTCTGGAATGTTCCACAGTATGGCATTAAACCTTTTTATCTTCACAGTCAGAATGTCTGTTTTTCTAGGGATTTTTGAATAAATGTAAAGTAGAGCTGTTTAATGTCACACTGTGGAACATTCCAGGCAGAGCAGTGACGTATCCATAGAAACAAGCAGGTGACAAAGCCCCAACTGGAAAGTTACACAGTGCAGTATAACCATAAAAAAAATAAACTTTATGCTACTGACACAAAAGTAAAAACACACAGCAGAAGTTCCTTATTCGACCCTGTGCAGCTCAAATCTTGGCGTATTTCAACTAAAATAACATAAAACGTGCACTAGGGACGGAACAATAACCCAAATATTGTGATTTTGTGTCGTCAAATGTTTCACAATAATATCAAGAACCATCCCAATATATGGAATTACAAGTCTCTTTGTTTAAATGAAGAGTTCTGGTGATTTTCTGGTGAGTTTCTTTGTGATTTTAACATCTTTCTTTGTGATTCTAACGTCTTTCTTATTCTGTAAAGCTCTTTGAATTACTTCGTGTATGAATTGTGCCGTACAAATAAACCTGCCTTGCCTCACTGCGGCGCAGAAACAGCTAAAACACACAGGGAATTACATAGACCATGATCCTTTGCTGTTGTCAGCGCAGACGACATGGAGAAATAACTGTTATTAAGCACTTTTAAAACTTCATTCTTCATACTGTAACAGCACCAAAGGTTTTTCAGGGCTTTTCCAAGACTTTTAAAAAGGAAAAAGCTGCATATTCACAGTTTTGTTCGCCTCCACAAAATATCTAAATAAATATCGAACTGTGAGATGGATATCGTGAAAGTATCGTATCGGGGGATTTCGATATCGTTACGTCCCTATCGTCCACACGATAAACACTGAGCTCCAAAATATCTAGTTCCAGTTTTCAGAGGGCGGCTTTTACCAAAATAAAGTTGTTTTTTATTAGTCTAATTATTAATCTTAACTGTTCCGTAATCTCGACGGGTTTTGGCCCATGTTTATGTTACGGCTGCTAAAAGTAAAAATATAATTCTGGTGAAGTAAAATTATGCAAAATTATACAAATATACTTTGTTTCATTCACATTTTTGACACACAAACCTGCAGATTTAACACGAGTTCTTCTCTCAAACTGAAAACACTCTGTTCCACCTTGTGATGTCATCATGTGGTGATACAGGAAGTGCTCCACTGTGTTTTTAAACTCCACACACCTTCACTAGAATCATTTGGATCATTTCAGTCCTGGAATTGCCGATCTCGACTGAACTAAAGGTAAAAGGAGCTGTTCACTTGAAAACTACCACTTGATGACATCACAAGGTGGAACAGAGCGTTTGGAGCTTTGGAGATTTAGACAGAATAATAATCAAGAGTTCCTCAAACATGTGAATGACACAAACACAACTCCAGGTGTGTTTTTCAGGAGGAACATCTGAACATGTCCCCCTGGTTTACAGTTGTCCTGGTTTAGTCCTGGTCTAGTCCTGGTCTCGTCCTGGTCTAGTCTTGGTTTAGTCCTTGACTGGTTTAGTCCTGGTCTAGTCCTGGTCTCGTCCTGGTCTAGTCTTGGTTTAGCCCTTGTCTGGTTTAGTCCTGGTATAGTCCTGGTCTCGTCCTGGTCTAGTCTTGGTTTAGTCCTTGACTGGTTTAGTCCTGGTATAGTCCTGGTCTCGTCCTGGTCTAGTCTTGGTTTAGTCCTTGACTGGTTTAGTCCAGGTTTAGTCTTGGTTTAATCCTGGCCTGGTTTAGTCCTGGTTTAGTCTTGGTCTGGTCAGGTTTAGTCCTGGTCTAGTCCCGATTTAGAAACTATCATAAATTAAATATAAAAAGGTGTAATTCAGGATCTTTTAATTACGCAAATATATTTTTATCCAATCAGAAAGCAGAAATGTGGAAACGGCAGTTTAAATAAACTCGGAACAGGACCAGGAGCGCTCAGACTGACCACAGGCTCCTGAAAATGTGCTCTTTAAATCCATTTTTTCTTGAGATTCAGGCAATCTTCTGCTGAACATTCCACCTTAGAGATGCATGTAGAACTCCCCCAGTGTGATGCAAAGGGTCAAAATGGTGGCAGTTGGTGAAAAACGGGTTTAAATGGAGGAATCTGTAACATGAGCGTGTGTTTGTTGTAGGTGTAAGTTCTTCAGCCTGACGGAGACGCCGGAGGACTACACCATCATCGTGGACGAGGAGGGCTTCAAAGGTGAGACCAGGAGCAGCCGGACCCACCAGGGACGGTTTAAGATAAGATAAGATAAGACTTTATTGATCTCACAGAGGAGAAATTCACTCGTGACAGAAGCTCACAGTCAGGGGACAGTATAGTGCAAAAAGTTGTGAAAAATTGTGCAAACACTCAGAACAATAAGTAAATAAAAAATAAAATCACAATAAATATTAACATATTTACAACATCAGGTAGCTCTTATGTACAGGGAGTGAAAGAAATGTAAATATATAATAAAACATATCTCTTATATAATATATATATATATGTAAAAGAATACAAATATACAAATATATAAATATATAATCTGAGGACAGTGGAGGCGGTTACTGAGGTGACATGGTTACAGGTTATTGCACAGGTTATTGCACAGGTTATTGCACAGGTTATTGCACAGGTTATTGCACAGGTTATTGCACAGGTTATTGCACAGGTTATTGCACAGGTTATTGCACAGGTTATTGCACAGGTTATTGCACAGGTTATTGCATGTGTTACACAGTGGAGTTGTACAGTCTGACCTGCGGTAGCGTTCCTTCTTGCACTGAGGGTGCCTCAGTCGGCCGCTGAAGGTGCTGCTCAGTTCCTCTACAGTCCGGTGCAGAGGGTGAGAGGTGTCGGCCATGATGGATGTGAGTTTGGCCAGCACCCTCCTCTCACCCACCTCCTCCACAGACTCCAGAGGACAGCCCAGGACAGAGCTGGCCCTCCTGACTAGTTTGTTCAGTCTTTTCCTGTCCCGCTCTGTGCTGCTCGGGGCCCAGCAGACAACAGCGTAGAGGAGAGCAGAAGCCACCACAGAGTCATAAAAAGTCTTGAGCAGGGGCCTGCACACTCCAAAAGGTCACGTTCTGATGTTCCTCCTCAAAAACAGACCTGGAGTTTCTTCCTCTTATCCGGGCTCAGGTCGCGGGGGCAACAGTCTAAACAGGGACTCCCAGACTTCCGTCACCCCGGACACTTCCTCCAGCTCCTCTGGGGGGACCCCAAGGTGTTCCCAGGCCAGAGACATAGTCCCTCCAGAGTGTCCAGGGTCTTCTCCGGGGCCTCGTCCCGGTGGGACATGCCCGGAACACCTCCCGAGGGAGAGATGCCCTCCCCTCAGCTGCTCCTCTCGATGTGGAGGAGCAGCGGCTCTACTCCGAGCTCCTCACCCTGTCTCTAAGGGAGCGCCCAGCCACTCTGTGGAGGAAACTCATTTCTGCCGCTTGTATCCGCGATCTCGTCCTTTCGGTCATTACCCAAAGCTCATGACCATAGGTGAGGGGAGGAACGTAGACTGACGGTAAATCCAGAGCTTTGCCTTTCGGCTCGGGTTCGGTGCAGTGAAGAACTCGGCCTAAATCTGCCGGGTTTGTGTTAAACATGAAACAAAACACAAGTCCAGCTCCATTAGAACAGATCAGAGAATAACATTAAACGGGCCTTTTAAAGGCAGCCACAGATCTCCCGGTACATTTGGTTCAGATATGAGTTCGTCCATATGTCCGTGCAGATGTCCAGGGTTTGGCTTCTTGGACGTTACCGTGGCAACCATTGTGTGTGTTTGAGCTCATTGTGTTACGATGTGAAGCTGATGCTTGAGCTTGTTCTAATAATGAAAAAATACTGACCAATTTTACAGTTTTGTTCCACGTATTTGAGCTGAATGTGTCTTGCCCCAGTACAGATATATTTTATAAGTAGCTCTTGAGATCAGATAATCAGGAAGTGCACATTAGCATGCTAGTTGTTGATATTGCTGTTTCAAATGAACTAGTTCTTTTTTTACACTTTTAAGACGGTAAAAATCAGTGCTGAAAGTGCTCTCCTCTGCTGCTGGACAACCATGACTGACCTACTCTTGTGTTTGCACTGTCTCCGGCCTGTCCGCCTCCTGCCTGCGCCTTATGCAATCACCACAGGTCTCCACGGCAACGGCCCCGGGGCAGTGGGACGCCATCCACACCGAAAGTCAACCAGGAGCCTTAACTGAGCGCAGTGATTCGTACATTTGGTCAATCTGCTTTACGGAAAGAGACGGGAATATGTTTGCAGTCCCTTACTTAAAGCTGCACTGTGTAACTTTTCGGTTGGGGGTCTGTCACCTGCTCACACTACTTTTCCTTGATGGTGTTATAAAATCACCTCTGGAGCGTGCGCTTGTTGATCTGTTCTGATTTTTTCTTGTAAAATCTCTTGTCTGTAAACCTGATCACGTTTTCCCAGACTAACATGTTGTTGTTTCTTCAAAAAACGCAGTGACGGTGGGTCTTTGGTTTTTTGTCTAAAATGTTAAGAGTTTGTTTATGTTCTATTTCAATATTTGTGATTAGTAATGTAAAATAATTGCCTTTATGTATCTGCTGATTACTGTTAGAACATAATGCATCTTACACTCTTACACTTGTTCTGATCAGCTCCAGGTGGTTCTAAACACGTTCTGGAAGGTTCTGCTCTGTCCTGGAAATGGGACTTTTTAGTATCGATCCCTGTGAAAAATGAGGATCTGGTTTCGATTCTGGTTTTAGTCTGATTTTCGATACTTCCTGTTGTGACTCGTGTTTGTGTGGTGCCCTCAGAGCTGCCGCAGACGGAGCACATGAGCGTTGCTGATGCCACGTGGTTGGCGCTGAACGTGGTGTCCGGGGGCGGGAACGCGTCCGGCTCTCAGCCAATCGGGGTCACCAAAATCGCCAAATCGGTCATCGCGCCGCTCGCCGACCACAACATCTCTGTGTTCATGCTGTCCACGTACCAGACGGACTACATCCTGGTGAGTCTGGGGTCGCACTGTCCTCTGAGCCGTTCTGATGTCGTTTCCTCGTCACAAACACACCCGGAGTTGTGTTTCGTTTCATTCACACATGTTTAACGCACAAAACAGTTGCCAGTCTCTGCCGAACAAAAGGAAAAAGGAGCTGTTGAAAACTACCACTTGATGACATCACAAAATGCTCTGTTCCACGAGCATTTGGAGCTTTGGATGTAAACGGACGAATAATAAAGTGTTACACAAACGTGTGAATGAGCCGAGCTGTGTACAGATCTAAACTACCAGGTTACACAGGGAGGGGAGGGCATCTGACACACAGGGACATTTCAGAACATGTTTGTACAGGTCTAAACTACAGGGTTAGCAGCTTTTATGCAGAATAAGACCAGAGATTTTGTTGTTTGTGGAGGAATTTTTTGTACTTCAAAATGTCCTGCCTTTGCGATTGCCCCAGATGCCCTTCCTCTCTCACCCAGTCTCCTCCTCTGGTTGGAATGGGCCGTGTAAGTGTGGAAGTTTCTTTAAACAGACTGACCGTCCCACTGTGTTTGAAACAGAAGTCACTGAGTGTGAGACAGAGCTGTGTTTTCAATACGAAACAATGTGACATCACCATGAAAAAATCAAATGAAATAATAATAATAATAATAATAATAATAATAATAATAATAATAATAATAATAATAATAATAATATAATATAAAGCACTTTTTAAAACACAGGTTTTAAAGCAGCAAGAAACACAAAATCAGACAATGAAGCAAACAATTCAATTAATTATAATAAATAAGTGAATAAAATAGAATAAAAATAAATAGGGAATAAAATCAAGCTTGAAGCTAAGGAAGGCCAACTGGTAAAAATAAGTTTAAAGAAGAAATTTTAAAGATGATACTGATGGTGCAGACCTGATCTCCTCAGATCGTTCCAAAGCCGAGGCGCCCGGACTGAAACGGCTCCATCAGATTTGTCCAGAGCTAAAAGTCCTGAAATGTAACTTGGTGCAAGACCTAAACAAGCTTTAAAAGTGATCAGTAAAATCTTCAAATCAATTGTAAAACACACAGGCAGCCAGTGAAGGGAAACTCAAACAGGGCTGATGTGTTGATGTCTGCTCAAACCGGTGAGGAGCCGAGCTGCTGTGTAGATCGAGAACATTTGGAACCTGCCACTTCAGTTTGGTTTTGTTTCATCTGACCAGAGCTGGAGAACGGAGCGGGCACAGTACCAAAACATACTGAAGAGTTTCTTGTAGTTTTGAAGATCTGAGGAGACATCGTGTCGTCCTCATATTCAGGCTCAGGAGGACATTTCACAGTGGCTGAGATGGTTCCTCACATCTCCAACCAGAACCTAGAGCAGTCCAGTCGTATTTGCTCCTCAGGTGTGGGGCTGTTTGGAACTTGTGTACAGTTTTAAGTAGAATTTCATGTGGTTTATAATTTTTACATCGATGTGCGTAAGTTCGGACTGCAGACGAGCCGCCTCTACGGGTAGTTTGTTGATCAAGTTTTGGTCCGTGCTCTGCGTATCTTCGAATACACCAGAATACACAAAAAAATACACCAAAAAACACCAAAATACACCAAAATACACCAGTGCAAGAGACTTTTTCAGTTACTGTTGCGTCCCTGTGTTAAAGGTCCAATATCACACAAACCTGACCCTGTGAGATGTTCCTCCTCAAAAACACCTGGAGTTGTGTTTGTTTCATTCACATGTTTGAGGAACTCTTTATTATTAGTCTGTCTACATCTCCAAAGCTCCAAACGCTCTGTTCCACCTTGTGATGTCATCAAGTGGTAGTTTTCAAGTGAACAGCTCCTTTTACCTTTAGTTCAGTCGAGATCGACAATTCCAGGACTGAAATGATCCAAATGATTCTAGTGAAGGTGTGTGGAGTTTAAAAACACAGTGGAGCACTTAAGAACTTTGAGAAATGATTCTGAAACATCTTCTGTAGCTTCTATTGTCACATATTCAACCATCTCCAGTCTCCTCTGCTCTGTGTGTGAGGGCAGATGAGAAATGCACTCATGTGGAGTGTGTGTTTCCTGTTCGGGCCCCTGTCTCTGGCCCCGGGGCCCACAGTGCAAATGTGAAAGGATCAGGCCTCATTCCAGATTTGTCATGTTTGTGATAGAGGCACATCCAAAATGAATCCACAAAACCAGGACTAAACCAGGACTAAACCAGGACTAAACCAGGACTGAACCAGGACTAAACCAGGACTAAACAAGAGTCAAACCAGGACTTGAAGATTTGGTGATGGGGCAGATTTATGAAGCTGGTGGAGAAAACACCAGACATTTACACAGACGTTTACACATTTACACAGACGTTTACACATTTACACAGACGTTTACACATTTACACACACATTTACACATTTACACACACATTTACACATTTACACACACACACACACATTTTGCCACAGAAAACCATAAACCTGAACTTCTGCAGACCTAAAGTGCAGCACTTCGGCCGTTGTGAAGAATTTCAACAGTCGCCTCGGCGCAGAGCGGCGCTTTCACCTGCCTCTGCTCTGCCTCCTGTTGGTCAGGTGCGGGAGCGCGACCTGCCCATGGTCATGCACACACTGTCCTCTGAGTTCACGCTGCTCCGTGTGGTCAACGGAGAGACGGTCGCCGCCGCGCTCCTCGGCGTCACCAACGGCTTCGACAAACCCAAACTCGGTACTGCTACAACCTGAGGAACTACACTGTCTAACTGCTAAAGCGTATTGATACTTTGCAGTGACATCACGCTGGGGGTGTTCTACATGTATGTGTATGGCAGAATGCTTCTGATGTTACCATAGTGACACAATGCACACATTAGCAAACACTGTAAAAAAGTGTTAAGATTCTCTGAAAACTCAAATAGAAAAGTGATTTAAATTTCACATTTTCATTTTCCTGTGATCAGAGCGTTCATGGTCCTGTTCAGGAGTTTGATTTGACACTAAAAGGAGAAAGACTCACTGAGAAACTGTTGGCTAATGCTAATGCTAATGCTAATGCTAGCTTGTGATGTTCTTTAGAGGGACGTGTTTAAAGCTCAGATCCTCTCACCTGGTGGAGTTCAGAGTCAGGTCTTTATGGTCAGATTGGGTTAAAATAAAACTCTGATTAAAGTTTAACTTGAGTAACAGAGCTTCAGACAGAGCAGAGCCTCCAGTTAGCATCACACCCCCAGGGAATGTTGGTGATATGAGCTGCAGAGTGTCACTACAGTGTTGTACCTCCTCTCAGTTGTGATGTGGCTTTGGGTTGCAGTTCCTCGGCCGGTCATCCACCCGCTCTCCAGCCCCTCGAACCTGTTCTGTGTGACCAGCCTGGACCCCGACACGCTGCCCCCTGTGGCCACTCTGCTCATGGACCTCATGTTCTACTCCGGAAGGTACCGCACTCCCATCCACTGCCCGCTGACCCCTGTGAGATTTAGGTCATGTTCTGATGTTCCTCGTCACAAACAGAGCTGGAGTTGTGTTTGTTTCATTCACATGTTTGAGGAACTCTGTATTTTTAGTTTTTCTTCATCAGGGGTCTCCAACCTGTAGCTCAGGAGGCTCTTCACCCCCTTCCAAGTAACTCGCCAAGGGATTTGTGAATCATACGCTTTGTGCTAAATAACTAAAATTTGATTTAAGTAAACGCCTTTGACTGTTGTAAATGTATCGTTTGATGCCCGTCTTTGTGGGCTCTTCGTCTAAGGCTCTTTAGCTCATTAGCCGCCGCGTTCCAAACAGGAAGTGAGCATGGCGGCTCTTCCGGCTCCTTCTGACTCTGGCTCCCATTGACTTCCACTGGAATACCGTGGCTCCTCCGTGTTCCTGCTGCTGTGGCCTCGGCGTTTTGGTTTTAAAATGTTCTTCTGAAGCCGCAGCACAGGATCTTGGGGTTTTTGTTTCGCTGTTTTGTCCGTCGAAAAAATCCTGTTCCAAATCTGGAGCCTGACTCCAGATTCACTCCTGTAACCGTTGGCATCACGATACAGTCTGTGGTCAACATCTCTAAAGCTCCAAATGCTCTGTTCCACCTTGTGATGTCATGAAGCAGAGGTACACCTTTTACCGCTAGTTCAGCAGAGTTCCAATTCGAGGGCTGAAGTCATACAGATGATTCTAGTGAAGGTGTGTGGAGTTTAAAAACACAGTGGAGCACTTCCTGTATTACCACATGATGACATCACAAGGTGGAACAGAGTGTTTTCAGTTTGAGAGAAGAACTCGTGTTAAATCTACAGGTTTGTGTGTTAAACATGTGAATGAAACAAACACAACTCCAGGTGTTTGTGACGAGGAAACGACATTAGAGCAGATCAGCGATGTCACGTGGTAATACAGGAAGTGCTCCATTGCGTTGATGCTTTGCTGTTAGATGTGATGAGTCTGTTGTGTGTCAGTCCCAAAGATGGCGGCGCGTGTCCAGACGACGCCTCCAGAATCCGCTTCTTCTCCTTCTCCCTGATCGAAGGATACATCTCCCTGGTGATGGACGAGGAGACGGCGCACAGGTACGCTCCTCCGTGTTTTTAAAGTCTCCTCCGCAGACCTTCAGTAGACCGGGCCTCCTCTGCACAGCTGATCCACACCTGTGTTTGCTCTGGCAGGTTTCCCAATAACGTCCTTTTCACCAGCGCGTCCGGGGAGCTGTGGAAGATGGTGCGCATTGGAGGGCAGCCTTTAGGATTTGGTAAGAAACGACATGATTATTATTATTATTATTATCATTATCATTATTATTATTATTATTTTAAAGGTTCAATATCCCACTGTTTTCTGTCTTAATGTCGTTTCCTCGTCACAAACACCTGGAGTTGTGTTTGTTTCATTCACATGTTTCACACACAAACCTGCAGATTTAACACGAGTTCTTCTCTCAAACTGAAAACACTCTGTTCCACCTTGTGATGTCATCATGTGGTGATACAGGAAGTGCTCCACTGTGTTTTTAAACTCCACACACCTTCACTAGAATCATTTGGATCATTTCAGCCCTGGAATTGTCGATCTCGACTGAACTAAAGGTAAAAGGAGCTGTTCAAAACTACCAACGTGGTCCAAATGCTCCATGCCGTGCTCTGATTGGTCCGTGCACGTTACAGACGTCACACGGTGGGAGGAGCTCACCCGGATTGAGGAAGTAAATGTGGAAGAGAAAATTATTTTTGTGCCCATGAGCCAATGAGCCCAGGCCCCTGAAAACAACACGACGCCATCTTGTGGTCACTTCCTGCTTGTGTTAGCGATGTTCATATCTACAGTCTATAGTTTGGACTTGTTGTTTTCTGACCTTCTTCTTCTGTGGTCATAAACAGCCCGTCAAACGCACTAAAAGGGTCAGTTACACTCCGACTCTGAGGCTTAAAAAAGAATCTGTAAACAGAGCTGAGCTGGACTCTGGCTGCGCCTCAGGTCTGGCTCAGGTCAGGCTCAGGTCAGGCTCAGGTCAGGCTCAGGTCAGGCTCAGGTCTGGCTCAGGTCAGGCTCAGGTCTGGCTCAGGTCTGGCTCAGGTCAGGCTCAGGTCAGGCTCAGGTCTGGCTCAGGTCTGGCTCAGGTCAGGCTCAGGTCTGGCTCAGGTCAGGCTCAGGTCAGGCTCAGGTCAGGCTCAGGTCTGGCTCAGGTCAGGCTCAGGTCAGGCTCAGGTCTGGCTCTGGTCAGGCTCAGGTCTGAGTGTTCCAACATGAAACCAGAGTCCACACTGTTATTCCTCTGCAGCCCTGGGATGTGCTGTGGCTGAAGTCTCACACTTTTCCATGTGTTTCTTCTTTATTTCCATCATTATTTACACTGTAGAGTCACTGAAGCGTCAGATCTGTGGACGGACGCGCTCAGAATAACTACGACCGTCCTGTTTTAGATTTTTTTAAAAAGCCGGACTTTGCTTTGGTCACTGTTTGCACTTTTTCAACTCAGGACCATCTGCAGCGCTGCGTTTGAATGTCAAGAGTAAGAGAATAATGCAGTCCAGGTTTTGATTCAGTCCTGGTTCAGTCCTGGTTTAGTCCTGGTTTAGTCCTGGTTCAGTCCTGGCTCAGTTTTGGTTTAGTCCTGGTTCAGTCCTGGTTTAGTCCTGGTTCAGTCCTGGTTCAGTCCTGGTTTAGTCCTGGTTCAGTCCTGGTTTAGTCCTGGTTTAGTCCTGGTTTAGTCCTGGTTCAGTCCTGGTTCAGTCCTGGTTTAGTCCTGGTTCAGTCCTGGTTCAGTCCTGGTTCAGTCCTGGTTTAGTCCTGGTTCAGTCCTGGTTCAGTCCTGGTTTAGTCCTGGTTCAGTCCTGGTTCAGTCCTGGTTCAGTCCTAGTTTAGTCCTGGTTCAGTCCCGGTTTAGTCCTGGTTTGGTCCTGGTTCAGTCCTGGTTCAGTCCTGGTTCAGTCCTGGTTTAGTCCTGGTTCAGTCCTGGTTCAGTCCTGGTTTAGTCCTGGTTCAGTCCTGGCTCAGTTTTGGTTTAGTCCTGGTTCAGTCCTGGTTTAGTCCTGGTTCAGTCCTGGTTCAGTCCTGGTTTAGTCCTGGTTCAGTCCTGGTTTAGTCCTGGTTTAGTCCTGGTTTAGTCCTGGTTCAGTCCTGGTTCAGTCCTGGTTCAGTCCTGGTTTAGTCCTGGTTCAGTCCTGGTTCAGTCCTGGTTCAGTCCTGGTTTAGTCCTGGTTCAGTCCTGGTTCAGTCCCGGTTTAGTCCTGGTTCAGTCCTGGTTCAGTCCTGGTTCAGTCCTAGTTTAGTCCTGGTTCAGTCCCGGTTTAGTCCTGGTTTGGTCCTGGTTCAGTCCTGGTTCAGTCCTGGTTCAGTCCTAGTTTAGTCCTGGTTCAGTCCTGGTTCAGTCCTGGTTCAGTCCTGGTTTAGTCCTGGTTCAGTCCTGGTTCAGTCCTGGTTTAGTCCTGGTTCAGTCCTGGTTCAGTCCTGGTTCAGTCCTAGTTTAGTCCTGGTTCAGTCCTGGTTCAGTCCCGGTTTGGTCCTGGTTTGGTCCTGGTTTGGTATTTCCTGACCCTGAGGCTGTGCACACAGGCTGGACTCTGAGGATTTGAATCTAAAATATTTAGTTATTTCATTTTCTTTCCTTCCACAGATCTTTTCTCTTCAGAGTTTTAATGTCTTCAGTTTGTATCTGAAATGTAGAAAAACCCAAACCCGAGCAGGCGTGTTCTGACCCGTGGTCAAAGGAAAAAAAAAAAAATCTATTCAAGTAAAAGTATTAAAGTACCTGTTTATAAATGTACTTAAAGATTAAAAAGTAAAAGTATTTTGTGCAGATTTTGAGATCTAATAAAGTTTCAAAAGTAGAGATTTGGATTTGAATTTTGTTCATCCGAAAGAAATGAAATGTTTTTGGTTTTTTTCCCTCTGTTTTTAAACCCTCGGCCTTTTCAGCAGGTCTCACGCTATAATAAAAATACTTTTACTTTTCAGTCCTGTACTAGAATGTAGTGCAGTAGAAAGTACAGATACCTGCTCTCAAATGTACTGAAGTGAAAGTAAAAGTACAATACTTTAGTACTTTTACTTTTACTTACTGTTAAATTCCACCTCTGGTTCTGACTGGTCATGTTCATGAGTTTAAATCTCAAATATGTGAACAGTGTTTGTGTTCCAGACGAATGTGGAATCGTGGCTCAGATCTCGGAGCCGTTGGCCACTGCCGACATTCCAGCCTATTACATCAGCACATTCAAGTTCGACCACGCACTGGTGAGAATCGCACCCACAACCCGCCACAACAGTCCAGGTTCAGTCCCAGTTTAGTCCCGGTTTAGTCCTGGTTCAGTCCTGGTTCAGTCCCGGTTTAGTCCTGGTTCAGTCCTGGTTCAGTCCCGGTTTAGTCCTGGTTTAGTCCTGGTTCAGTCTTGGTTCAGTCCTGGTTTAATCCCGGTTTAGTCCTGGTTTAGTCCTGGTTCAGTCCTGGTTTAGTCCTGGTTTAGTCCCGGTTCATCGTAAACTGAGACTGATTCATTGACTTCCTGTTTAAACCGACGTTATTTCACTGTAAGAATTTCAGATACAGATTTTCATTTCTGTATTTTTACTGTTGAGAATCGAACATGTGACCGAGTCCATTTTTAAAAATAAGTGCAAGTAAGTCCAGGGAAGTGGGCGGAGATGAGGGGTAAGTGAAAGGAGATTTTTTCTGAGCGCTTAAATGCAGGTCAATACAGGATTATTCAAACATATTTTCTTTACGTGAGCAGCCAGAACCACACGCTCAAAACTTTACAAAGACGAGTGGATCTGTCTCCTGATTTCAGAGGCTGTGATTGGTTCATCCGCCTGCCAATCAGAGAGAAGCACGTTCTTTCACGTCAAAAACAAACATGGCTACTTACACATAAAAAAGGAGAAAAAAACGACCATATTTTCCGTAACACATGAACAGTTCTTCAGAGAACTTCAGCATAAACAACAGAACAGAACAAGTTCACCAAACTCTCATCTCCAAATCACTGAATCCACTGAATTCTTCATGTCACTTCTGAGCAGCTCCGTCACCTCTAGATAAATCTACTGTAGCTTTTAGTCCACGATTCGCTTTTCTCCTCCACTTTTCCTCAGTCCCTCACAAGTTTCTCGCTCACTCCAATCTTTCTTTCTGCTGCTCGATTATCGTTTTCGGCTGCAGATTTCACCACTTTCACTTTGTAATCTGCAGAATATGATGAAGTTTATCGTGGTGTGATAAAATAAGTTCTGATGTTAAATGAACTTTAGTGAGTTGGACACGACTTAATGACCCGAGTGTTAAATACAGGAGAGGAGGAAATGACCAGAAGAAACGTCTCAAACTACAGCAGCCGAACAGCCGCTCACACCTGATCGATACACCTATCCCCGCCCCCAGGACATCCACTCATACCTGATCAATACACCTATCCCCGCCCCCGGGACATCCACTCATACCTGATCAATACACCTAGCCCCGCCCCCAGGACATCCACTCATACCTGATCGATACACCTAGCCCCGCCCCCAGGACATCCACTCATACCTGATCAATACACCTATCCCCGCCCCCGGGACATCCACTCATACCTGATCAATACACCTAGCCCCGCCCCCAGGACATCCACTCATACCTGATCGATACACCTAGCCCCGCCCCCAGGACATCCACTCATACCTGATCGATACACCTAGCCCCGCCCCCGGGACATTGACTCATAACTGATTGATGCACCTAACCCCGCCTCTTTCTGCAGTAGAGCGAGAAGTGACGGTGGTACAGGAGGAATGGGAGCAGCAGATACTGGACACAGGCCTAGAGCGCCCTCTGTCTGTCAGTGTGAAAATAACAAACATGTGAAATTATATATTTGAATATAGAAGTCGCACCTGAGCATAAGTCACATGACCCAAACCATGAAAAAAGTGCGACTTGTAGTCCAAAAAATAACAGAGCGGATTTTTCCAGAATCAACAACTGAAGCACCGAACTGTGACTCGTCTCAGGTGAAACAAGTGACCGGCTGCTCAGGGAATTGTTTTACTAAATAACACATGTTTTAGGGATTAGCCCGCTGTGCCCCCACTCCACAGATCTGACTGGTTGGTCTGTTGCAGGTTCCAGAGGAGAACATCCAGAGTGTGATCGGAGCTCTGAGAACGGAGAGCACGACGCAGTGACCCAACCTCCTCTTCTCCTCCTCCTCTTCTCCTCCTCTTCTGGACTTTAAACTGTCCTCCAAGTGCCAAGAGTCTGGTGTGTGTGTGTGTGTGCGTGTGCGTGTGCGTGTGCGCGTGCGCGTGCGCGTGTGCGTGTGTGTGTGTGTGTGTGTGTGTACGATTCCCCAACATACCTCCTCAGTGACTCAGGGACAGGTAAAGAGTGCATTAACGTTTCCATAGACTTTTGCTGCGTTTCAAAAACAGTATAAAAGGAACGACAGACTGAAGCATTTCAAGAGCGTCCAACTTTTACTTTCATCTCATTTATTTTCAAAAAGCTCTAGAAGGAAAATTAAAGGGTATCATATATATTATATATCCTGCAAAATGTACTTTTTGGATCTTTCTTCCATGTTCTAACGCTGTTCTTCATCAAAAACCAGTCTGAAGAGGTTTTGGAGTCAGCTATGCATGTTTGAGTAATCTAGCGATCTCTCCCAGACCCTATTCAAACCCTCCTTACAGTTAGCAGTACGAGTCTGTACGAGGCTCCGCCCACAAGTCTACGTCCCCCATGCTCCCACAGTACGAGTCTGTACGAGGCTCCGCCCACCAGTCTACGTCCCCCAGGCTCCCACAGTACGAGTCTGTACGAGGCTCCGCCCACAAGTCTACGTCCCCCATGCTCCCACAATACGAGTCTGTACGAGGCTCCGCCCACCAGTCTACGTCCCCCAGGCTCCCACAGTACGAGTCTGTACGAGGCTCCGCCCACAAGTCTACGTCCCCCAGGCTCCCACAGTACGCGTCTGTACGAGGCTCCGCCCACAAGTCTACGTCCTCCATGCTCCCACAGTACGAGTCTGTACGAGGCTCCGCCCACAAGTCTACGTCCCCCAGGCTCCACACGACAATTCTCCATAAATACACAAAAACATGAGACAAAACTGAACACAACAACTGGACAAACCTGATGTGATGCAGGAGTTTCATTAGTGCGACGCACACTGAGTGTGTTGGGATAGAGCTCTGAAGGGGGAGGGACTTAGCACAGGGAGGCTGAGTGTGTTGGGATAGAGCTCTGAAGGGGGAGGGACTTAGCACAGAGAGCAAAGGGAGGGGGGACTCAGGCTGGTCAGAGCTTCTTCTTTTTGCGCTCTAACAGGTATCCACAGTTCAAACTCCGCCCCTGCAGCCAGATGTTTTAATCAGGACAGTCCTGTGTGATGTTCTGTGATGTTCTGTGATGTTCTGTGATGTTCTGTGATGTTCTGTGATGTTCTGTGATGTTCTGTGAAGCTGCTCACCTAAAGCTGCTTGAAATGACTAAGAACAGAAGATGATGCTTTTAAAAAAAACTGCACAGGCAAAATCCAAAGTTTATCTGTGATGCAACAAAAAAGGCAAAATGCAGAATGAGCGTTTCTGAAGCTCAGAGAAGACTTTAGATGAACGGAATAACAAAACAAAATCCAACTCCAGGTCTGTTTTTGACAGCAGCACAGCGTAACATGGTTCAGTTTTTCATTATGTCCTTTAAAACGAAAACCAAATATGAGAAAAGCGGAGGACGGGAGGAGGCTTTGAGGAGGTATGTTGTGAGGTTCTGGATGCAGCCAGAGAGCGCGCTAAGGCCTTTTTCTGTCCCTGCTGCGCCCCCTGCTGGTATGGAGGCCTGAGCTCATCTCGTTATGTTCAGGGGCCCTACAAAAACGTCTAGATTTTCTACATTTAACGGTCTTTATTTCACTTGAAGCCACGATGGCTAATGGCTTGTTTTTCATATAAAAACAGTATTTATGAGCGGAAATTTAAAGCTGAAGTGTGTAACTTTTCTGCCACATGCTTGTCTCATAGTTGTCAATGCTTTCCCTGTAATGCCCCGCACTATGGCATTAAACTTCTTGCATTTATTCAATTACAGCCTATAAGGGTTAAAAAACATGTATTATACTGTGAGTGGGGTCGCCTCTCCGCAGATCTGACCTGTAACTTGGTCTGGTCACCTGTTTATGTCCATGGGTGGACACTTTTAATGCCATACTGCGGAAAATTTTGTACAAGCAAGTGGTGTAAAACCATAGACTGTATATATAAATGGACATAGCTAACCCGCTAGCCGCTGTGTTCCAAACCGGAAGTGAGCATGGGGGCGCTTCCGGCTCCATCGACTCTGGCTTCAGTTCACTTTGTATTGAAAAAGCGTGGCCCCTCTCTGTAACTGTGGCTCCTCATTTTGGTCTTAAAATGTTCGTTTTAACCCGCTCTACGTGATCCTGGTGGGGTTTTTTATTTCGCTATTTTGTCAATAAATTAACTCTGCTTCAAATTTGCCCCAATAAGTGTTAGCATCAGTGAGCTTCATTTGACTGGAGCTGAACGCTGCAGATGACGTCACAGTCCCTCAGTCCACTTCTTTACACAGTCTATGGTTAAAACCGCTCCTGAAGTAAAGGCTGGTTATTTTGTGTGTGTGTGTGGTTTTTTTTGCCGCGTTTCATGGGAGACTTGTACTTTTCCAGACTTTCTCATGAGTTTGAACAGTGCTTTTTCCCACGGCCCCTGAACGCTCCGCCATGTGCAGAAGGACTGACCAACGCACTGGCACTAAAGACCAGACTCTTCCTTTAGAATGTTCACGAGGATGTGCAGCTCTCGTGGTTTTCTTTGTTTCTCAGTGCCATAGTGTCTGATTCTGTAAACGCGTGTGCGACGGGACGAGTTTCAGATTTATGTGAGTTTAAATGACAGTTCAGAATATTTATGAGCAGATTTGACTTGTTATAATCTACTGAGCAAACGTGTTCTGTTGGGTTTGTCTTTTACACTGTATAAAGCCCTTCACACGCAAGTCTCATTCACACATGCAGGCTGACCTGGGAATTTTCCTGCATTTTTCCAGAACGGGCTCATGTGTGAACGAAGCCACTGCCGATTTTCCTGCATTTCTGATCTGCTAATTTAAAATGTTTATGTGTGAATAAAGCCAGATATTTTTCAGGACAGTCACTTGGTTTAATTACGAGCTTGGTTTCCTTTTGTTATTGATGCTGGGGGTGTTCTGTTATGTATGTCTATGGTGGAATGTTCAGCAGTTACCATGACGCCAGCAAACACTGTAAAAAGAGACGGTCTGAAAACTCAAGACAACAGCACATTTTCAGGAGCCTGTGATCAGTGTGAGTGTTCACGGTCCTGTTTAAGAGTTTGATTTTCAACTAAAAGGTGAGAGCGACTCACTGAAAAAGTGTTTGCTAATGCTAATGCTAATGCTAATGCTAATGCTAATGCTAGCTTGTGACTGTGATGTTATTTGACAGGGATTTGTTTAACAGCACAGATCAGCTCAGCTGTTGGAGTTCAGCTAAATCAGTTCTTTCTGGTCAGATTGTGTTAAAACAAAGCTCAGATTAAAGTCTAAGAAAGCCTCAGACAGAGCAGTGCCTACGGTTAGCCTCACACATCCAGGCAATGTTGTTGACATCAGCTTCAGAGTATCAATAGACCCGACAATAGACACGTGACGGTGCAGAAGGAAGTCCGTCATTTTTAAACAGAATGAGAACGGAACCATGAGGCGTAACCAGGAAACCAGACACGTAACCAAGGAAACCGAGAGGCGGTTATTAGGCCATTTTCCAGCTCCACGCACACAAACTTTCCCTCCATATTCCTGGTCATCTAAAGGAAACTGCCAGATCAGAAATGCAGGAAAATCAGCAGTGGCTTCGTTCACACATGACCCAGTTCTGGAAAAATGCCGGAAAATTCCCAGGTCAGTTTGCATGTGTGAATGAGGCTTCAGATGTTTGAAAGGTGCACTGAGTCACTTTGCTGGTCGAGGGTCTGCCACCTGCTCGTCTCCATGGAGATGTGAATGTTTCGACGGAATGTTCCAGAGTATGTGGTTAAACATTTTTCTCAGTGTTTATTTCAGGGTGTTTTTATTGGGCAAAAATGGGTGCATTTTTACCGCAAGAGCTCGCCTCTCCACAGATCTTTTCTTCAGCTTGGCACTTGCTTGTCTCCATGAAGATGTATGTTGAACTGTGGAACGTATAATAACCTTTCTGGCAGACCCTCTGCCAGGAAAGTTACACAGTGAATCTTTAAGTGTAATTCTCTTCTAAACTTGCCCCAACTTCTCAAATCCGACTAATATTGTGAACCGGAAACATCTGAACTCACATGGACACCACAGACTGTTTATATAAATGGACACGGCTAACCCACTAGCCGCCTCGTTTGAAACAGGACGTGAGCATGGGCGCGCTTCCAGCTCCATCGATTCAGGCTCCAATTAACTTTCTATTGATTGTATGAACCCGCTCTACATGATCCTGGGGCTTTTGTTTCTCTATTTTGTCCCTAAATCTAAATATGAACATTAATAACAGACCAATCAGGCGCCTTCTTTGCCCAAGGTTGCTCCTGTTAGCGTTAGCAACAGGCTTGATTGCTAAGCGCCCGTTCCCCGTTAAACCAGCTGTGAGAGCGGGAAGGGGCATTACCTTCAACTGCCTCGCTCCTGATTGGCTCTTTCGTTGCTATGATATTCACGGTCTGAATTCCAAACATGGAACTCTGCTCCAAATTTGCCCCTGTAAGCGCCAGCCTCGGTGAGCTTCATTTGACTGTCACACTCCCTCAGTCCACTTCTGTACTCAGTCTGTGGTGGACACCGTATTCGTTGCAGTGAAGTTCTGAAAGATGGTTTTCGTTTCAGATTTGTGTAGCTTTTGTGAATGATTTTGATGATCTTAAAGAGGCCCTCAGACCTGACTGGTGTCGCCATGGTGATGGAGAAACAGGAAGTGAAGCTATGAGCGCTGTTATGCCATGTTACGTATTGAATATGCAGCAGACTGTGAGCAACTCGGCGTCTCAGCACCAGACAGACGATTGTGTGGACCTTTGTGCTTTGCTCTGTGTGGCGTTTGGACATTGGACGGTTGTATTAATATTCTATTCGAGACTTTTGAACGTCAGAATATGAATTTCAGATTAAAGACGCTGTACCTGATATTTAACGTCTTAAAAACGTGAAAAACGGATCTAGTTCATTTGAAACAGTTTCAGTGGTTCAGAGTTCCTCCTCACTTCTCTTCTGCATTTAGAGCATCATAATTACTCACCACGATGACTTTATAAAGCTCTTTTCACAGCTCTCAGAGACCAGAGCGGAGTTTTGCCATCACTGTAATCCAAAGACAACTAGCATGCTAACAGTGCACATTCTGCTTATCGATTAAAGCTTTATAATGAGACGCAGACAGAACACAGCTGACTTATTTTGACCTCAAGAGCTGCTTATACAGTGTATTTGTACTGGACACATTTAGCTCAAAAGTGCACTCATAGCATGCTAGTGGTCGTTAGCATTAGGGCTGTCGTGGTTTAAGACTTTCCCTTGCAGTAACTTAACGTGCCTCTGCACCGTGGTGTCCGGCGTGTGCGGTACAGCACAGAGGCCTGTAATAATATACATGTATTTGAAAAATGTTGAAATAAAACCACAGCCTGAGTGACGGCGCGGTGCACTTTAGTGTAAACAGTGAAACGAAGGGTCACTAACACTTTACACAAACAAAACTGTGTGTTCATGAGGAGCGCCCCCGCAGATACGACGGCCAACTGCAGTGATGCACCGCTCAGTTTAACGTGTGCAGGTTCAGGTCGGGTCCCAATATTTGAACCCATTTGCTCAGAGCCACGTAAACATGACCTGGTTCACAGTAGAACAGTAAAATTCTGCCGGGCGTGTGCTTGGAGCCTCAGTAAAACGCAAAATGCGGTGACCGCGGCCACCTGAACTTGAACGGTCTGATTGATCAGTCAGTTACCGCGACAGCCCTAGTTACGGTGACGGTAGAACTCCACTCTGGTCTCTGAGATTTGTGGAAACCTCTTATAAACTCATCGTGGTGGATAATTAAGATGCTCAGAATGAAGACGGGAAGTGAGGAGGAACTGTGGACCGCTGCAGTCTGTTAAAAATGTGAAAATCAACCGTAAAAATCTGGTACAGCTCCTTTAAGTTTTATTTTCTTCACATGTGTAGTACCTGAACACACCACCAGGTGGCGCTGTCATGTGTTTAGTTGGAGACTTTAAAGGTCCTATAATACGTAAAAGTGACTCCTGTGAGATTTAAGTCCATGTTCTGATGTTCTGATGTTCCTCCTGAAAAACACCTGGAGTTGTGTTTTGTTTCATTCACATGTTTGAGGAACTCTTTATTATTAGTCTGTCTACATCTCCAAAGCTCCAAACGCTCTGTTCCACCTTATGATGTCATCAAGTGGTAGTTTTCAAGTGAACAGCTCCTTTTATCTTTAGTTCAGTAGAGATCGGCAATTCCAGGACTGAAATGTGTTTTCAGTTTGACAGAGTTTTGTTTTAAACATGTGAATGAAACAAACACAACTCCAGGTGTTTGTGACGAGGAAATTAGAACAAAACAGAGAATAATCTGGTATGGGACGTTTGTTACTCACCGTTTGCACTGATTTGATGCTGCAGGTTTCCAGACTGAGCCACTTTCAGAGGAAATAAGGCCATTACGTTCTCCACAACTTTAGACTCGCTGTTGTCATGGCGACGCTCCTGCCACGTTTAAGTGGTGATTCTATGAGGAATTTTACTCTTTATGCAGAGGGAGTATTCAGCAAAGTTGAATTTTTGTTTGTCTCTCATGTTCTAACGCTGTTCCTCATCACAAACCTGCATGAAGAGGTTTTAGAGTCAGCCATACAT
>CM057098.1:32057972-32147972 GCA_029959045.1 Taenioides sp. WSHXM2023
AAAGATACTGCGCAGAACTCTCAAGCTCCCAGGACTCTGGTAGAGGGCCCGAGCTGATGAGGGTGAGAGAGACCAACCACCGTGGAAGGTGAGGAACACATTTTTTATGTATATATATGTATATGTATATATGTATATGTATATATATGTATATGTATATATATGTATATGTATATATATATGTGTATATATATGTATATATATATATATATATGTATATATATATATGTATATATATATGTATATATATGTATATATATGTATATATACGTATATATATACGTGTATATATATACACGTATATATATATACACGTATATATATACACACACACACATATATATACACACACATATATATATACACACACATATATATATACACACACATATATATACACACACATATATATGTATATACATATATATATATATGTATATACATATATATATGTATATACATATATATATGTATATACATATATATGTATATACATATATATACACACGTATATATATACACGTATATACATATATATATATATATATACATACGTATATATATACATATACGTATATATATATACGTATATATGTATATATATATACACATATATATATACATACATATATACACATATACACATATATACACATATATACATATATACACATATATACATATATATATATATATAAATACATAAAAATCTTGCTCTCTCAAAATATATAATATATATATGAACATAATTAAAATGATTCACATGTTTGCAGAAGAGACTCAACATTCAGGTTTGACTTTATTTATGCTTCTGTTTTTGGAACAAAGACGTTCACACGCCTCTTCTCCCTGTTATGTAACTTTATTGTGATTATCGCCTGTGTGTGACGTGCCCCTCTCTCCGTCCTGGAGGCCCTTTCACACTGAAGAAGTGACTCCTCCATGTCATGTTCTACTGTTGTCATTAGAACGTCCATGAGAACGTCCCGTCTGGATCTGCTCATGAGTCACTCAGAAAACACACTACTGTTTTTCACAGGGAAAATCATGTTTGTGGTTCATTTCTCTGTAATTCCAGGGCCTGTCCACATGAAACAAAAACTGACACACAGTTCAGCCTCTTCTCTGTCATCGGTGCGACTGAACAAACACAAACTCTTTTTGAGTGACAGGTGCATAATCACTGTCAGTGGAAAGAAGGACTTTTAGAAAACTCCAGTGACTCTGAGCTGAAGAGCGCACATGGCTGCACGCTGCCCTGCTCCATCCACTAGGGGGCGCCGCGGTCAGTGGGAGGGGCCCAGACAAACAGTCTCTCAGTCTCAGATGAGGGACTTGACCAGCGCCACCATGTGGTCAACCCCACACGCTACATCCACCACCTGCCCGGGCACTGTCACCTGAAACACAAGAGAAAACTCTGTAATCCAGCGTTCCCAAACCGACAGCTGAGGCGTTCGGTGGACAGGGGCAGTTTGTGAAGAAAAGGGAAAACTCAGTTTATCTCATAATATTGAACCACTGCAGATTTAAAATTAACTCGTTATGTTTTTCATATTTTTAAGATATTTTCAAAAGGCGCAACGTGTAACTTTTCAGGTGGAGGGTCCGTCAAATGCTTTTCTCCACGGAGATGCTATTTCTTTGTCTGGAATGTTCCACAGTATGGCATTAAACCTTTCTATCTCCATGGAGACCAAACCAGACCAAGTTCCAGGTCAGATCTGTGGAGAGGCGACCCCGCTCACAGTCAGAATGTCTGTTTTTCTAGGGATTTTTGAGCTCTAAAACCACCTGTGATTGAATAAATGTAAAGTAGAGCTGTTTAATGTCACACTGTGGAACATTCCAGGCAGAGCAGTGACGTCTCCATAGAAACAAGCAGGTGACGGACCCTCCACCAGAAAGTTACACAGTGCAGCTTTAGCTCCAGATGGTGGTTTAGGTCTTACTCTCCAGGGGAAGTACTGGTCGTCCCTGTGGCCGATGCCCAGGCAGCCCCTCAGGTTCTTTCCCCAAACGAAGAGCTCTCCTCGGTCTGTGGAGGAGAGAAACACGGGGAGAAACCACCAGGCTCAGCCATTTGGGGAAAACTGTGATTACGATTTATGCTTGAATTCTTCTGTTTAAAAGGCCCATATTACGCTATTTTCTGATCTGTGTTATAAAGTTTCCTCAATTCTTCTGAACTTTAAAGGTCCCACAAAATGGACTCTTGTGAGCTTTAACCCAGGTTGTAATGTTGTTTCCTCCTCAAAAACAGATCTGGAGTTGTGTTTCGTTTCATCCACAAATTTCTTTTTATTAGTCTGTCTACATCTCCAAAGCTCCAAACGCTCTGTTCCTCCTTGTGATGTCATCAAGTGGTAGTTTTAACAGCTCTTTTCCCTTTAGTTCAGCAGAGATTGACCTGATTCCAGAGCTGAAATGATCCAAATGATCCTAATGAAGGTGTGTGGAGTTTAAAAACACAGAGGAGCACTTCCTGTATTGCCTCATGACATCACAAGGTGAAACAGAAACATTGTAAACGTTATAACATAGATCAGAAAACAGCGTAGTACGGGATATTTAAATAAGACTCGTCTAAGTCTGTGCTGAAAAAAAATATTATTATGGTGAGAAAACAAACTCCTCGTAGTTCAGCCCCAGTCGGAACGTTGAGGGGCATTTTTCACATAAATGACGTCAGTGAAATCTGAACTTCATGACCTCTGAACTTCATGACCTCTGAACTTCATGACCTCTGAACTTCATGACCTCTGAACTTCATGACCTCTGAACTCTGACCTGTGATGGCGGCGAAGTGGCTGAGTCCACAGCGGATCTTGGACACGGCGACTGAAGGGTTAAACTCCGAGCGTCCGAACAGCGAGGGGGGGATCTGCTCCGGCACACGGGACTCCGACAGGTGCGGGCCCTTACCCAGAATGCCATAGCCCCACACGAACACCTCCCCCTGGTCTGAGGAGGGACAAGAAAGATAAGATAAGATAAGATAATCCTTTATTTGTCCCACAATGGGGCAATTTCAGTGTCACAACACAAGTTACAGAAACAGTAGGAAAATAAGAGCATCAAAATCAAGATAAATAATAATAAGTATTTACAATCAACTAAAAAACACAACAGTGTAAAGCTCAAAGGCACAGGAACGTTGCAAGTGTACAAGAACAAGTGTAAGAGCAAAACACTACGCCCGCAGTAGAAGAACACGCAGCAGAAGAAGCACACGCAGCAGCAGCACACGCAGCAGCAGAAGCACACGCAGCAGCAGCACACGCAGCAGCAGAAGCACACGCAGCAGCAGCAGCACACGCAGCAGCAGCAGCACACGCAGCAGCAGAAGCACACGCAGCAGAAGCACACGCAGCAGCAGAAGCACACGCAGCAGCAGCAGCACACGCAGCAGCAGCAGCACACGCAGCAGCAGAAGCACACGCAGCAGCAGCAGCACACGCAGCAGCAGAAGCACACGCAGCAGCAGCAGCACACGCAGCAGCAGCAGCACACGCAGCAGCAGAAGCACACGCAGCAGAAGCACACGCAGCAGCAGCATCTCTTTCCATTTTAACCGGTCGGACAGTTTTCACCAGCAGCAGAGTCAAACGTGTGTCGTTGTTTCTCTACGCGCTGCTCAAATTAGGTCGGAATTCTAATTTTTCAGTGTCGGATTTTATCAGGGACAAGACAGGAAATAAGCAGGTGGTGTCAAAATAAACTTCCCATGTCCTTTCAAAATACGTTCCCTAAATCCACCACACGAGTCGGATCAGGAGCTCGGGGAACGACTCGTGACGGACTACGGAAAGTTTAAATATAAAACACTTTACGACATCAGACAGAAACTTTACAAGAAAAACTTCTGAAGGAAAAGGCGCGAGGAGCAGAAAACCAACGTGAAACGGTGAGAAGCTTCATTAACGCAGCTCCGCAGATACGACTCGTCATCGCTGCAAAACGTCGTTTTGTTTTGTGATTTAAAACATAATTCATCCAATCCACAATGAGTACCAAAGCCATGAGACTCACCGTTGAGGACCGCCACCTGCGAACCGCCGCACGCCACCTGCACCACCCTGCCACAGCCAGCGAGGGGCAGTCTGCGCGGGGAGCTCACCTGCGGGTCACACCTGCGGGTCATTTCCAAAGCTCACGCTCTGTAAAGAACTGAACACACGGGCGCCTGAGGGTACCTGGGCTTGGTCCGTTGCCATGGCGAGCTGCCCGTACTCGGAGTTGCCCCACCCGTACACCTGCCCGTCACGGGACAGGGCCAGGCTGCAGTCTGCGTACGTGCTCACCTGCTGCACCTGTACCCCCGACAGCGCCCCCTTCAGCTCCACGGGGGACGAGCAGGTGTGGTGATGCCCCAGGCCTGTGCGGAGAAGACGCAACATCCACTCATCTGCTGATACTCAACCTTCCCTGGAGGTGTGAGGCTAACTGTAGGTACTGCTCTGTCTGAAGTCAGAGTTTATTTTAACACAATCTAACCAGAAAAAACGGACTGATCTGAAGTACAACAGGTAAAGTATCATTAAAGTATCATTAGTCTGTAATGTCACACTGCAGATCCTTTACTCAGTTTTTAAAAATCATTAAACAAAAGAGGTAAAAACTGTTCATTTTGTCTTTGTCACACTTTCTTTCCTAAATTCATAACCAGTTAAATAGGTTGGGGTTAACAGTGACACTAAAGTCCGCCACACACTACAGGATTTTTCTGTCTTAAACAATTTTTAAATGTGCAACAAAAAGCGCAAACCACAGACACGAGGAGAATCTGATGAGATTTTAAATCTCCAATTGTAAAGACTTCAGTAGGACACGTCTGTATCCTACTGAAGCTGTGGTTTAAATTTCCATCTTTACGAGAGGAGAGGAATAAACTCTTCTCATTATTTTCACTATTTCCTGAGTTTGTTGTTGCGTCTCTGTGTCCGTCTCCTCTGCCCCTGACGCTCTGGTTTATCGACTGTTACCGTCGCGTTGTTGATGTTTGGTGGTGATGATCTGACAGAGCAGCTCAGAGTCACACACACACACACACACACACATACAGACACACACACACGTACGCGCACACACATACAGACACACACACACACACACATACAGACACACACACACACACACATACAGACACACACACACACACAGACACACACACACACGTACGCGCACACACACGGACCGCAGCAGCTTCAAAATTGCACACGAAGACACAAAGTCGAGTCACGCTTCCCCGAACTCGGGTAGAAGTCTAAATCGCAGCCTAAATCGGGCAGATTCTCCTGAAGTGTGCGGCGGGTTTAGAGTTAGAGAAGAAGAAGAGGAGGAGTGACCCGTCTGTCCGTCTGCGCCCCAGCCACAGGAGTAAACCCTCCCCCCGTCAGTCAGGAACAGGCTGTGGTCCTGCCCACACGCCACCTGCACAAACACAACACAGTCACACACACTGGAACACACAGAATACAACAACACAACACAGTCACACACACCAGAACACACCTCACAAACAGAGCTGGAGTTGTGTTTGTTTCATTCACATGTTTGAGGAACTCTTTATTATTAGTCTGTCTACATCTCCAAAGCTCCAAACGCTCTGCTCCACCTTGTGATGTCATCAAGTGGTAGTTTTCAAGTGAACAGCTCCTTTTACCTTTAGTTCAGTCGAGATCGGCAATTCCAGGACTGAAATGATCCAAATGATTCTAGTGAAGGTGTGTGGAGTTTAAAAACACAGTGGAGCACTTCCTGTATCACCACATGATGACATCACAAGGTGTTTTTAATGAATAATAATAATAATACTAATAATGCCTCAGTTTTATACAGCTCTTTTCTGGACACTCAAAGACTCTTTCCAGATCGTTCTTCCTTCACTCCACACTCTGTGGTGTTAAACTTCTATTGTAGCCACAGCTGCCCTGGGGCAGACTGACAGAAGTGAGGCTGCCAATCTGCGCCATCGGCCCCTCTGACCACCACCATCACTCACACACACACACCACTTTCATACTAGGCAGTGTGGGTGAAGTGCCTTGCCTAAGGACACAAAGACAGTTTTGCGACTGGCGCCCCACTGTGGCACCTGATTTTCCCTGCGTCTCCGTCCGAGTCCAGACCAGGTCCAGGTCCTGCTGAACCTCTGAGACCCGACGGGATCAGGGTTTAACAGGCCGGTGTGGACACGAGATGTTTGAGAGAAGAACTTGTGCTAAATCTGCAGGTTTGTGTGTGAAACATGTGAATGAAACAAACACAACTCCAAGTGTGTGTGTGTGTGTGTGTGTGTGCGTGTGTGTGTGTGTGTGTGTGTGTGTAAAGTTGTGTAATATTGGGCCTTTCACACAGTCACACCAGGTTCTCAGATGTTCGGTGGAGTTACCTGGACCACCCTCCCGCTGAAGCCTCGTATCTTGTGAATGATGTGGCTGCCGCTGGAAACGCACACAGAGACACAGTGAGTGGAGTGTGTGTGGATTCTCCAGAGTGACACACGACAGGGCCTCACCTGTACACCTCGTCCTCCACTATGGGCCTGCCGCACTGCCCATACGCGTTGTTCCCCAGGCTGAAGACTGACCACAGAAAAACACTAAGAAACTAAAACTACATTCCCCAGGTTTACATGAGCTTTAATTCAGAGTAAAAATTATTTAACTCTGAATAAAAATTAATGTCGCTTTAAAAAAGATGATGTAAACACTTAATTCCTAATGAAAATGATTATTCGGAATTAAACTTAATTCCAAAGTAAGTGTGTGGTTTATTCCAATTTTAAAGCCAAATTCATTTATTCCTCGATCATGTAACTGTTTATTCTTCTTAAAAATAATTCTGGGCGTTCGGCGCTCGTTGGGTCAGACTGTGTCCGAATGTCTCCCCCAGCCCCTAACCCTCATCCACTACATAGTCCCGCACTCTTTAGCGCCCCCTACAGTGACTCACTCACAGAGATTCAGACTCACGGCTCACTACAGTCGGGTCACGTGACTCTGGCTCTGGGTGAAAAAAAGTCTAAAGGCTAAACTGTGATAAAAGTTGATTTGTGTCATAAATAAAGATCAGATCAGACTGACACAAGTGTTTATGGAATAATAATAATCACACGAGCTTCTGTCACGCTGGATTTCACCTAAACGGACTGGAGGATTTGATTTTTGGCTGAAACGTGGAAGTTATGGCTCTTTTAACAGCTGGAGCTAAAGCGGCTAACGCTAGCACCGCTAACACCAGAACGGTTTATTTAGTCGAGTTTTATTCAGAATCAGAATCAGAGCCACAAACCAGAGATTTTATTATGAGTAATAGTACTATAGTAGTAGTACATGAGTATAACAGTAGTAGTATTTGTAGTACTTTTATCTGCTTCATTCAGTCAGGTGAGTAATAGTACTATAGTAGTAGTACATGAGTATAACAGTAGTAGTATTTGTAGTACTTTTATCTGCTTCATTCAGTCAGGTGAGTAATAGTACTATAGTAGTAGTACATGAGTATAACAGTAGTAATATTTGTAGTACTTTTCTCTGCTTCATTCAGTCGTGTGAGTAATAGTACTATAGTAGTAGTACATGAGTATAACAGTAGTAATATTTGTAGTACTTTTATCTGCTTCATTCAGTCAGGTGAGTAATAGTACTATAGTAGTAGTCCATGAGTATAACAGTAGTAGTATTTGTAGTACTTTTATCTGCTTCATTCAGTCGTGTGAGTAATAGTACTATAGTAGTAGTACATGAGTATAACAGTAGTAATATTTGTAGTACTTTTCTCTGCTTCATTCAGTCGTGTGAGTAATAGTACTATAGTAGTAGTACATGAGTATAACAGTAGTAGTATTTGTAGTACGGGTTGTGTCCAGTTAAACTTCTGTCTCTGTAGTCGTTGTTTCCCCGACTCTCCCAGTGCATTGTGGTCTATATTGACGCTCTGGTGACACCGATGACCACGACTTTTCAAGGTGCATTGTGGGAAATTTGGAGTGCACTACTTTTTCACCAACTGGAGATTCGGACAAACCTGAAAATGTTGTGACCTCTAAACAGTGTCTTAAGGAGGAACAGTGTGGACATTCGGACACAGCCATAGACTGTAGAAAGCCCAATGAAGCTCATCGAGGCTAGCAGTTACAAGAGCGCAACTGGAGCCAAGTTCCATATTTGGAATTCCAAGCGTGAGAGCCTATCGGAAGCGAGGAGAGCACCTGCTTCCTGCCCGCTGGTTTGGCAGGGAGCGACCTCGGAGAAAGACGGCGCCTGATTGGTTATTAATGTTTATATCTCGATTTATGAACATAATCGTGAAATAAAAACCCCAGGATCACGTGGAGCAGGTTTAAACGCTCACAGCAGCAGTTACAGAGAGTTGGGTGACGCTTTTTCAATAGAAAAAGAACTGGAGCCAGAGTCGGTGGAGCCAGAAGCGCGCCCATGCTCACTTCCTGTTTGGAACGAGGCGGCTAGCGGGTTAGCCATGTCCATTAACATTTACAGTGTGTGTCTCACCCCCCTCCAAGTCGGTGAGCACCAGAGAGTGAGCGCGACCACAGGCGACCTGCAGCACCCGAGTCTGAAGAGGAGACGACAGAGGGAGCGCCACCGGGGACGGCTCCAGCAGGTACTCATAACTCTCCACTGAAAATACAGAGAGGACAAGTCAGGTCTGTGGAGAGGAGAGGAGAGAGGAGAGGGGAGAGAGGAGAGAGGAGAGCCACTGGGGACGCCTCCAGCAGGTACTCATAACTCTGCACTGAAAAGCGAGGACAAGTCAGGTCTGTGGAGAGGAGAGGGGAGAGGAGATCATGCAAGAACCATCTCCTAATCGTACGGAGCAGTGGTGGAAAAACGACTTGATTTTGGTATTTAAGTAAAAGTATTTCTGTGCTCCAATAAAACTTCAGATGTTGTGCTGATTTTTGTTCAGTAGAAACAATGTTTTTTTGGAGTCGTTTTTATTTGTGCGTTCCTGTGTGTTCTTGTGTGTCTTACAGCGGTTGTGTTGTGTTGTTGTGCGTTCGTGTGCGGTCTTACAGCGGTTGTGTTGTGTTGTTGTGCGTTCGTGTGCGGTCTTACAGCGGTTGTGTTGTGTTGTTGTGCGCTCGTGTGCGGTCTTACAGCGGTTGTGTTGTTGTGCATTCGTGTGCGGTCTTACAGCGGTTGTGTTGTGTTGTTGTGCGCTCGTATGCGGTCTTACAGCGGTTGTGTTGTTGTGCATTCGTGTACGGTCTTACAGCGGTTGTGTTGTGTTGTTGTGCGTTCGTGTGCGGTCTTACAGCGGTTGTGTTGTGTTGTTGTGCGTTCGTGTGCGGTCTTACAGCGGTTGTGTTGTGTTGTTGTGCGTTCGTGTGCGGTCTTACAGCGGTTGTGTTGTTGTGCATTCGTGTGCGGTCTTACAGCGGTTGTGTTGTGTTGTTGTGCGTTCGTGTGCGGTCTTACAGCGGTTGTGTTGTGTTGTTGTGCGTTCGTGTGCGGTCTTACAGCGGTTGTGTTGTGTTGTTGTGCGTTCGTGTGCGGTCTTACAGCGGTTGTGTTGTTGTGCATTCGTGTGCAGTCTTACAGCGGTTGTGTTGTGTTGTTGTGCGTTCGTGTGCGGTCTTACAGCGGTTGTGTTGTGTTGTTGTGCGTTCGTGTGCGGTCTTACAGCGGTTGTGTTGTGTTGTTGTGCGTTCGTGTGCGGTCTTACAGCGGTTGTGTTGTTGTGCGTTCGTGTGCGGTCTTACAGCGGTTGTGTTGTGTTGTTGTGCGTTCGTGTGCGGTCTTACAGCGGTTGTGTTGTGTTGTTGTGCGTTCGTGTGCGGTTTTACAGCGGTTGTGTTGTGTTGTTGTGCGTTCGTGTGCGGTCTTACAGCGGTTGTGTTGTTGTGCGTTCGTGTGCGGTCTTACAGCGGTTGTGTTGTGTTGTTGTGCGTTCGTGTGCGGTCTTACAGCGGTTGTGTTGTGTTGTTGTGCGTTCGTGTGCGGTTTTACAGCGGTTGTGTTGTGTTGTTGTGCGTTCGTGTGCGGTCTTACAGCGGTTGTGTTGTTGTGCGTTCGTGTGCGGTCTTACAGCGGTTGTGTTGTGTTGTTGTGCGTTCGTGTGCGGTCTTACAGCGGTTGTGTTGTGTTGTTGTGCGTTCGTGTGCGGTTTTACAGCGGTTGTGTTGTGTTGTTGTGCGTTCGTGTGCGGTCTTACAGCGGTTGTGTTGTTGTGCGTTCGTGTGCGGTCTTACAGCGGTTGTGTTGGCTGCGCTGGAAGCCCAGCTGAGAGTCTCGGTTCAGGCCCATGCCCCAGAGTTTGGAGGCGTCTGTGGAGGAGGAAGAGAGCAACGTGAAGCCGTAACCACAACCCGCAGACGTGATCTGAAGAGAGACAGAAGAGGGTGAAGAGAGAGACAGAAGAGGGTGAAGAGAGAGACAGAAGAGGGTGAAGAGAGACGCAGAAGAGGGTGAAGAGAGAGACAGAAGAGGGTGAAGAGAGAGACAGAAGAGGGTGAAGAGAGAGACAGAAGAGGGTGAAGAGAGAGACAGAAGAGGGTGAAGAGAGACGCAGAAGAGGGTGAAGAGAGAGACAGAAGAGGGTGAAGAGAGAGACAGAAGAGGGTGAAGACAGACAGAAGAGGGTGAAGAGAGACACAGAAGAGAGACAGAAGAGGGTGAAGAGAGAGACAGAAGAGGGTGAAGAGAGAGACAGAAGAGGGTGAAGAGAGAGACAGAAGAGGGTGAAGAGCGAGACAGAAGAGGGTGAAGAGAGACACAGAAGAGGGTGAAGAGAGAGACAGAAGAGAGACAGAAGAGGGTGAAGAGAGCGACAGAAGAGAGACAGAAGAAGGTGAAGAGAGACAGAAGAGGGTGAAGAGAGAGACAGAAGAGGGTGAAGAGAGAGACAGAAGAGAGTGAAGATAGAGACAGAAGAGGGTGAAGAAAGAGACAGAAGAGAGTGAAGAGAGAGACAGAAGAGAGTGAAGAGAGAGACAGAAGAGGGTGAAAAGAGACAGAAGAGGGTGAAGAGAGACAGAAGAGGGTGAAGAGAGACAGAAGAGGGTGAAGAGAGACACAGAAGAGGGTGAAGAGAGAGACAGAAGAGAGACAGAAGAGAGTGAAGAGAGAGAAAGAAGAGGGTGAAGAGAGAGAAAGAAGAGGGTGAAGAGAGAGACAGAAGAGGGTGAAGAGAGAGACAGAAGAGAGACAGAAGAGGGTGAAGAGAGAGACAGAAGAGGGTGAAGAGAGAGACAGAAGAGGGTGAAGAGAGACACAGAAGAGAGACAGAAGAGGGTGAAGAGAGAGACAGAAGAGAGACAGAAGAGGGTGAAGAGAGAGACAGAAGAGAGAGAGTGAAGAGAGAGACAGAAGAGAGAGAGTGAAGAGAGAGACAGAAGAGGGTGAAGAGAGACACAGAAGAGGGTGAAGAGAGAGACAGAAGAGAGACAGAAGAGGGTGAAGAGAGACACAGAAGAGGGTGAAGAGAGAGACAGAAGAGAGTGAAGAGAGAGACAGAAGAGGGTGGAGAGAGACAGAAGAGAGTGAAGAGAGAGAGAAGAGAGTGAAGAGAGAGACAGAAGAGGGTGAAGAGAGAGACAGAAGAGGGTGAAGAGAGAGAGACAGAAGAGGGTGAAGAGAGAGACGGTGAAGAGAGACACAGAAGAGGGTGAAGAGAGAGACAGAAGAGGGTGAAGAGAGAGACAGAAGAGAGTGAAGAGAGAGACAGAAGAGAGTGAAGAGAGAGACAGAAGAGAGTGAAGAGAGACAGAAGAGAGTGAAGAGAGACAGAAGAGGGTGAAGAGAGACACAGAAGAGGGTGAAGAGAGACACAGAAGAGGGTGAAGAGAGACAGAAGAGAGACAGAAGAGGGTGAAGAGAGAGACAGAAGAGAGACAGAAGAGAGTGAAGAGAGAGACAGAAGAGGGTGAAGAGAGAGACAGAAGAGAGTGAAGAGAGAGACAGAAGAGAGTGAAGAGAGACAGAAGAGGGTGAAGAGAGAGACAGAAGAGAGACAGAAGAGGGTGAAGAGAGACACAGAAGAGGGTGAAGAGAGACACAGAAGAGGGTGAAGAGAGACACAGAAGAGGGTGAAGAGAGACAGAAGAGGGTGAAGAGAAAGACAGAAGAGGGTGAAGAGAGAGACAGAAGAGGGTGAAGAGAGAGACAGAAGAGAGACAGAAGAGGGTGAAGAGAGACACAGAAGAGGGTGAAGAGAGACAGAAGAGGGTGAAGAGAGAGACAGAAGAGGGTGAAGAGAAAGACAGAAGAGGGTGAAGAGAGAGACAGAAGAGGGTGAAGAGAGAGAGAAGAGGGTGAAGAGAGAGACAGAAGAGAGACAGAAGAGGGTGAAGAGAGACACAGAAGAGGGTGAAGAGAGACAGAAGAGGGTGAAGAGAGAGACAGAAGAGGGTGAAGAGAGACACAGAAGAGGGTGAAGAGAGACAGAAGAGGGTGAAGAGAAAGACAGAAGAGGGTGAAGAGAGAGACAGAAGAGAGACAGAAGAGGGTGAAGAGAGAGACAGAGGAGAGACAGAAGAGGGTGAAGAGAGACACAGAAGAGGGTGAAGAGAGACACAGAAGAGGGTGAAGAGAAAGACAGAAGAGGGTGAAGAGAAAGACAGAAGAGGGTGAAGAGAGAGACAGAAGAGAGACAGAAGAGAGTGAAGAGAGAGACAGAAGAGGGTGAAGAGAGACAGAAGAGAGTGAAGAGAGACAGAAGAGGGTGAAGAGAGAGACAGAAGAGGGTGAAGAGAGACAGAAGAGAGTGAAGAGAGACAGAAGAGGGTGAAGAGAGACAGAAGAGGGTGAAGAGAGAGACAGAAGAGGGTGAAGAGAGACACAGAAGAGGGTGAAGAGAGACAGAAGAGAGACAGAAGAGGGTGAAGAGAGAGACAGAAGAGGGTGAAGAAAGAGACAGAAGAGAGACAGAAGAGAGTGAAGAGAGAGACAGAAGAGGGTGAAGAGAGAGACAGAAGAGAGACAGAAGAGAGTGAAGAGAGAGACAGAAGAGGGTGAAGAAAGAGACAGAGGAGAGTGAAGAGAGAGACAGAAGAGGGTGAAGAAAGAGACAGAAGAGAGTGAAGAGAGAGACAGAAGAGGGTGAAGAGAGAGACAGAAGAGGGACACATATTTATTCTGCAGCAGGACGACGACTCCAAACGTACAGCCAAAGTCATTAAGAACTTTCTTCAGCGTAAAGAAGAACAAGAAGTTCTGGAAGTGACGGTTTGGCCTCCAGAGCCCTGACCTCAACATCATCGAGTGTGTCTGGGATTAAATGAAGACACAGAAGGTCTACACATCCACAGGAGATCTGTGGTTAGTTCTTCAAGATGTTTGGAACAACCTACCAGCCGAGGGCCTTCAGAAACTGTCTGCAAGTACACGTAGAAGAACTGATGCTCTTTTGAAGGCAAAAGGTGGTCATGCTAAATACTGATTTGATTTAAATTTCTCTTAAACTTCTCTAAATAAATGATTAACACTTCCATTTTCGAAGGCATTCCCAGTTTACAGCATTTTTTCACAACTTTTGCACAGTACTGTAAAATAAATGTAGTGGTACCTGAGCGGCGGTCTCCAGGCGGTACGGCGTGAGCTGGTACTGGCGCGGTCTCTTTCTGCCGCTGTCGGGCACCACAAAGCTCGGGATGCCCAGGGCCCCAGTGAAGCTGAAGCCCCAGACAAACACTTTGTGGCTGGGTTTTCTGTTCTGCCCCACGTACTGGAACACAGGCTCCCCTCTGCGGTCCCTCAGCCTGGACCTCTGTGAAGGTTCACCTGGAGCTGCGCCTGGAGCCGTCACACATTTCAAAGCATCGTTACAGAGAAATACTGCGATAAGAGATAATACTGAAACTACATTTTAGTTCCTATTTTATTTTCTATTTCTATGCTCCCCTTCCACCGCTCTGCTGACGACACGCAGATCTGCCTCCTGCTGAGACCAAACGACCCCGGGGGCCTGGCGGCTGCGGTAAACGGCTTCAGTGACGTCAACAGTTGGATGGAACCGAACTTCCTACAAAAAAGTCTAGACTATCGCAACTCCCTCCTTTCCATCTCCCAAATCCATTTCACACAGTCAGTCCTGGTTTAGTCCTGGTTTAATCCTGGTTTAATCCTGGTTCAGTCCTGGTTCAGTCCTGGTTCAGTCCTGGTTCAGTCCTGGTTCAGTCCTGGTTTAGTCCTGGTTTAGTCCTGGTTTAGTCAGAGCTCTTGTTTCTTTCTAAAGTCATTTTAGATCAAGATTAAGATTTAAAATGTCCCAGAACAGAAGGATCCACAGGGGTCAGAGGTCAGAGGTCATAGTGAGAACAGAAGGATCCACAGGGGTCAGAGGTCATAGTGAGAACAGAAGGATCCACAGGGGTCAGAGGTCATAGTGAGAACAGAAGGATCCACAGGGGTCAGGGGTCATAGTGAGAACAGAAGGATCCACAGGGGTCAGGGGTCAGAGGTCATAGTGAGAACAGAAGGATCCACAGAGGTCAGAGGTCATAGTGAGAACAGAAGGATCCACAGGGGTCAGGGGTCAGAGGTCATAGTGAGAACAGAAGGATCCACAGAGGTCATAGTGAGAACAGAAGGATCCACAGAGGTCAGAGGTCACAGTGAGAACAGAAGGATCCACAGGGGTCAGAGGTCAGAGAAACAAACAAATGGTAGTTGTTTGTAAAATGTATAAATAAAGTGGATTTGAATTTGAAAACAACAAAACTCTCCACACTTTTGCCATGAAAATGTACATACAATAAATATCGAGTAGTGAGTCACCGATCCGATACCGTTATCAGATATCAGCACCGATACTGGAAAAACTGCTGGATCGGATATGAGATTCCAAATATCGGTTCAGTCGATATTTTGGTTATTTTATTGAAATAATATGACGACAAGACTTAAACTCGTTTGCATCAGTTCTGTGTTTATTTGTTTTAAGGAAATAAATTCTTTGTTTTGAGTCTCTGTACTACGGTGGCCAACGAGGGTCAAACGCACGGCGACGGACCAGTGTGTGTCAGAGAAAACAGCTTCAGATTCAGAAACAAAGCAAATTCACAAACTCAAACACGAGTTTAAACGAGGAACAAAGAACGTGAAGCAAATGAAAAAAATAAAGACAAACGTGTCGTCATCAAATGTGCCGCAAATAGAAACGACACAAAACACAAAACGAAAAAAGCAAGAAAAACACCTGCAAAGGAAAAACGCTGCATAAAGAGTCACCACAAACCTGCAGGGGGCGCTGTCAGTGTAACAGAGAGAGAAAAGCTCAGCCTATGAGAAAGAGAAAACGACCAACTGGCGATAAACTACAGCCGGAACAGATTATTGTTACGGTAAATTATGTTCATATACTGTGTTATAAGAGCGCCCCCTGCAGGTTTGTGGTGACTCTTTATGCAGTGTTTTTCGTTTGCAGGTGTTTTCTTGCTTTTCATCGTTTTGAGTTTTGTGGCGTTTCTATTTGCGGCGCATTTGATGACGACATGTTTGTCTTTGTTTTTTTCATTTGCTCCTCGTTCTTTGTTCCTCGTTTAAACTCGTGTTTCAGTTTGTGAATTTGCTTCGTTTCTGAACCTGAAGCTGTTTTCTCTGAGACGCACTGGGCCGTTGCCGTGCGTTTGGCCCTCGTTGGCCACCGTACTGTACCGTAGTATCAGAATCGCTTTGGAATGGGACGAGACAAAATTTCCACAAGCCGAGACGAGATACGAGCTCGAGTCCACAAGAGCGAGACGAGACAATTTTAACATAATTCCTAATATTTCATTCATTCATTTCTTATTTATTTGGTAAGAGGGACAATGTACATTAATAAACATTACAACAAATGTAAATATACCCGAGTTAGCCGAAAAGGCTAACTTACATTTCACGGCTCAGTTTCCAATTTTGGCCTCACAATTTTGTTATTTATTTCATTTTACAGTTTCGTTTCTGCTTTTTGGAACTGTAAAAGCTGCAACTCACCAACACCTAACCCTTTTTTTCAAACTGTAAACATTTTTCTCATGTGCACGATTTTATCTTGTACATCCCTAGAATCGGTGCTGGAACTGAAAAATCTGAACCGGTGCATCACTAAAATCTGTTATTCCGCCGTTTACAGGGAAAATAAAGACAGACCAACCTGCAGCGTCTCCACAGACCTGACGCAGCCTGGAGGAGCCGCGGGACGAGGAGCCGCGGGACGAGGGCCGGAGACAACGCACAAACATCCTCACAGACTCCACTCCTGCACACAGACGCACACAGACACACAGAACAGGGGACAGGCAAAAGGCATTGAAAATGAATTAAATGTCCCATAATCCTCTGCTCTCTGATCTGCTCTAATGTCGCTTCCTCGTCTCACACCTGGAGTTGTGTTTTGTTTCATTCACATGTTTAACACACAAACCTGCAGATTTAACACGAGTTCTTCTCTCAAACTGAAAACACTCTGTTCCACCTTGTGATGTCATCATGTGGTAATACAGACTGTTGGTGGTTTTCGGGTTTTAGAATGGGACGAGTCTGGTTTCCCTTTTAAAAACATCGCACTTTGTCATGAAGATCAAATCTTTAACTTGCTTTATTACAACAAAAACCCACATTTTAACTGTTTTACTTTAGCTTCTACTTTAATGTACTTAACTATACTGAAGATCAGGTAGATAAAATAAATTGTGTAAATTGCAGGAGTGGGATTAAACTAAGACGTGCTTCTTCCTACTCCTTTTTTCAACACTGAATTTTATTATTTATTTGAGTTGAGTTTGAGTTCCTCAAACGTGTGAATGTTTGAGTGAACAGAAACAGACTCAATTACATTTCTACCCTGAAACTCCACACTGAAGTTCGTATTTTTAAGAAGAAACTCTTTAAATCATAAGAAAACAGATCTGAGGTCAGTTAATTGTTGGAAATTAAACGCGTATTACGGTCAAACTTCATTTTGCCTCCAGTTTTTCTGTGTAAACTCCAGAGAAGCGCAGGAGTCCGTGCGTGAGGAAACTGATGGACGTACGTGCGTTTCAGCTCCGCGGCTTCACCTGCTGACGTCACAACATCCAATGACGCGAATTCAAGAGAAAAAAAAAAACAAATTGTGTCAAATCACAAAACAAAATCAAATTAAAAAGAAAAGGAGACAAAGACGCGGCGGTCTGTCCCATTGACAGAGGAGCACGCGTGCGACGTGGGGGACACCGGAAGTAAACAAACTGACACTTCCGGTCTGCGCGCTTCTTCGTCACTGCGCGGTGGAGGAGACGCGGGTCCTGCGGTGTAGCGCCGCCTGCCGGAGAGGAGGAAACACGAGTATTTGTGGATTATTCTGGATTTCCTCCGGATCTAAAGCCGTTTTTAAAACTAGTTTGTACATTTATATAATTTATGTCTTATTCATTCCAGTCTCTCTTGCTATTTTTATTGCTACTTACTTACTTACTTACTTAATGATCAATGCTAGTCATGTGTCATTCCCATAGCAACCATGTGTAATCTCCATAGTAACAATAACAATGTGCAATATTATTTAAAGTCACTGTACCTGCTATTATTTATTTACCCACCACTGTCCATCACTGCAATGTACACAATCATCTCAGAATCAAAAACACTTATTGTGCAACGTTCCTGTGCCTTTTAGCTTAGCTTACAGTGTTGTGTTTTTTAGTTGATTGTAAATACTTATTATTATTATTTATCTTGATTTTGATGCTCTTATTTTCCTACTGTTTCTGTAACTTGCGTTGTGACACTGAAATTTCCCCATTGTGGGACAAATAAAGGATTATCTTATCTTATCTTATCTTATCTTATCTTACTTAGTTAGAAGTTTATTACCATTTTTAAATATTTTTTTTACTCTGTGTTATTGTAATATGATGTGAAGTGTGAGCTGCTGTGTCCAAGTCATTTTCCCTTGTGGATCAATAAAGTCTAAGTCTAAGTCTTATAGAGGGACCAGAGTGATTTACACTAAAGGATGTGTTTATTAAAGCTGCATTGTGTAACTTTTCTGGTGGAGGGTTCGTCAAAGGATCAAGTACAATAACGGCATTTTAAAATACATAAAATCCATTGTAATGTGTGTGTATGAAAAAGAAAACTAAGCTGTTGTGCATAAAAAAGATTACTGTTTGCAGTTGATTAATATTTGTGAAATGTGTTGATTTGAAATGTTTTAAAGTAACTCTCAGTGTGAATGTGCCTGGAAAAGGGAAAATAAAAGCAGAAAACATAAGATGACTCTTCTTTCTGCTCCTTTTCATTCATTTCTTGTGTGTTTAAGGTTAGGACACGGTTTATTTCATTCATAAAGTGTAAAAAAAAACACAGAATGCACACAGCGTTTTTCCACCTTCAAGACTCAAAGCGTTTTACATCATTCACACAGTCACAATCTGTTCCATTTTCCATTCCGAAAAGCAGAATGTGTTTGTTTAGAGACTTTTAAAGGGTCCGTCCTCTGTGTCTGAGCCCTGACTTCAGCTCAGCCCTTCGTTTGTCATTTGTGTCCAGATCTGCACCGGAGCAGCAGGTGTCCAGGAGCTGTAATCCCATAAGAAGATCATGAAGAAGAAGAGACGGAGGAGGAGGAAGGGTCCAGCGTGTCCGGTCTGACCACACCGTCCGGAGCTGGCCTGCAGAGGGGTGCCCGGGCCGGGGATGGGGGCTCGGACTGGGGACTGCTGCTGGAGGACGCGCCCCTGAAGCGGAGCTGAGCGGTCAGTACACGGCTGGAAAAGCTCATCACTATATTCTAATTTAAAGGTCAAATTTGACACTAAACTGACTCTTGTGAGATTTAAGTCACGTTCCCGCCTCAAAAACAGACCAGAAACAGCTCCTTTTACCTTTAGTTCAGTGGAGATTTAAATTCCAGAGCTGAAATTATCTAAATGATTCCAGTGACGGTGTTTTTTCAGTTTGAGAGAAGAACTAGAAGAAGCGTAAATCTGTAGGTTTGTGTTAAACATGTGAATGAAACAAACACAACTCCAGGTGTTTGTGACGAGGAAAAAACGGCGTAATATGGGCCTTTTAAAGCTGCACTATGTAACTTCTCTGAGGAGGGGTCGGCCATCTGCTTGTTTCCATGGGGATGTTATTGCTTTGCTTGAAATGTTCCTCAGTGTTAGGGAAAATAAGTGTCGCCCTAACGAGAGGCAGGAGACTCTGGAGAAGTTTATTTACCGTCAGTCCTGGACCCGGAGAACTTTGAAAATTAAATTATTGTGTAGAAATTTGGGGGAATAATTACAAAACATCTTTATACTGCAGAAAAAAGCCAGAAGAACTGAACTGTGCCAATTATTATGCCCCAACAAACTCACTGTTTATCCAGACAAACACCTTAAAGCTTCAGGACAGAGTTGGTCTAAACGCAGCTGCTGTTCTGGATCAGGTTCATCCTCCCCGACTCTGTTCAGGTGAGACTCAAACCCACAGACTCGTTATAATCTCAGAGGAACCGGAGAACATATAAAAAAATAAAATAAAATAAAGCCAAGACCAACACCAGAAGCAGATGAGCATCAGTCAGAGGAGCAGATCTGTGGAACAGTCTGGATGAAAAGGATCGACGTCAATAAAGACATTTAAAAAATGACTCATTTAAATAGACAAATACAGAGCACTAGAATGATTTAAAGACAGTTTTTTTTTACCACATAGAGACTGTAAGACAATCATGTAGATCCTGCAGGCCACAGGTGAGTGAAGGAGAAATGTGGACGACTGAAGGAAAAGTGTGTTTTTTTTCTTATGTTTAGGAAGTGGAATAGAGTTTCACTTAAAAGAACCACTGTACTGAACACAGGAATACGCTTCTTCTTATTCTTATTCTTATTGTAAATGTATTTTTTCTCTGTTCTGTCCAAGTTGTTGTTTGTTGTTTGTCGACAGTCGTGTTTGTGTGAACAGGGTCAGACATTCAGAAGAAATTTCACTTCAGCCTGAACTCCTTTGGTTAGAGTTTTATGTCAAATACATAACTGTTAAATAAAAATAACTACTAGTACTACTACTTCTTCTTCTTCTTCCTGAATACTCAACACTGCGCGTTGGTATTGGTGATTCAGGTCCGGCTCTGCTTCCACACGAGGAGGTTTAAACAGGCTGGAGACCTGCAGGTCCAGATGAACCGAGAAGAGCCCAGGGCACTGCTTCTGTGAGACGAGTGAACTGAGGAACGTGTCACGTTAAAGAAGGACAAATGTTCCAACAGTCGGACGAGGCCGGAGCTCCACAGAGAAACGCCAACTCTGACCTGGAGGTGTTTTTGTTAAGCCTGAGCAGGAGACGCAGAACTCCACAAGGATCAGAAGTGACGTCTCCAGGGCCAGTTACAAACTCTATTTCGATACTAAGGGACAGACTCGATACTCGATACCGATTCTGATCCCACGATGAAAATAATAAAAACCCTCTTTCTTTAGTCAATCTCTTGTGATTTTCCACATTTAATGGTAGAACTTTCTTTTCTATTCCCACATGTCTTTTTATCTGTGTAATCCTTCGTCCAGGTCTAAACCAGGTCTAAAGCAGGACTAAACCAGGTCTAAAGCAGGACTAAACCAGGTCTAAACCAGGTCTAAAGCAGGACTAAACCAGGACTAAACCAGGTCTAAACCAGGTCTAAACCAGGTCTAAAGCAGGACTAAACCAGGTCTAAACCAGGTCTAAACCAGGTCTAAAGCAGGACTAAACCAGGTCTAAACCAGGTCTAAACCAGGTCTAAAGCAGGACTAAACCAGGTCTAAACCAGGTCTAAACCAGGTCTAAACCAGGTCTAAACCAGGACTAAACCAGGTCTAAAGCAGGACTAAACCAGGTCTAAAGCAGGACTAAACCAGGTCTAAACCAGGTCTAAAGCAGGACTAAACCAGGTCTAAAGCAGGACTAAACCAGGTCTAAACCAGGTCCATGGGTGTACACTAGTCTCTCTGCTCTTGGACTTGTTCTGATCCAGTTCGTTCTAAACACATTCAGGAAGGTTCTGCTCTGTTCTGTGGGACTGTTTTAGGCTCCAGACCTGAGGAACACGAGGATCGAGTTTCGGTAACAGTTTAAGGACGGTTTAGGTCCTGTTGGTGGATCCGTGTGACGGCTCTGGTCTGTGCTTGTGTTGCAGGGGCCATGTTGGTGCTCTGTGTGGTCCTGTGCAGTGTGCTGGGCTGGTTAACCCTTTACCTGCTGCTGCGTGCTGCCTGCAGGGGGCGCAGTGCAGAGTGGAGCTGCCGTCTGGTCACTCTGTCCCATGGAATCCTCATCGTGCTGCTGACCGCCTACGTGGTCTTTATCGACGGACCCTGGCCCCTCACACATGCAGGTCAGAACACCACCGGGAGCTTCAGATCTTCCTCAAACACACCTGGAGTTGTGTTTGTTTCATTCACATGTTTGAGGAACTCTTTATTATTAGTCTGTCTACATCTCCAAAGCTCCAGACGCTCTGTTCCACCTTGTGATGTCATCAAGTGGTAGTTTTCAAGTGAACAGCTCCTTTTACCTTTAGTTCAGTCGAGATCGACAATTCCAGGACTGAAATGATCCAAATGATTCTAGTGAAGGTGTGTGGAGTTTAAAAACACAGTGGAGCACTTCCTGTATCACCACATGATGACATCACAAGGTGTGGTAATAGTTTTTCTCCGTTTGAGAGAAGAACTCAGCCCATATTTGTGATGAGGAAACTTGCATTAGAACATCCTGTAGATCAGAATGTAAATAAGATAAGATAAGATAAGATAAGATAATCCTTTATTTGTCCCACAATGGGGAAATTGCAGTGTCACAACGCAAGTTACAGAAACAGTAGGAAAATAAGAGCATCAAAATCAAGATAAATAATAATAAGTATTTACAATCAACTAAAAAACACAACACTGTAAGCTAAGCTAAAAGGCACAGGAACGTTGCACAATAAGTGTTTTTGATTCTGAGATGATTGTGTACAGTGCAGTGATGGACAGTGGTGGGTAAATAAATAATAGCAGGTAAAGTGACTTTAAATAATATTGCACATTGTTATTATTACTATGGAGATGACACATGGTTGCTATGGGAATGACACATGACTAGCATTGATCATTGTACAGTCTGACAGCAGCAGGAAGGAAAGACCTGTGAAATCTCTCCTTCACACAGCGAGGGTGAATCAGTCTGTCACTGAAGCTGCTCTCCAGAGCAGACAGGGCGTCCTGCAGGGGGTGACACTCATGGTCCAGCATAGACATGAGTTTAGCCAGGACCCTCTTGTCCCCCACCTGCTGCACCGAGTCCAGAGGTCAACCCAGGACTGAGCTGGACTTCTTGATGACCTTGTCCAGTTTCTTCTTCTCCCTCTCTGTGACGCTGCTGCTCCAGCAGACCACACCGTACAGGATGGCTGATGCCACCACAGAGTCATAGAAGGTCCTCAGGAGTGGCCCTCTCACTCCAAAGGACCGCAGTCTCCTCAGGAGATAGAGCCGACTCTGGCCCTTCCTGTACAGTGCATCTGTGTTATGAGTCCAGTCCAGTTTATTGTTCAGATGAACACCCAGGTACTTGTAAGAGTCCACTCTCTCAATGTCTCTTCCCTGGATGTTCACTGGTGGGGGGGCAGTAGAGTGGCGTCTGCGGAAGTCCACCACCATCTCCTTGGTCTTCCCCGCGTTGATGAGAAGGTGGTTCCGGTGACACCAATCCACAAAGTCCTGCGTTAGTCCTCTGTACTCCACGTCGTCATCGTCCGTGATGAGACCGATGATGGCGGAGTCATCGGAGAACTTCTGCAGGACGCAGCTGTCCGTGTCATGTCTGAAGTCTGCAGTGTAGAGTGTGAAGAGGAAGGGCGCGAGGACAGTGCCCTGGGGCGCCCCCACACTGCAGGTCAGTAGGTCAGACACACAGTCCCGGGCTCTCACAAACTGGGGCCGGTTTGTGAGGTAGTCCAGGATCCACTCAGCCAGGTCACAGTCCACTCCTGCCCACTCCAGCTTGTCCCTCAGGAGCAGCGGCTGGATGGTGTTGAAAGCACTGGAGAAGTCAAAGAACAAGATTCTCACAGTGCTGCCGGGCCTCTCCAGGTGGGACAGTGAGCGGTGCATCAGAGAGATGATGGCGTCCTCCACTCCGATGCCGGGCCGATACGCGAACTGCAGCGGGTCCATCGCTGAGCTCACCGTAGAGCGGAGGTGACCCAGGACGAGCCTCTCCAGAGTCTTCATCAGATGAGACGTGAGAGCCACTGGCCTGAAGCTGTTGAGGTCCTTGGCGTGCGGTGTCTTGGGCACAGGTACCACACAGGAGGTCTTCCAGAGCTGTGGCACCACCTTTAGCTTCAGGCTCAGGTTGAAGACATGCTCCATAACTCCACACAGCTCATCTGCACAGGACTTAAGGAGCCTGGGGCTGATCCCGTCTGGTCCAGCAGCTTTCCTACTCCTTATCCGGCTCAGTTCTCTCCTAACCTGAGCTGTTGTGACAGACAAAGAGCAGGGGTGTGTGCTGGAGGTCTGGCTGAGTTCTTGATGTGGATTCGGGGGCTGGGGGGCTGAGGCAGAGGTGTGAAGTGGTGACAGTCTGGGCCTTTGTGCAGGAGACAAGGTGAGCCCGTGCAGCGGTGCGGGGGGAGGAGTGGGTGATTGATCAAACCTCAGGAAGTGAGAATTCAGATCGTTCACCCACTGTTGGTCTCCCTTTGTCTGGACGGGCGGAGGGCTGAAACCAGAGACACTCTTCATACTTCTCCACACCTCCCTGACATTCTGCTGCTGCAGCTGCTGTTCCATCTTCCTCCTGAAGTTGGCCCTAGCCTGTCTGATTTCCATCCTCAGCTTCCTCTGTACAGTCCTCAGCTCCTCTCAGCTCCTCAAATGGATGATGTTGTGGTCTGCTCTTCCCAGGGGGGGGAGGGGTAATGAGATGTAGGCCTCCTTGACGTTGGCAAAGAATAAGTCCAAAGTTTTATTGTCTCTTGTGGGGCAGGTCACATACTGGGTGTATGTTGGCAGGACAGATGAGGGAGATGCATGGTTGAAGTCCCCGGTGGTGAGGAAGAGGGCCTGTGGATGCTGAGTCTGAAGAGAGCTGATGCAGGAGAGCAGAGTGTCACAAGCATTCTCCGCGTTAGCACTGGGAGGAATATACACAGCCAGTGTGATGACGTGTGAAAACTCCCGGGGCAGGTAGAATGGCCTCATGCTAACAGCAAACAGTTCAATGTCTTTGTTACACATCTGCTCCTTCACTGTACAGTGTCCAGGTTTGCACCATTTCTCGTTCACAAACAGCACTAGTCCTCCTCCCTTCTTCTTCTTGCTCTCCTCCATCCTGTCCGCGCGCAGCAGGTGAAAGTTGTCCACGGTGACGGTAGAGTCCGGGATTAGCGGTGTTAGCCACGTCTCCGTAAAAACAATGATGCTAGCGTCCCTGTACTCCCGCTGGAATCTAACGAGCACCGCCAGCTCGTCCGTCTTGTTGGCGAGGGAGTGCACATTCCCCGTGACGACGGAGGGGAGAACCGGTCTGCAGCGTCTCTTCTTTTCACGGAGTTTACGTCCCACACGGCGTCCACGGCGTGTCGTCCGTAGAATCTCCTCGGGGATGACATGCCTGTCCCGGGGGAACACAACAGCGCTGCGCAGCGCCATCAGCTGATCCATTGTGTAGACGAGGCGTCGGGGTCCCGTACACATCTTAAGCCGAGACAGGTAAATAATCCCCCAAAAGTGCGGAAAAATGCAGCGTCGAGTGCAGCCCAAGCTTAACAATCAATGTTGCGAAAAATATTTACAAAAGTGGGGAGATTTAAGGGCAAAAAGTTAGAAAAGTTACGAAAAGTGCGGGAGCACTGTGACGGGCAGCTAGCGCAGCGCCAGCAGTAAATGACCTTAAAACACTGTGTACATTTCATATGTGCATGTAAAGACACACTGTGTAACTTTTCTCACAAACTCAGCCCTCTGATGAACATTTAAAGGAAACATATCGGACAAAATGACATCTCAGATCTCCATGTCCCAGTCGTTTCTTCTCACTGTCCCTCTGACGTTGTATTTGCAGTGCTTCATGTTTGAGGACATTTCCGGACTATAAGACGCTAGTTTAGCTCAGACTTTGAACCTGCGGCTTAAACACTTAGTTTATGAACGGATTAATTTATGAACGGATTAATTTATGAACGGGTTATTAGTTTATAGACGGGTTATTAGTTTATGAACACAGCGGATGTGCAGAAAGCGCCGCTGTCTGTGGTGAACATGAAGTTTCAGCACTAAAACAGTTTAACCCGTGTGATAAAATAAGTTCTGATGTTAAATGAACTTTAGTGAGACACGACTTCATGACCCGAGTGTTAAATACAGGAGAGGAGGAAATGACCAGAAGAAACACGCCCACTGTGACACGCCCACTGTGACACGCCCACTGTGACACTGTGACACGCCCACTGTGACACGCCCACTGTGACACTGTGACACGCCCACTGTGACACTGACACTGTGACACGCCCACTGTGACACTGTGACACTGTGACACTCCCACTGTGACACGCCCACTGTGACACTGTGACACTCCCACTGTGACACTGTGACACTCCCACTGTGACACTCCCACTGTGACGTCACTTCCTTCTCCAGTTCGATGTTCTTCATGGTGACACTCGTAGGTTTTTGCAGCGTCGCATCGTCGTTTTGGTCCAAATGTAAAAAAAATGCTCTGCTCTAGTGCAGCTGTCCACAGGAGGGACCACAGCCTGGTTTAGTCCTGGTTTAGTCCTGGTCTAGTCCTGGTTCAGTCCTGGTTTAGACCTGGTTCAGTCCTGGTTCAGTCCTGGTTTAGTCCTGGTGTAGTCCTGGTTTAGACCTGGTTCAGTCCTGGTTCAGTCCTGGTTTAGTCCTGGTTTAGTCCTGGTGTAGTCTTGGTTTAGTCTTGGTTTAGTCCTGGTTCAGTCCTGGTTCAGTCCTGGTTCAGTCCTGGTGTAGTCCTGGTTTAGACCTGGTTCAGTCCTGGTTCAGTCCTGGTTCAGTCCTGGTTTAGTCCTGGTTTAGTCCTGGTGTAGTCTTGGTTTAGTCCTGGTTCAGTCCTGGTTCAGTCCTGGTTCAGTCCTGGTTCAGTCCTGGTTTAGTCCTGGTGTAGTCCTGGTTTAGACCTGGTTCAGTCCTGGTTCAGTCCTGGTTTAGTCCTGGTTTAGTCCTGGTTTAGTCCTGGTGTAGTCCTGGTTTAGTCCTGGTGTAGTCCTGGTTTAGTCCTGGTTCAGTCAGAGTCTCTTGTTTCTTTCTGAAGTCGTTTTAGATCAAAATTGAGATTTAAAATGTCACAGAACAGAAGGATCCACAGGGGTCAGAGGTCAGAGGTCACAACAAACACAAGTTCAGCATGTCTTCTTTAAAGCCACACGGTGTAACTTTTCTTCTCTCGTCTCCAGGCTCGGAGAACACAGATCTGCAGGTTCTGTCCCTCTGCGTGTGTTTGGGCTACTTCCTGTTCGACCTCTCCTGGTGCCTGTTCCACCGCAGCGAGGGGCCCGTCATGCTCGCCCACCACGCCGCCAGCATCCTGGGCATCGTTCTGACGCTGTGCCTGGGCTCGTCCGGCTGCGAGACCTGCGGCGTGATCTTCGGCAGCGAGCTCACGAACCCCCTCCTCCAGGCGCGCTGGTTCCTCCGCCACGCCGGCCTGTACGAGTCCGCGGTGGGCGACGCCGTGGACGTGCTGTTCATCGTGCTGTTCGCCGGCGTGCGCGTGGGCGTGGGCACCGTCATGTTCTATTGCCAGCTCGCCTCGCCTCGCCCCGCCCTCGTCATGAAGCTGGGGGGCGTGGTCATGTACGCGCTGGCCTGGGTCTTCATGGTGGACATCGCTCGCTTCGGGTACAAGAAGAGCCGAGCGAAGTACAGGAAGTGGAAGGAGAGCGCGAGAGACGAGACCGACTCTGGACACACGGAGACCAGATCACACCGTTACCATAGCGATTAACAACTCAAAACTATCTATTTTAGTTTGGAATGGTTAACGCTGTGTTCCCATAGACTTTGGATGTAAACCCCACGCCCCTGACGCCCCTGACGCCCCTGACACGGTGGTCTGAACACAGCCTTAACGTTCTCAAAATAAACAGAATGCTAAATACTGTTTGTCAAAATCTCTTTAAAATTTTTAGGTTTATTTAACTGAAAACTGTGACATCTGTATTTAAAGTCAAAATTCATATTTTTGAGTGAATTTTCTTCACCGAATAACTGACCCAATGTCTAAATGTGCATTTATTTTTAAACGGTAATATGAACAACGGCATCTAGCATCAACATCGTGAGTGGTGGAAACTTTAAAAACGTGGAGGAGCTTCACAGAAAACAACTTCCTGACACTGGACAGAAGGGGGCAGTGTTTTACTGAAACGGGACTGAATGAATTTAAATCCAGGTGTTTGTGGTGAAAATGGGGTTAAAAGCCTCAACTCTTTTATAAACTGGAAATAAACTAAATTCAGCTAAATTAAAATGACTTAAATTAAAAACATCTGATTTTATTTGAGTCGATTCAACTTAACGAGTAAAAGGATCCACCGATGGAATAAGTGTTTTTCTTAATTCAAGCAACATTAGATTTTGTTTATTTTCTTATTTTACGTGTAGCAGATTTATTTTCTTATTTTAAATACAAAAAGTCGTGTTCCACTGCAGATTATTTTATTTGTCAAGTGAAATTTACTCAAATCAAAATCAAACTTTCTTAATTCCAGTCGTCTTAACTCGGCTGGATTTAGTTTGTTGCAGTGTTTTATATTTACCGTGTTCTCGTGTTCGTCGTCATGTCCAGTGTTTTGGTAATAAAAACACATCAGCGTCACAATCGGATCAATAAAAGCCGAGTTTGATTTAAACATGTTGAATTTATATATACACTGTATATAAGTTAAACATATTAGGTAAGATAAAAGGACACAGACCGTTCCAAGTTTATGGAAGTTCACGCCCACAGTAACGACGCATGTTTTTGTAGGTTTTTCAGTCCAATAAACATGTTTTTTTTTGTACTTTTGTAGCTAGCAAAGTTACGTACTGTGTCTTTAAGTGATATTCATAATTTAGGTGAAATAAAATAATACAAAATAAATAAACACCGTTTATTTCCGTTCATTTGTGTTTTTAATGAGCTCTGTGTGCGCGTCGGTCAGCAGGGTTCATATTATAACTTCATATTTTAACTTCAAAACATGAGGAAGGTTCAGTATTTAAAGTGTTAAAAGCAAACGCATCACAAACATCTACAGGGTTTATATATATATATATATAAATGTATATAAATGTATATAAATGTATATGTGCTGCTCTACAAGAACTCATATTTCCTCACTGCGTACACAGTGCGTACAGTTCCGTTTTGTGCAGTCTCTCCGGGCCATTTTCTTATCGACAAAAGTGACGGGAATGTGTTTAAATCCAGGAATGTGAAAACGGTGAGCGCTGGTGTTTGACGGAATCCACGACGCTTCCCAACTCCAACTTCAGAAGATCCACCCTCGGAATCGGACGTTTTTGTGATGAGATTTGAATAAAAAAGTGGAATCGTGGAGTGGCGATCGGTCCCGACGTGGCGCCCCCTGGTGGGGTGTGTGTGTCCAGTGTTTGACTCTGCAGTGTCCGGGGGGGGCGCTCAAATGACCGAGTCTAAAACAAACACAAATAAAACTGTTGAAAAACGCACAAGGATCCACAGAATCACCTGAACGTTGTTTTCACGGATCTCCATATTTGGAAATCTGAGAGTTCAACCAAAGAGCCAATCAGGAGCGAGGCCCTTTCCCAGGGGGCGGGCACTTAGCAACAAGGCTGTCAATCAAACCTGTTGCTAGCAGAAACTGACCTCAGGGGAAAGAAGGCACGTGATTGGTCAGTTACCTCTGACCTTTGACCTGACCATAGAACACAGTGTTTTATGTGAATTCAAACTGCTCGTGTTCTGACGGGGCATCCGGCTTTCACAAAGGGACGATTTTGTTGGATTCTTCTATATTTTTACAACATGAACTTTTTAGAATTTTTAAATCGTCAAAGCGCCTAAAAGTTAGCTTTGCGAGTAGCCTAGCCCCGCTCTCTGATTGGTCAGAACTGGTCACATGGTCATGTTTCTGATGACACAAAGGTGGGCGGGGCTACGGCAGTTTTCAGGAAGTAAAGCGGAAGAAAAAAATATTTTTGTCATTTTGCACCAATGAGCTCAGGCCACTGAAAACAACACGACGCCATCGTGGGTTCATTTCACATGTGAGTCTGAAGGTTAAAACAAACGAAGGTCAGAGTGAAGAGCCTGACTGCAGGGGTCAAAGGTCAGAATGAACAGCCTGACTGCAAGGGTCAAAGGTCAGAATGAAGCGCCTGACTGCAGGGATCAAAGGTCAGAATGAGGAGCCTGACTGCAGGGGTCAAAGGTCAGCGTGAGGAGCCTGACTGCAGGGGTCAAAGGTCAGAGTGAAGAGCCTGACTGCAGGGGTCAAAGGTCAGAATGAAGAGCCTGACTGCAGAGGTCAAAGGTCAGAATGAACAGCCTGACTGCAGGGGTCAAAGGTCAGAGTGAAGAGCCTGACTGCAGGGGTCAAAGGTCAGAGTGAAGAGTCTGACTGCACGGGTCAAAGGTCAGAGTGAAGAGCCTGACTGCAGGGGTCAAAGGTCAGAATGAGGAGCCTGACTGCAGGGGTCAAAGGTCAGAATGAAGAGCCTGACTGCAGGGGTCAAAGGTCAGAGTGAAGAGCCTGACTGCAGGGGTCAAAGGTCAGAATGAAGAGCCTGACTGCAGGGGTCAAAGGTCAGAGTGAAGAGCCTGACTGCAGGGGTCAAAGGTCAGAATGAAGAGCCTGACTGCAGGGGTCAAAGGTCAGAGTGAAGAGCCTGACTGCAGGGGTCAAAGGTCAGAATGAGGAGCCTGACTGCAGGGGTCAAATAATAATAATAATAATAATACATTTTATTTATATAGCGCTTTTCAAGACACTCAAAGACGCTTCACATTTCATAAAAGAATAAAATATCACAAAATTTACAACATAAAATCAATTATTAAAAGCAATTTTGAACAGGTGAGTTTTGAGTTCTTTTTTGAAGGTGGGGAGGTCAGAGCAGTCACGGAGGGGTTTGGGCAGTGAATTCCAGAGGGTGGGGGCAGCGATGGAGAAGGCTCTGTCTCCCCAGGTTCAGAGCTTGGTCCTACAGGGCAGGGACAGGAGGTTAGAGCTGGAGGAGCGGAGGGAGCGAGATGGAGTGTGGTGGTGGAGCAGGTCTGTGAGGTAAGGAGGGGCCAGGTTGTGGAGTGCTTTGAATGTGATGAGAAGGATTTTGAAGTGGATGCGCTGAGGGACGGGGAGCCAGTGGAGCTTGTGGAGGACAGGGGTGATGTGTTCACGTGAGCGGGTGTGGGTAAGGAGCCGGGCAGCAGAGTTCTGAATGTACTGTAGTCTGTTGAGGGTTTTGGATGGTGTACCATAGAGGATGCTATTGCAGTAGTCGATTCTAGATGTGATAAATGCATGGATGAGAGTTTCAGCGGCAGAGAAAGTGAGTGATGGGCGGAGACGGGCTATGTTTTTGAGGTGAAAGAATGCAGTCCGGGTTATGTGTTTGACGTGGGGTTCAAATGAAAGAGTGGGGTCGAGGAGCACACCGAGGTTGCGGATGAGTGGGGATGGAGAGAGTGTGGTGTTGTCAAAGTGCAGGGTGAAGTGTTGTAAGGATTTGGTGATGTTGTGTGGACCGATGATGATGAAGTCTGTTTTGTCACTGTTTAGTTTGAGGAAGTTGTGATTCATCCAGTTTTTGATGTCTGTTAGGCAGTGGGTGAGAGTGGAGTGGATGCTGGGGTTGATGGATGTTGTGGAGATGTAAAGTTGGATGTCGTCAGCGTAGCAGTGAAAGCGGAGACCGTGTCGACGAATGATGTTGCCGAGGGGGAGGATGTAGAGAATGAAGAGGAGAGGACCAAGCACCGAACCCTGGGGGACCCCCTGCTGCAAGGGGGCTATGGAGGAAGAGCAATGGTTGGTATGGATGAACTGTTGTCGGTTAGTGAGGTAGGACTGGAGCCAGAAGAGAACGGAGCCGGTGATGTTGAGAGAGTTTTTGAGGCGGGACAGGAGGATGGAGTGGCTGATTGTGTCGAAGGCTGCAGTGAGGTCCAAGAGGATGAGGATGGAGAGGTGGCCAGAGTCGGAGGAGAGGAGGAGGTCATTTGTGACTTTGAGCAGAGCTGTTTCGGTGCTGTGTTTGGGACGGAAGCCGGATTGGAAGGGTTCATAAAGACTGTTGGAGGTGAGGTGGGTTTGGAGTTGGGCGGCGACGACACGTTCCAGGATTTTAGACAGAAAGGGGAGGTTGGATATGGGACGGAAATTTGCACAGTTGTCAGGGTCAAGGTTGGGTTTTTTGAGGATGGGAGTGATAGCAGCCAACTTGAGAGACTGTGGGACAGAACCGGAGGAGAGGGAGGAGTTTATGATTTGGGTGATCAGTGGAGAGAGTGTAGGAAGACAGGCTTTGATGAGAGGAGAGGGAATGGGATCCAGGGAGCAAGTGGAAGTTTTAATGCCGGAAAAAAGTTCTGTCAGGTAAGCAGGGGAAATGGGTGTGAAGTGAGAGAGCTGTTGATGGGGCGGAGGAGGATCGGGTGGAGCAGTGTGGGAGGAGGAGAGGTCTATTGAACTGTAAATGGAATCTATTTTGGACTGAAAGAAGGATTGAAATTGGTTGCATTTGTCAGTGGTGAAGGAAGATGAGATGTTGTTATTGGGCTTAAGGAGTGTGTTTATTGTGGAAAAGAGAGCTTTGGGGTTATTGGAGCCGGAGTAGATGAGGTTGGAGTAATATTTGGACCGGGCGGAGTTTAGTGTGTCTTTGTATTGCTGCATGTAGTCTGTGTAGATTTGGAGATGGACAGTTAGACCAGATTTCTTGTACAGTCTCTCAAGCTGGCGCTTACGGGACTTCATTTGATGGAGCTCAGGGGTGTACCAGGGGGCAGTGTGGGTGAAGGAGACGGTTTTAGTTTTGGTGGGGGCCAGTTCGTCAAGACAGGAGGAGAGGGTGTTGTTGTAATGAGTGACAAGTTCAGAAGGGTTTTCAGACAGAGGGGGAGGGGAGGTAGCCAGTTTGGAAGAGAGAAGAACAGAAAGAGCAGGAGTGTCAATGGATTTTAGATTTCTGAAAGTTATTGTACGTTTTGCTTTATGGGCTGTGAGGGGGATTTGTATGTTGAAGGTTATGGCAAGGTGGTCAGATATGCAGAGGTTATGGCTGAAGAGATTGTTTACTGTGGGACCAGTGGAGCAAACCAGATCAAGAATGTGACCGTGAGTGTGAGTGGGGAAATTGACATATTGAGTGATGTTGAAGCATTGGAGAAGGTCCATGAATTCAGCAGCGGGTTTGGAGTTGACATTGTCAATGTGGAAATTAAAGTCACCAAGCAGAAGGATGGAGAATGATATGGCACAACTGAGTCAGAAAGTCTGTGAGATCTGGAAGGAACGAGGGGTTGGGCTTTGGGGGGCGGTAAATAACAGCAGTTACAAGTGGAGATGGACCGGACAGTTTGAAAGCAGTATATTCAAATGAGTGAAAGTTTGAGAGAGAGAGGGGGGTTAATTTAATGTCTTTTTTGAAAATAACTGCAGTGCCGCCGCCGCGCCCTTCAGAACGGGGGTTTTCAACGAAAGAGAATCCGGGGGGTGTGGTCTGATTGAGGGAGAAATAGTCCATAGGTTTATGCCAGGTTTCAGTCAAACAGAGAAAATCCAGTTTATTGTCTATGATGTGCTCATTTAAGATGAGTCCCTTGTTGCTGAGGGAGCGGGTGTTGAGGAGGGAAAAGTTCAGGTGACGTGAGTTGGCAGTGTGTTGTGATGCGCGTGGAACAGGGCGGAGGTTGGACCGACTCACGTGTAGGTTGTTGTGATGACGTAATGCGGAAGTATCAGAGCGGTGGGACCAGATGGACGGGATGGTGTTTTCAGATGAGCTGTGGTACGAAAAAATACGTCCAGATCCCCGATGTGGAGGACGGGGACCGCGGAGGAGTCCAAGCTGTTGAAGAGAAGGAGCGCAGTCCGGGAGGCAGCGGTTGTTGAGCCGGCGGAGGGTAGAGGCGGAGCACTGCAGCAGCGGCGGCATCCTCAGACCAGCGAATGCTAGCAGGAAGCTAGCATCTCGGCACTGAACACCGGCACGATGCGGCTGAAGCGGCACACCAAGGAGGAAAACAAAGCTCCCGAGAGTCCACAGGACGCGCACCACCGCCAAGCGAAGAGTGCGGTGGGAGGCCGGAGCCTGGGATCCAGTCCGGGGACGTGCTGTCGGCAAAGGGGAGTGTGTATCACTGGAGGGCTGCGGAGGCAGCCGGGCACTCGTCCCGCCGTATTGAACACACCGGGATCGCAGAATCCAGGGCGGACAATCAGCGGAGGCAGCCGGGCACTCGTCCCGCCGTATTGAACACACCGGGATCGCAAAATCCAGGGCGGACAATCAGCGGGACTGAGGCCAGATAGATGACACAGTGAGGGACACTACTCCGGATTGATCCGTGCAGGACAGACACGTCGGGAAGGAGCCGTAGAGTGTGACATCCACCGGACAGGAGCTCCAGGCAGGCGCGGGAAAGGCGGACCGAGCCGGCGGAACAGGAGCTGGAGCTTGACAGGGGCTCCGAGCTGATGGTAAAGGAGCTCCAAGTTGGCGGGACAGGCGCTCTGAGTTGGCGGGACAGACGCTCCGAGGTGGGGCAGCTCAGGTAAGCAAAAATGTTCCAAAAAAGTTCCAAAAGATAGCCCTGATGATCAGGTCTTTACTGCTCTGAAGTATTTAAGGCGTATAGGGCAAGATCAGAAAGCAGGGTAGAGCAGGGTAGAGCAAGTTTCACAAAATCATGGACAGAGCGGCAGCCAGTGTGCGCCAGCATCCCAAAGGTCAGAGTGAAGAGCCTGACTGCAGGGGTCAAAGGTCAGAATGAAGAGCCTGACTGCAGGGGTCAAAGGTCAGAGTGAAGAGCCTGACTGCAGGGGTCAAAGGTCAGAATGAGGAGCCTGACTGCAGGGGTCAAAGGTCAGAATGAAGAGCCTCAGTTACACAGAGAAAGGTCACACTTTTTACATAGAGGTCAGTTAGAGCCAGACTCGTGTCCATGTTCACTTCCTGTTTGGAACGCAGCGGCTTGTGGTCCATCTGTGCACTCGGTGTGAGTATTTAGAGATGTCCCTGTTTTACAGTAATATTACTATGAGTACTATGAGTACTATGAGTACTATAAGAGTGTGTACCTGTGTAGTCCTCTGAGTCTGTGGTGTCACTGAGGCTGTGCTGCAGCTGCCTGTACTTCTGCTCCACCTCCTGAAACACACACCACAAATATACACACAAATATACACAACTATACACACAAACACACACCACAAATATACGTTGTTTGGACGCGGCGCGAGCAGGTTGGCTCTGTCCGTTTATATAAACATCCACGACACAAACGCCGGACCATGAGCCGTACCTTCAGGTAGTGCAGATCGGCCTGCAGCAGCCGCAGGTGTGTCATGAGTTGTCTGCTGAGGTTGGGCCCGGCGCCCCCCGTCTGTGAGGAGGAGGACAGCAGTTTGCTCATGTCGATGCCCACGTCGTCCTCAGAGCTGTCCTCAAGTCCATCGCACAGGTCCAGAACCACGAAACCTGAGGGACACGACGAGAGTGAGAAAAGGACACAAGGATCAGGCGCTAAAGCCACACACACACACACACACACTGCTCCACACACTGGCCCTCACCGTTGTGGTGGCTCTGGTCTGGTGCTTCTCTCTCCACAGTGTCAGGGCTCTGGTCCCAGAGTCCAGGGGCCTCCTCTGGGCTCTGGGCCCCTGAGGGACTGTCCTCTGTGCGGGGCTCTGGAGGGGTGTTATTCCTGTGGAGGTCGTCCGTTTGGAAGGGCCCTGCAGGAGAGTGCTCTCTGGTGCCCCCTGCAGGAGAGTGCTCTCTGGTGCCCCCTGCAGGAGAGTGCTCTCTGGGGCCCCCTGCAGGAGAGTGCTCTCTGGTGCCCCCTGCAGGAGAGTGCTCTCTGGGGCCCCCTGCAGGAGAGTGCTCTCTGGGGCCCCCTGCAGGTGGGTCCTCTGTGTGGTTGTTCTCCACAGGGTCATGTCTGTCGTCTTCAGTGGCTCTGATCATGTGGTTCAACAACAGCTGCTTCAGCACAGACACTGCAACACACACACACACACACACAAACAAATCCAATGTGGGAATAATTTTTCAATGAAACCAGTGACGTGAGCTGCAAACTTTCAGAGACTGGATTATTTTTGTACCAGGATTTACACATGTTCAAAGACAGAATTTTACCGGACTTACAAAAGTTCAGTGTTGATGGAAGAAGTGACTTTCTGCAGGATAATGACATTAATGAAGCTGCAGGTACTTTGGCATTAATTGGGGTTTCTATTTGAGGAATTATTTAAAATTTTCTCAAAACTCTGCAAAATCTTTATTCAAAAATGTGCACTCGTGATCCCGTTTATTATTTAGGGAAGACTGGAGTTTTCTGTAAGATCGGATATTGTCTACATAAAAAAATACAAAGACTGAACTTAACAGAAGTGCTTTATTAATTTTGTTTTCAGATAGTTTGTATACAATATTTAACATGACATTTTTCCAAGTTGGAGCACTGAAACTATTTGTTATACGTGTTTCTTTGTCATATTCTCTGTGTTTAAGTCTGTGCTGCTGATCTCTGTGTTTGTACAAGCCTCAGTCTGGCAGACTTCTCCTGCGATTGGTGGATTCACTTCACGTTGGCGCCTGGGTCCCTTCCTGCTGATTGGTGCGTCGCCCTAACGCCTGGCCAATCCTGGGCCTTCACCTGCACCTGCCACACCTTAAAAAGGCCCCGCCCTTGCCACTCCAGCTGTTCTGTCTGTGAACTACACGACACTTTTGTCGAGTCTCTTGTGGAGCTTTTGTTAACTTGGTGATTCAGACATTTGTATTTCTTTGTGACTTAGTTGAGACTGGTTTGTTTTTCTGTTATTGTAACTGATATATTTTAGTTCTGTTAATTTAGCTTTAGTTATTTTAGTTATACAGTTAACTTCTCTTCTTGTAAATATCCTCCTTTTGTTAGTTCTACCTTTACATTCCTTTTAAATAAATTATAACTTTAGTTTTACCATTTTACACCTTGGTTCTTTTGTTGCTTCCCCCTTTCCCTCGCAGAGCTCAGTCGTAACAATGAACTTCCCAACAATTAGAATTTTAACTAAAAAATTTTAAATATATAGAGATGTTATCCCCTTTTAGACATGAATCATAAACAAACTTGACTTCATTTTTATTACCACGGAGATTCAAACTTAACACCGTCATTTTAGAGACATTAAGTCTGTGGTGTTCAAACAGAATAAAAATATTTCTGCACAATTAAACTATATGTGCTCCCCAAACCAATAATCATTCAGGTGGCAGTTTTGAGTGAGGCGATGAGGGATTTACACATAAAAATGTTCAAAAATCCATCAGAAGCTCCGTAAATATTTCTTAGACATGTCAAGTTAATATTGGCCTGTAAAACACTGATAAAAAATTAAGGGAACACTGAATCTCACTGAATGAGATAATTCGGTCAAAAATCTTTTTACTGTAACTACATAAACGAATATGTTGAACAAAATATGATGGAAATCAGAATCTTCAGCCCATGGAGGTCTGAATTCAAAACAAGCTCAAAATTAAAGTGTAAAATCAGTTCTCAGGCTGATCCAACTTGAGTGAAAATGTCTCCAGACAAGTCTTGTCTGGACACACTCCCTACAACCCTGACCGATGCTCTGATCCAGGTGTGGGAGGAGATCCCTCAGGAGAGCATCCGTGCTCTCATCAGGAGCAGGTCCAGGCGTTAAGAGGCAGTCCTCATTTTCACTGCCTGTGGCATCCGTCTTCACTTATTTTTTCTTAAAACAAGAAACAAGAAAATGTTCTAACAGGTAACAAATGGAACATTAATTCACTTGAAATGTAATTAAATTACCTTCAGGATCAATATGGACCTCATCCAGGTTCTTGCCTTTAAATTGAGAGAGCCGCCATCAAGATCTTGTTTACTTTGGCCAACTGAAGTGTTCCCTCGGGCGGTGTGTAATATCCCCTATGAACTCTAATATCATAACCCAAGAAGTTTGCAGATCATCCATTTCACTGTCCTTCATGTTCAAGACTTCTGACACTGTGGCCACATGTTTTCGTAGTTTGATGGGCGACAGCGCTGCTGGATTTTTTGGCCCACATCTAAAAGTCACGCGGTTATGGCCAGATTTGAGTGCCGATGATGATGTCTTGAATGTGCTTGTTTCATTATTTATCCCTGGAACATTTTTAACAACTTTAATTATATTTCCAAAATCTCCAGAAAAAAAAAAAAAAAAAAAATCAGACGCAGTATTTAAGTTGGCATTTTCTGGCCTTGAAGAACTAACCTTCCTGCCTCACGCATCTTTTGTGGAATGTCTTGATGCTTTGTTTTGTCATGTCCATGTTTATTAAAAAGATGCTCTCCAAACTTCACACTGCATCTTTCTTTTTTGACAATGTTCGTAATTGGATCATCACACATCCTGTACCGTATTCCAAAACACCTCACGGACACTATCCGGAACAGGCTCGGCACATTTACAAAGAGCTTGAACTCTCGACGTTTCACTCAAGTAGCATCTCTTCATGTGTCTCCATAAAGTCTGTCTTTTATAGTACCCCTCACAGATTGTAACAGTGGACAAAATCTTTAGCAGGAAAACTGGGTTTGTCTTCGTGGTATGACAGTGCCTTTACCACCCTTCATTACTATGTTACTGTGGGCCCGATTACCTTTATTTAAAAGCAAAGACAGCTGCAGTTTTCATTCTTTGGAGTCTTTAGGACTCGAGAAGGCTTTTTGTACTTCCAGTACATCTTTATGCATTGACTTTAAATGACGGGCCATTTTGGAGACAGATTTTGAGCAATAGAAGCAATGGAACTTCTTGTTGTATATTCTACTGCCATCTTTTTTTTCTCCAATGTCAAACTTCAGATGTGTCTGGAAAGAAAAGTGTCTGATTCCTTTTCCTTCTTCTGTTTTGGTCCAGTCAGTGTTCTTTCTTTGCTTGTTTTTGGTTGTTGCTCACCATCTGTATCTGTGGCGTCTTCCTTGTCAGAGAAATGTTCATCTTGGCTCCCAGAGCTGGTCGGTCAAGCTGAAAGAAGAGGTAAAGTCAAGTGTTTAAGTAGGAATGTGTTTTTACAAACAGAAGTAGATTTAAGTCAGGAATAACAGAACTAAACATGGCCTAAACCAGGACTAAAGCAGGAGTAAATGTGGCCAAAACCAGGACTACTCATGCCCTAAATATGGGTTAAATCAGGACTAAACATGGCCTAAACCAGGATTATTTATAGCCCAATATAAATATTATAACACTTACTTCTGATGTGTCCAGTGTCTTGTGTGTTGAGGTCTTTGATCTATTGACCGTGTCCTTCTTCCGTTTTGGTCCAGTCAGTGTTATTTCTTTGTCGTTTTGGGAAGTTTTTGGTTGTGGCTCAGCATCTGCATCTGTGGTGTCAGGAACAACCTCCTCCTGACTGAATTTTAAAATACAGTCCTTAAATCCAAGCTGCATCCTTCAACATACAGTCAATTATGACACATCATGAATCAGAAAAAAAGATGAAAGTAAGAGTAACACCATTTCAAACCTTCCCAAAATTTTCAAGAAATTTTGGGCAGGCCACATGTGCATGTTCATGCTAACGGTGTTAGCTCAGCTAATTCTACCTGCTACCCATTTTTAGTTTTCTTTCACTTTCAGCTGAAAAGTCATTAACTGAAGTATTTGACCTCAGCAGTCGATCTTCTAATCTTTTTAAAGTTGCCCTCCTAACAACAAAATTCTATGGTTAAAAAAGATAAATAAAAAACTAAGTACATTTATTTCAAAAATGTGGGCTAAACTCTCAAAAGTACTGACACACACGATATACAATTACTAACAGCAGGTTATGAAATGTTCAAGACTTACCCTTTTGTCAAATTTCTGTCCATTTTCTGTTTGCCGCGTGTGAAGCCAAGTTGCCTTGGAGAAGCGCACGCCGCACACTGCACGCACGAACGCCGCACACACTCAAACCGCACACCGCATACACTCACACCGCACGCACTCACGCCGCACACCGCACGCACCATCTGCAGCTGCAGGGTTAGCTTGTTAGCCGATTAGCCCGTTAGCTACAGCTACTAACGTGACAACAGTTACTAAACACTCACCCGCGAGGGGGAGACTGTGTTGAGCCGTAAGGTAAAGTGAGCCACACATTCAATCTCAAAAAGTAAAACATTGAAAAGGGAGATTATAGAAGGAAAAGCATATACCTTTAAACCATGTCAAAAAAGTGTGTGCAGACTGGAATAAATAAATAATTACTTAATGGGGGAAAAAAATTGTCTCTCAAAGAAACATTTTGGCACGTTCACAAAAACAAGTATTGCAAAAATAATAATTAAAAATTTACTTAATATTTAGATCAAAACGTGTGTCATGTTGTTAGGTAATTTTGCAAGTTATAAAAAATATATTAACAGGTAACATTTATTTTAAAATATAATGAGAATTATCTCTAACAGCGGCACTAAGACAAGTTGAGCCGGCCCTGCTCTCTTTAGAAACAATGGTGAGAAAATTATGAACATTTTGTTTTAGTCTTGGTCGTCTTTTTTGACGTATGTTATACAGTATAATAATGTAATTACATTTTATTTGACTTTTAGATTAAGTTGGCACTAGCTCTGAGATACCGGTGCATACTTTTAAACACTGTACGTTTGTGCACTTACACCACACTTAAAAGTCTTAACCTGCTGCCTGCAATAACAGCTGCACAGTCTGAATCCTTATCTTTGCATCACTCTCAGATTCTGCATGAATGGAGCTCATTATACCCCAGCCTCTTATGTACAGTCAGTTACTATGACGGATTCAGTGCAGCAAATACACATAGATAGAATAAATAACAATAAAGTGACCTCCGTATATTTACTGTACACAATAATGACATGGCTAAGTTATGAACAGTCAGTTAAATGAAAAACATTTTAGTTTGTAGATGCAGGTCTAATATTTGTGATGACACAAGTGTTCAAGTTGCAAAGTATTTTCCTGCATTTCCATTTACAATAAAAAACATTACAAAGTAAATTCAATGTTCAAAACATTATCATAATATCATAATATCATAATTTAATCATTTATAAATCTAGTTATTGAAAAAACTAAGAAAAAAACAATATAAATAGAATGCAACTGTAGTACTAATATATAATATATAATCATGTTTACATGACTAAGAAGTGCCATAATCAATAAACTAAAAAGATGAGAACATCTAATCAGAGTAGGGACTGTATGTATTGTAATGTGTGCTTAAGATAATCTGTGCAGGCTCATCAGGGTGACGCATGCTGACTGAAGACTGAAGAACAACATCGCATATTGGAGCGACCCGAGCTGAAGAAAATACTATCAGAACCTGCCTAGAGACGACTCTGGGTCACGCTGCACTCTCAGGATGTGATACCATATCTGAGCGCAGGGAGAGGCATACTAGAAATACGGGAGCGCCTCTGATCTAGTAGGAGTTCTTTGTGTAACAGAGTAGGGACAGGACGTTGTCGTTGTCTCTTTGCAAGTTTTGTACTCTAGACTTCAGAAAACGAATACGCTTACAGTACCAACAGCATCCATTTGGGGGGCGCTGCCAAGTGGGAACTTGGTAATACACACAACCAGAACATGGTGTCTTATGAGGACTGCAGTACCTGAGTGTGTCCACTAGGGGTCACATACACTTACACTACGACCCACAATGTTTTAGGTCCCCACATGTCTGTGCAAACAGGCTCATGTCCCCATATGTGGCCATCAACAAGTACACACACACACACACACACACACACACACACACACACACAGACAGACACACACACACACACACACACACACACACACAGACAGACAGACAGACAGACACACACACACACACACACACACACACACACACACAGACAGACAGACAGACAGACACACAGACAGACAGACAGACACACACACACACACACACACACACACACACACACAGACATACTAGGACCACTTTTTATAACTTTCAGAGACGAGTTTCGCCGTGATGGTAACAACAACTAGCATGCCAACACATAACAGTGGACTTACTGTGGCCTTGAGAGCTGTTTATAGAGTATCTCTGTACTTTGGTAAATACACAGAACGTTAATAAAAGAGTGACACTCACACGTGCGCAGAGCCTCTTCAGCTTTTGACGTGCTCATGCTCAGATCATGTGAGATGGTTCTGACCGGGCTCTCCTGGATATCCTGGCTCTCCTGGTCCAGTCGCTCGGCTAACTGCCCATCCAGGAAGGCCTCCAGCTCGGCCTCGTCCACCTCCTGCTCCTCCTGCTGCTCCTGCTCCTCCAGACTCCTCGCAGCAGCTGAAGGACTGGACCTCTCCTCACAGGGCAGGTCTGGACAGAGGTGGGTTTGGTTTACACACACTGGCCACGTTTACATGAGGGGTTTTTTTAATTCCGAATTAATTGTTCTGAATTAAATAGTTCGGAATTAAAATATTCTCCTTGGAGTTTACATGGAAATAATAATTCTGAATTGAGGTTTACATGGAAAACGCGTTAAATCACCTTTATTTAATTCCGCGAAGGAATTATACCGGGAAGGGTTCTGATTGGACAGAGACACGAACGGATTTACATCGACCTGAAGAAAACTCACACTTCAGCTGCTACCGGCTTTTTGTCATCTCGGTTTGTCGTTACGCCACGGACACAAACATGATCCAAACTTTTTTTCAACATGTTTCTCACTGGCTGCAGTTACTCAGTCGAAACCAGATTCAGACATTTTTGGAGTTACAAGGTTATTAAAGGTCCAATATCACACAAACCTGATCCTGTGAGATTAAGTCCTGTTCAGATGTTCCTCCTCAAAAACAGACCTGGAGTTGTGTTTGTTTCATTCACATGTTTGAGGAACTCTTTATTATTAGTCTGTCTACATCTCCAAAGCTCCAAACGCTCTGTTCCACTTAGTGATGTCATCAAGTGGTAGTTTTCAAGTGAACAGCTCCTTTTACCTTTAGTTCAGTCGAGATCGGCAATTCCAGGACTGAAATGATCCAAATGATTCTAGTGAAGGTGTGTGGAGTTTAAAAACACAGTGGAGCACTTCCTGTACATGTGTGAACGATACAAAACACAACTCCAGGTCTGTTTGTGATCATAATTTCTTTCAGATCATGGTCCCTCTGAGCACTCACATATTACAAGTCCAAAAATGAAGACAGAGCAGAGCCTACAGTTAGCATTACACCCGGGGGATGTTGAGCACAGACCTGAGGCGTGGTCCTCGCTGGTCACGCACGACTCTTTGCTCTGGTCCAGTCCGTTTCTGATGATGTCATGAGCTGAAACACTGAAACACAAAAAAAAATGAAGTGAAAATGTGAAGTAAATAAAACACACAACCAGTCAGAAGTTCACACATTTCTTCAGTCGAGTTTCTTCTTTATTTCCACTAAGCTGAGCAAATCCACTGTTTTTAAAGGCAAAAGTCTTAAAGTTATTTGATTTAGTAAAATATAAAATTGCTCTGAAAATGTATAAAGCGAAGAATAACTTCATATCAAGCAACATTTGAAATATATTCAAAGAAAGACAAAGGGACGAGTTAAATTAAGAACAACAGTTGGACAAATGAGTACGGCTGTAAGTGGAGCACATTTATGGAAAGGATTTAAGATAAGATAAGATAAGATAAGACTTTATTGATCTCACAGAGGAGAAATTCACTCGTGACAGAAGCTCACAGTCAGGGGACAGTATAGTGCAAAAAGTTGTGAAAAATTGTGCAAACACTCAGAACAATAAGTAAATAAAAAATAAAATCACAATAAATATTAACATATTTACAACATCAGGTAGCTCTTATGTACAGGGAGTGAAAGAAATGTAAATATATAATAAAACATATCTCTTATATAATATATATATATGTAAAAGAATACAAATATACAAATATATAAATATATAATCTGAGGACAGTGGAGGCGGTTACTGATGAGGTGACATGGTTACAGGTTATTGCACAGGTTATTGCACAGGTTATTGCACAGGCTATTGCACAGGTTATTGCACAGGTTATTGCACAGGTTATTGCACAGGTTATTGCACAGGTTATTGCACAGGTTATTGCATGTGTTACACAGTGGAGTTGTACAGTCTGACAGCAGTGGGGATGAAGGACCTGCGGTAGCGTTCCTTCTTACACTGAGGGTGCCTCAGTCGGCCGCTGAAGGTGCTGCTCAGTTCCTCTACAGTCCGGTGCAGAGGGTGAGAGGTGTCGGCCATGATGGATGTGAGTTTGGCCACATCCATCATTTGGAGACAAGTACAAAAAAATGTGCAAATATTAAGCTTTTTACTTTTTAGACTTTTTAGAAACGCAGCACCAGGAAAGCAGATATTAATGAATTATTATTAAAAAGTTATTATTGATAATATTTTTCCATCTAATTTATCTAATTATCTAATCTAATCTCTTCTATTTTCACGACATAAACCTTTTAAAATGTTTAAATCCTCAAAGCTCCTAAAAGTGATCTTTGTCAGACTGAGCCTCGCCGCTCTGAGCCGCGCTCGCTCTGATTGGTCCAAACGCTCCACGCAGCGCTCTGATTGGTCCAAACGCTCCACGTTGTGCTCTGATTGGTCCAAACGCTCCACACCGTGCTCTGATTGGTCCAAACGCTCCACGTTGTGCTCTGATTGGTCCAAACGCTCCACACCGTGCTCTGATTGGTCCAAACGCTCCACGCCGTGCTCTGATTGGTCCAAACGCTCCATGCCGTGCTCTGATTGGTCCGTGCACATTACAGACGTCACACGGTGGGAGGAGCTCACCCGGATTGAGGAAGTAAATGTGGAAGAGAAAATTATTTTTGTGCCCATGAGCCAATGAGCCCAGGCCCCTGAAAACAACACGACGCCATGTTGTGGTCATCTCCAGGTTTGGTCAGAGTTCGGTGGTTTTGACGCACGGCTGTTAGACGTTGGAATTGTCACTGACCGAGGGATCGTTTATTATAATTAATTTTTGTGACAGAAACTAAACTCATAATTATAAATGCGAATGTGGAGGGACTCACTCAGACGGGGAGACGTCCGCTCTGTCTCTGCTGTGGAGCCGAGCCTTCATGGCGTCCGCACACTGGGTGATCAGACGCTGCCACCTACAGGACACACAGGGCAACACACCGGAGTTAAAGTCGTACTGGGGAATAGAACTGAAAGTGCTCTGAATGCTAGTCTCAAAAACAGACTGTATATAGAAATGGACACAACTAAGAAGCAGGTAAACAAACTCTCCTGTCTGACAAAAGCAACACTCCAAACAGGAAGTGAGCACGGACACAAAGTGGTTCCTTCGGGCTCTGGTTGCGATTGGCTTCTATTGAAAACCCGCCGCCCGTCTCTCTGTACCTGCTGCTGTCACTCTCGTCATTTTGGTCTTAAAATGTTCATATGAACCCGCTCCACGTGATCCTGGAGTTTTTATTTGACCATTTTGTCCATAAATTCATACATGAACATTAATAACAGACCAATACGGTACCTGTTTTCCCCGAGGTCACTCCCACTAGTGTTAGCAACAGGTTTGATCGAGCGCCTGCCCCACCGCTAAACCAGCTGTGCGAGCTCCTGATTGGCTCTCTGGTTTCGCACTCAGATTTCCAAACACAGTTCCAGGCTGCAGATTAGCCGCTCTAACTGCTAGCCTCATTATCATCACACTTTCTTAGTTTTCAAAATTCTAAACCGGGACACACCCGCGTTGGGATGTTTGCTGTAAATAAAACTGTGAAAAGAGCGTGGAACGTTGTGCATTCTCGTGTCAGTCATGATCTCAAGGACTTCTGTCGCTGCATTGTTTTGCTTTATGGTCATTCGCAAACATGGATTTCTGTATTTTAGCAAAACAAATGACAGTTTATGCTCCTCTTTACTGTTGGCAGGGATCAGATTAGTCAAGAACTGTGATAGTCCTGTTTTAGTCCTGATTTAGTCCTGGTTTAGACCTGATGTAGTCCTGGTTTAGTCTTAGTTTAGTCCTGGTTTGGCTCAAATTGGTCAAAAATAGGGACACCTGGGACATTTCTTGTATAAAACTGGGACAAATCACTGGTTTTGTATAAATCTGCAGGGACAGGGGACAGGGACTGGAACTGTCCCACGTAAATAGGGACGTCTGGTCACTCTATTTCTTAGTCCACTTCTTTACACAGTCTGTGGTAAAAACATTTGGAGGAAAGTGCCCTCACATGCGCTGGTCTGAGATGGTCGGCGCCGTCAGCTCGTAGATCTGAGCCACATTGTCAGACATGGAGAGGACGAAAAACGAACGGTGATCTGCAAAACCAAGAACTCACATCTCATACAAAAGCACCGTAGTTTAACACACTATCGAAATAAACAGGAAAACATGACAGCAACTCCATATGTTATTGTTAGTGATACTTTACAGCTGAGGTCATCAACATTTGCTGGGGGTTTGAGGCTAACTGTAGGCACTGCTCTGTCTGTTACGCAAGTTAGTCTTAAATCTGAGCTTTATTTTAACACAGTCTGAACATAAACCATCTGACTGATCTGAACTCCAACAGGTGAGCTGATCTGTGCTGATAAACATGTCCCTCTTAAATAATGCTGCATTCTCTGCTCGGGACTCGGGGAAAACCGACCTCCACCTCGAGAAAGTACGATGGAACGGCCAATCAAATCAGGGTTCTGGTTCGGTGCAGACGAGTCGGTTGGATTTACGCCACAGCAGAAATGTCGGCGCAAACAGTAAACAGGGAGAATTCTTTGTCATTTTGATGTGTTAAGTTGTGTTTATGTAGAGAAAGTGTCGTCTAAACATGCAAGAATCAAACTTCATATCATAAAGTCTTCACTTCATAAAGTCATAATCGAGAATCCAACGCATTTGCAACGGATGTCGGGAGAACTGACTCAGATTTATCGACTACCGATATTCAACAGAATGCGGCATTAGTCACTTTCACCTTTTAGTGTGAAATCAAACTCCTAAACAGGACCATGAACGCTCGACCTGATCACAGGAACATGAACATGTGCTCTTTAAATCACTTTTGTATTTTTACGTTAGTTAGTGTGTCTCCATGGTAACTGATGAACATTCCACCATAGAAATACAGGTAGAACACTCCCAGAGTGACGTCACTGCAAAGTATCAACAGTATCTCCATGTTTTGTAGCTACAGCCCTGCAGCTTTTCTCTGGGGGTCTGTATGTTGCGGCGGTGGGAGACTGACCCGTGGCGACCGGGCGCACCAGCACAGTGCTCAGTCGGATCACGGGGCTGAACACCTGCTTTGGGTCCACTGCGCTGGTCAGGTTCTTCCCGTGGAGCTTGAGGACCAGACGCTCATCCTGCCTCTGCAGAAGAACCAGGATGTCCTCCAGCAGCAGAGTGTACATGTCTGAGGAGGAAGGAGACAGGAGGAACACTTCAGCAAAATCCACTTCTCAGATTTAACACCTGCCACGTTTACATGAGAGCTTTAATAAAAATCATTTAATTCTGAATAAAAATTAATTCTGCTTTAAAAGGACCATTTAAACACTTAATTCCTAATGAAAATTATTATTTGGAATTAAACTTGATTCCAAAGTAAGTGGGTAGTTTATTCCCATTTATTTTAAAGCTGAATTCATTTCAACTAAGCCAAATACATAACGTGTGTCCAGTAACATCTGATTTATGTTTAGGACCGAACACAGGCAGACTTCAACTAGCATCGAACTAGCTTGATAACGCAGCTGTCGAGTGAACATCCTCGCTGTCAAGTGAACATCCTCGCTGTCGAGTAAAGATCCTCGCTGTCGAGTAAAGATCCTAGCTGTCGAGTGAACATCCTCGCTGTCGAGTGAACATCCTCGCTGTCGAGTAAAGAGCCTCGCTGTCGAGTAAACATCCTAGCTGTCGAGTGAACATCCTCGCTGTCGAGTGAACATCCTCGCTGTCGAGTAAAGATCCTCGCTGTTGAGTAAAGATCCTCGTTGTTGAGTGAACATCCTCGCTGTCGAGTAAAGATCCTCGTTGTCGAGTGAACATCCTCGCTGTCGAGTAAAGATCCTCGCTGTCGAGTAAAGATCCTAGCTGTCGAGTGAACATCCTCGCTGTTGAGTGAACATCCTCGCTGTCGAGTAAAGATCCTCGCTGTTGAGTAAAGATCCTCGTTGTTGAGTGAACATCCTCGCTGTTGAGTAAAGATCCTCGTTGTTGAGTGAACATCCTCGCTGTCGAGTAAAGATCCTCGTTGTCGAGTGAACATCCTCGCTGTCGAGTAAAGATCCTCGCTGTCGAGTGAACATCCTCGCTGTCGAGTAAACATCCTCGCTGTCGAGTAAACATCCTCGCTGTCGAGTGGCTATAGAAGGTTTAGCCTAATACACTTTTACAGAGTCTAGAGAGAGAGAGAGGACCACAGACTGTCTGTATTTAGGTACAACACAATCATTTCAGGGATTCGCTCCATGGTAGCTAACGTTGGGTTTGTGCAGTAGGTCTACATGTCAATTATCTTCTACAAGATCTTTTGAGAAAACATCATGGTCTCTCATCGAAGACAAAGCTACACAACATCGACAGTCAAAGCTGCTCCACTGCCATACGAAAAATTCCCGGGCAAATGACCTAGTATCCCTTGCAAAACTCCATTACCAGGAACGCCCAACGCCCAGGCCACAGCTGGACCCTTCTCGAACGACTGTGAAAAAAGTTTGGATCATGTTTGTGACGATCGCATAATGACAAACCGAGATGACAAAAAAGCAGCTGAAGTGTGTGTTTTCTTCCGGTCGACGTAAATACATTCGTGCGCCCCCCGTCCAATCAAAATCCTTCCCCACCCCCAGACGTTGAGTGGAAATTAAATAAAAGCGATTTAACGTGTTTTCCATGTAAACCTCAATTTGGAATTATTTCCATGTAAACTCGGAGAATATTTTAATTCAGAACAATTAATTCAGAATTTAAAAAACATCATGTAAACGTGGCCCAGGTTCTAGTCGTTTCTTCTCTGACCCTCGGACCTGTGTCTTTTATTAAGTCATTTTAGACGAATATTGAAATTTAAAATGTCCAAATTATAACAGAACGCTCCACGGGGTCATATATTTATATATGTATAGTTATATAACAGACACAAGCCCAATACGTCTCCTTCAAAAGCTCCAAAAAGTCAGTTGTGCATCGTGTGTTGTTTGGACACATGTTGATACCGATGGTCTTGTCTTTGGTGAGTTTCCAGGACAGTGGGCCCTCATGGACCAGCTTCTTCTTGGTCAGATCCAGATTCTGTGGAACAAAGAACGTTCAGAATGAATCCAGGTGCACGGGTCAGAGTCTCCAAACTCAAAGGCTGCGTCTCAATTCTACCCCTTGGCCCTCTGTCTTAGCCCTACCCCTCTGTTGTGCGCGTTCACGAGAGACAGAGGGGTGTCCCAATACTCTTTTCTGTAAGTGCGAGGGCTAAGGGGAAGGGCTGTTCACCCCTCTGAACAGAGCGTTTTCAGATGCACCCTTTGTGCAAAGGGGATAGGCGTGGCTTAACGCAAGACGCAGCAAAAACCAACACGGAAATCGGGAAGTGTCGGGCAATCGGGAAGAAATTGGACAAATGTGAGTATTTGCACTCAAGAACCTCATAAAAAGTTGTATAAAACTGTAGTAACTTTTGAAAAGTTGTAGGTATACTCATGGCGCCTGCATTTACGCTTTCTGACATATACGGCTTATCGTAACATGCCCGGTTAGAACTATACGCTTGTTACGGTAGAATGTGTAAAGTATTACGAACATGCATGGCCTAAAAGAACTATATACGCATATATGTTAGACTAGAATGTGTCAAATATATCGCTGTATTTCGCCTCGTAACTCGTCTCATGCGCTTTTAGAACTATACACATGTTACGGTAGAATGTGTAAAGTATTACGAACATGCATGGCCTAAAATATTATTGTTTCGTTTCGCCTTGTAAATTATCCCCTATTTAATGACATGTTATTAATCACATTTGTATTTTGTTTAGAAATGTCTTGTAGGAGGCTGGACTTGTTGGAGTTGTGTCAGCCCAACAAGCTTCAAAAAAGTGGGAGAATTTGAAAATAAAATATAAGGTATATTACATTCTATAATATTTGTAGGTACCAGAACAACTATATATGTTTATGACTATGTATTAATTTTGTTTTCTTTTTTGTGTGTACCAGGCATCCTCTACAACTCCGTCCACCTCTGCAGCATTTTAATTTTGTGTTACAGTTGATTAAAATTTGATTTACATATGTTGTACAGAGTATAGTCATTTAAAAAAAATAAAAAATTAAAAAAACATTTGACTTTTTGCAAAGTTCATTTAAAACAAACTCAAAAGGAGCACAATACTTCAAAACTTTAAAAATAATGTCATATTGTTGCGACTGCAAAGGGGTGTCCCATTTCTAAGGGTTAAAACACACCCCTTTGCCTTACCCTCTGTTTAAAGACAGAGGGGTAGGGCTAAGGGCGAGGGCTAAGACAAAGACAGAGGGCTAAGGGGGAGAACTGGGATTGGGCCAAACTCTCAGACAGTACACAAAATAATATAGAATGTATTTTCTTTTCTCTGAGAGTCATGTTTTCTGTGCGCTGTCCTCGTTTTAAATAAAGACCTAATAAATGACCAGTAGAAACTTTCAGGAGACGTCCAGGTCCGGCGGACATGTTCTGACTGTACAACTCTACAACTGGATGCAGCCTCCTGTGGTCATGTGACCTGAGTGCGCGTCGTGTGACCTGAGTGCGCGCCGTGTGACCTGAGTGCGCGCCGTGTGACCTGAGTGCGCGTCGTGTGACCTGAGTGCGCGCCGTGTGACCTGAGTGCGCGTCGTGTGACCTGAGTGCGCGTCGTGTGACCTGAGTGCGCGCCGAGTGACCTGAGTGCACGTCGTGTGACCTGAGTGCGCATCGAGTGACCTGAGTGCACGTCGTGTGACCTGAGTGCGCATCGAGTGACCTGAGTGCGCGCCGAGTGACCTGAGTGCACGTCGTGTGACCTGAGTGCGCATCGAGTGACCTGAGTGCGCGCCGTGTGACCTGTACCTTGACCTCCAGGACAACAGGGTTCTCATTGGGCTTCAGAGAGGACAGGTCCAGTCTCCTCTGGTACTCCTCCAACCGCTGAAAGAACCACACAACAGTCAGGATCACCACCAACACAACACAAACCAACACAACACAAAGCAACACAACACAAAGCAACACAAACCAACACAACACAAAGCAACACAACACAACACAAAGCAACACAAACCAACACAACACAAAGCAACACAACATCAGAACTACTCCTCAGAGCAAAAACTCACATAGGCCTGATTTCCAATAACTTAAGTAAATGAAGCTGTTTTCAGAAACGGCCAAACGTCCCTGTCAGACTCTGAAGCTGAGCAGGACCTGGTCAGGACAGACCGGAGACCGCTGTGAACACCAGGGGCCACAGGGGGGCGCCAGTGGCAAAAACAGTTGATGTGTCCTCAGGCAAGACACTTCAGCCACATTGTGGTGTGTGAGTGATGGTGGTGGGAGGGCGGACGGCGCAGGTTGCCCCAGGGCAGCTGTGGCTACAATAGCGCGAGTGAAGAACACTGTGAAGAGCTTTGGGAGTGTTGAAAGGCGCTGTGTAAATCCAGTGATTTTGAATTATAGTCAAACCAAAACTCAAACTAGATTCATGTTGTCGATGTGAAATGCCCCTGAAAGTGTTTCCTGGAGTGTCGGGTAGGTGGCGCTAGAGGGACTTCACCTGTCTGTTCTCGGCCTCTTTCACTGCCTGGTTGATGTGGTTCAGGATCTTCTTGCAGGACTCTGCCGCTCTCTTCACTCTCCTCCGCTCCTCCACGTCATCTGGTGATTAAAGGAGAAGTTACACCAGAGGCCCTCCCTACTGCCCCCTGCCTGTCACTCACTGCGTTTACATCCACTCCAGGAGAACTGGACAAGTCCAATTTAAACAGATTTATCAAAATGCAGGAAGTGATCGTGACCACTCGTCCGGCTCCATCGACTTTGGCTCAAAGTCACTTTCTATTGAAAAAGCGTGGCCCCTGCTGCTGTCGGGCTCCTCGTTTTGGACTTAAAATGTTCGGATTAACCCGCTCTACGTGATCCTGGGGTTTTTATTTGACTATTTTGTCCTTAAATCAAGATCTGAACATTAATAACAGACCAATCCAGTGCCTGTTCTCCCCGAGGTCGCACCCGCTAATGTTAGCAATAGGTTTGATTGACAGCTTCGTTGTTAAGCGCTGCTCCCTGCCAAACCAGCGGTGCGACAGGGTGTTACCTTCAACAGCCTCGCTCCTGATTGGCTCTTTGGTTTCGTGCTCACATTTCCAAATATGGTCCCTGGCTGCATGTTGCGCCGCTATAACTGCTAGCCTAGATGAGCTTCATTTGGCTGCAACTGAATGCTGTGGGTGACGTCACATTCCCTTTGCACACTTCTGTCACAGTCTGTGGGTTTTAGAGCTCTCTGCACATGTACACAAAGAGAGCGACTGGAGGAGGAGGAATGACCAGGAGAGGAGGAGGAGGAGGAGGAGCGACCGGGAGAGGAGGAGGAGCGACCAGGAGAGGAGGAGGAACGACCGGGAGAGGAGGAGGAGCGACCAGGAGAGGAGGAGGAATGACCAGGAGAGGAGGAGGAGGAGGAGGAGCGACCGGGAGAGGAGGAGGAACGACCGGGAGAGGAGGAGGAGGAGCGACCGGGAGAGGAGGAGAGGAGAGGAGGAGCGACCGGGAGAGGAGGAGGAACGACCGGGAGAGGAGGAGAGGAGAGGAGGAGGAGGAGCGACCGGGAGAGGAGGAGGAACGACCGGGAGAGGAGGAGAGGAGAGGAGAGGAGGAGGAGGAGAGGAGGAGCGACCGGGAGAGGAGGAGGAGGAGAGGAGGAGGAGGAGCGACCGGGAGAGGAGGAGGAACGACCGGGAGAGGAGGAGAGGAGAGGAGGAGGAGGAGCGACCGGGAGAGGAGGAGGAGAGGAGGAGCGACCGGGAGAGGAGGAGAGGAGAGGAGGAGCGACCGGGAGAGGAGGAGGAACGACCGGGAGAGGAGGAGAGGAGAGGAGGAGGAGCGACCGGGAGAGGAGGAGGAGAGGAGGAGCGACCGGGAGAAGAGGAGGAGAGGTGGAGGAGGAGGAGAGGAGAGGAGGAGGAGAGGAGGAGGAGGAGCGACCGGGAGAGGAGGAGGAGAGGAGGAGCGACCGGGAGAAGAGGAGGAGAGGAGGAGGAGGAGGAGAGGAGGGGAGGAGGAGGAGGAGGAGAAGCGACTGGAGGAGGAGGAATGAACAGGAGAGGAGGAGGAGCGACCGGGAGAGGAGGAGGAGAGGAGAGGAGGAGGAGGAGAGGAGAGGAGGAGGAGGAGGAGGAGGAGAGGAGGAGGAGCGACCGGGAGAGGAGGAGGAGAGACCGGGAGAGTAGGAGGAGAGGAGAGGAGGAGGAGGAGGAGGAGGTGGAGGAGCGACCGGGAGAGGAGGAGGAGCGACCGGGAGAGGAGGAGGAGCGACCGGGAGAGGAGGAGGAACGACCGGGAGAGGAGGAGGAGCGATCAGGAGAGGAGGAGAGGAGAGGAGGAGGAGGCGCGACCGGGAGAGGAGGAGGAGCGACCGGGAGAGGAGGAGAGGAGAGGAGGAGGAGGAGCGACTGGGAGAGGAGGAGAGGAGAGGAGAGGAGGAGGAGGAGGAGGAGGAGCGACTGGGAGAGGAGGAGAGGAGAGGAGAGGAGGAGGAGGAGGAGGAGCGACCGGGAGAAGAGGAGGAGAGGAGGAGCGACCGGGAGAGGAGGAGAGGAGAGGAGGAGCGACCGGGAGAGGAGGAGGAGAGGAGGAGCGACCGGGAGAGGAGGAGGAGAGGAGGAGCGACCGGGAGAAGAGGAGGAGAGGAGGAGGAGGAGGAGAGGAGAGGAGGAGAGGAGGAGGAGGAGAAGCGACTGGAGGAGGAGGAATGAACAGGAGAGGAGGAGGAGCGACCGGGAGAGGAGGAGGAGAGGAGAGGAGGAGGAGCGACCGGGAGAGGAGGAGGAGCAACCGGGAGAGGAGGAGGAGTCATGTCTTTCCTCTCGCTCCTCACATCAGAACAACTGGAAAAGTTCAGTGTCTCAAATCAAACTCTTGTCGTTTGTCGCTGTGGCTCGTCTCGTTTAATCGGATCTTTATAAAAGTCACTTTGGTCCATTTTCCGTGGTGTCGCTGCTCCACAGATCTGACCTTCTCAGAGTCGCCGCGAGCACAAAGTGAAGCTTAAAACTTCAGGCCTGAGCTTTGGTCAGACTCCTCCCCACGATATACAGTAGGGGGTCCCTGCTCCACCCCTCCATCAGTTTGGGGGTCCCTGACCTGAAAAACGGTGAAGACCCCTGGGTTAGGCTAACAATAAAAAAAAGCTAATGACCCGGGTATAGGAGCCAGAGCAGGAGGCGGCTCACAGCGCGACGGCGTGCACGGTCCAGGAGAGGCGTGAGCCACAGCGAGAGAGAGAGCGAGCACGCCGGACTCGAGGTCTTTAAAGGCTCCAAGGCGGAGCAAACAAAAAAGAAACGTTTAAACATTCAAAAATAGGAATAACTTGGAAAAGCAAAACTGGGAAAAATGCTACAAAAAATAGACAATAAAAAATACAGGGGAAAAAAAGGTTCCCAAACGTAACACAGCCAGTGACAAAACTTCAGTTAAACCTCTCTGCTCCGTCTCCTCCTCAGCAGCAGAACCACGAGCCCCTCAGCCTCTCCTCCTCCTCTTCTTCACCTTCACCAGTGTCTAGGCCCCAGGCGGGCGTTTGTAGCTCACCGGTGTACTTGGCGATGTTGTCCAGCAGGAGGGGGTATTTGGTCAGCCTCTGCACCTCCACGGGGATGAGGTCTTTGAGCTGCAGACGCCGGCACAGACGGTTACTCTCCGCCTCCTGGTCACCCACGGCAACAAGACAAAACATGAGACGGGTTCAAATGTTACGCACCAAATCTACAGACCTGTGTGAAGATTACAGAGTGACTAAGATGAAGTAAAAGTAGTAAAATACTGTACTTAAGAATAAGTAAAGTACAAATCCCTAAAATTTAAGTACATTTGAAAGTGTACTTCACTGCATTTGAGAGCAGGTATCTGTACTTTCTACTCCACTACATTTTTAACTGGAGTGAAAAGTTAAAGTATTTTTATTATAGTTTGAGACCTGCTGAAAAGGCTGAGGGTTCATTTTAACACGTTCATAGTTTGAGAAACACAAAAATACAGAGCTCCCGACATACACCCCCAAATCCTACACTGGCAGCAGTTGAGAAGGTTAAGAACTCCCAAAGAAACTAATGGCGTGGGTCATGCCTAGAGTGTCCAGACGTCCCCGTTTACCCGGGACAGTCCCAGTTTTGAGTCCTGTGTCCCCTGTCCCTGCAGATTTATCCAAAACTAGTGATTTCTTCCAGTTTTATACAAGAAACGTCACAGGAGTCCCTATTTTTGACCAATCTGATCTCTGCCAACAGTAAAGAGACATAAACTCTCATTTGTTGAGGAAAAATACACAAACGCTGCTTAAAAATCACCAAAACACATAAGAAAATGTGACAATAGTGATGCACAGGATCGTCATGAATGGGCCGAGTGCAGAAAAATTTTCCTTAATTTCGCACTTGTTTCACAATTTTATTATTATCAACCACCACAAACTGAGGATGTCCCAATTTTTGTTTTTGAAAATTTGATGACACTAGCCATGCACGAGCCGCAGTGAACAAACTTTATGGGATGTGTGTAGAATCCCTCAGTCGTCCAGGTAGAATCCATAGCAAAAGGAGAAATTTAATTTGTCAACTGGACATAGTTTATTTGGTTGAATATGTTTCTCAGCTCATCCAAGCTGCTTCTTCAGTTCTGGTCAGATGCTGGTGGACACTGCTTTATATCTGCCTGAAGGGAGGAGCTTAATTACAATGAAAATTACTCTGAGACACACATATTTATTTACAGTTTCTGTTAGTCAGGTGAGTCTATTCAATATGGAGTGGGAGTGGGGGAGTAGTTAGCAGAACCATTCAGGGCCATGATGGTGTTTTCACACCTCTGGACCTGACCTGGCTAGTCCCATTGTTTTCTCTGTTTGTTTTGATTTAGGTTTGAGGATAGAGTTATAGATGGAGACAAATGATGTCTGAGACCTCCATTTCTGTTCAAGGAAGGATTCTCTTTCTTGACAAAAATAGCTTCTTTAACTCCTCCTCTCAAACCAGTTCTTTTCTCTGGCCAAGATCTGGACCTCGCTGTCCTCAAAGGAGTGGCCTGTGGCTTTTAGGTGGAGATGTACGGCAGACTGAGGTCCTTTTAGGTGGAGATGTACGGCAGACTGAGGTCCTTTTAGGTGGAGATGTACGGCAGACTGAGGTCCTTTTAGGTGGAGATGTACGGCAGACTGAGGTCCTTTTAGGTGGAGATGTACGGCAGATTGCGGCCCACCCTGGTTTTCCCGTCTGTGTTGATACATCCTTTTGTGAAGTGTCTGTTTTGTTTCTCCAGTGTAGCGCCCCCTGCAGTCTTCACTACACTGAATGGAGTAGACCACATTGCTTTGTTTGTGGCTCGGTATTTTGTCCTTAGGATGGACCAGTTTTTGTCTTAAAGTGTTTGTGGGTTTGAAATAGACTGGGATTTCATGTTGTCTGAAGATCCTCTGTAGTTTTTCAGAAACACCAGCCAGGTAAGGAATAGTTACACCCTTTCTCCTGGGCTCTGGTTCTCTGTTGTCCTGTTTCTTTGTTCTCTTCATTTTATTGAAAGCCCATTTAGGATATCCACAAACGGAGAGGGCTTTCTCCACGTGTTGTTCTTCTTTCTCCTTTCCCTCTGTGCTTGTAGGAACCACTTGGGCCCTGTGATGTAATGTCCGAATGACTCCCAGTTTGTGCTGAAGTGGGTGGTGTGAATCAAAAAGCAGATATTGGTCGGTGTGTGTGGGCTTCCTGAAGACCTCTACCTGGAGTCGCCGGTCTTCTCTTATCGTTACTGCACAATCTAAGAAGGCCAATGTGTTGTCCTTGGCATCTTCACGTGTGAATTTGATGTTCGGATCTACAGAATTGATATGTGCAGTAAAAGGTTCCAAATCTTGAATTTTGATTTTTGAGAAATTATCATCAACATAACGACTGGTATTCTTCTTAGACTGTGCAGTAACGATAAGAGAAGACCGGCGACTCCAGGTAGAGGTCTTCAGGAAGCCCACACACACCGACCAATATCTGCTTTTTGATTCACACCACCCACTTCAGCACAAACTGGGAGTCATTCGGACATTACAACACAGGGCCCAAGTGGTTCCTACAAGCGCAGAGGGAAAGGAGAAAGAAGAACAACACGTGGAGAAAGCCCTCTCCGTTTGTGGAGATCCTAAATGGACTTTCAATAAAACAAAGAGAGCCAAGAAACAGGACAACAGAGAACCAGAGCCCAGGAGAAGGGGTGTAACTATTCCTTACCTGGCTGGCGTTTCCGAAAAACTACAGAGGATCTTCAGACAACATGAAATCCCAGTCTATTTCAAACCCACAAACACTTTAAGACAAAAACTGGTCCATCCTAAGGACAAAATACCGAGCCACAAACAAAACAATGTGGTCTACTCCATTCAGTGTAGTGAAGACTGCAGGGGGCGCTACATTGGAGAAACAAAACAGCCACTTCACAAAAGGATGTATCAACACAGACGGGAAAACCAGGGTGGGCCGCAATCTGCCATACATCTCCACCTAAAAGGACCTCAGTCTGCCGTACATCTCCACCTAAAAGGACCTCAGTCTGCCGTACATCTCCACCTAAAAGGACCTCAGTCTGCTGTACATCTCCACCTAAAAGGACCTCAGTCTGCCGTACATCTCCACCTAAAAGGACCTCAATCTGCCGTACATCTCCACCTAAAAGCCACAGGCCACTCCTTTGAGGACAGCGAGGTCCAGATCTTGGCCAGAGAAAAGAACTGGTTTGAGAGGAGGAGTTAAAGAAGCTATTTTTGTCAAGAAAGAGAATCCTTCCTTGAACAGAAATGGAGGTCTCAGACATCATTTGTCTCCATCTATAACTCTATCCTCAAACCTAAATCAAAACAAACAGAGAAAACAATGGGACTAGCCAGGACATGTCCAGAGGTGTGAAAACACCATCATGGCCCTGAATGGTTCTGCTAACTACTCCCCCACTCCCACTCCATATTGAATAGACTCACATGACTAACAGAAACTGTATTTAAATATGTGTGTCTCAGAGTAATTTTCATTGTATTAAGCTCCTCCCTTCAGGCAGATATAAAGCAGTGTCCACCAGCATCTGACCAGAACTGAAGAAGCAGCTTGGATGAGAAACGTATTCAACCAAATAAACTATGTCCAGTTGACAAATTAAATTTCTCCTTTTGCTATAAACTTTATGGGAGTTTCAGAGATTGTGGATTATTGTTGCCTCAGGATAAAAACATGAGCAAAAACAGAAGAAAACCTCAGCCTTTTACTGGATTTACAAAACTCCAGATTGACGGTAGAAGTGAATTTCTGGGCTAGAAACTAATGTTAATCAAATTGGATCGGGTTAATTAAGACATGAATATATTTTTACATCAGTCTGTTTTCTTTATTTGGCTTAATTTGAAAGATTAAACCATAGTCTCCAACGATTCAAAAACTGTGTATGATTGCCATGATCGGACTATAAACCAGGGTTTAAGGGTGCACTATGTAACTATGGAGACGTCACTGCTCTGCCTGGAATGTTCCACAGTATGACATTAAACAGCTCTACTTTACATTTATTCAATCACAGGTGGTTTTAGAGCTCAAAAATACCTAGAAAAACAGACATTCTGACTGTGAGCGGGGTCGCCTCTCCACAGATCTGACCTGGAACTCAGTCTGGTTTTGTCTTCATGAAGATAGAAAGGTTAAATGCCATACTGTGGAACATTCCACACAAAGTAATAACATCTCCATGGAAAAGCGTTTGACAGACCCATCCTGCAGTTCAAATGTACGAAATACAGTGTGTGAGTGTTCAGCGGGAAAGACTGCCCCCTAGGCCTGGGGGGGAGTGTGTACGGTGCCCAGATGAGGGCAGAGGGGCACAGGGGCACAGGGGGTGGCACTGGGTGGCATGTGGGTGTGTGGGTGCTGACCTGCATGAAGCTGGCAAACCTCTGGTCCTTCTTCTGCCTGGTCCTGATAAACTCCAGAGCTGAGGGCAGGTTAGAGCAGAACAGAGCCACAGCCCGCTTTATCCTGTGCTCCTCAGCTCCACTGAACTGTACACAACACACACACAACACACACACAGACACAACACACACAACAAACAACACACACGAGCACATGTTAGAACGGGCACTGATGTTTCAAATCTTAAAGGTCCTATATTATACTAAACTGATCCATGTTCTGATGTTCCTCCTCAAAAACAGCTGGAGTTGTGTTTGTTTCATTCACATGTTTAACTCTTTATTATTAGTCTGTCTACATCTCCAAAGCTCCAAACGCTCTGTTCCACCTTGTGATGTCATCAAGTGGTAGTTTTCAAGTGAACAGCTCCTTTTCCCTTTAGTTCAGTAGAGATCGACAATTCCAGGACTGAAATGATCCAAATGATTCTAGTGAAGGTGTGTGGAGTTTAAAAACACAGTGGAGCACTTCCTGTATTACCACATGATGACATCACAAGGTCTGGCTCTGAATCCTAACCCCGCCCCTCGCCCCGCTCCCTTGACTCCACCCCTCGTCCGCCCTGAACCCTCCTGCAGACTCCGTGACGCCGTGTGCAGTTACCCATGTGAGCAGCTCGTCTCCTATGGGCCCCACCACGGGCCCCTCACTCCTCCTCCTCACCGCGGCCATCTGCTCCGACAGGACGCCTGGAAAACACACATTTAACACTAGTGCCCGGCTGATATATCGGTTGGCTGATATTATCGGCCGGCTGATATTATCGGCCAATATGGGCACCTGGAGACATATCGGCTATAGGTCAAAATTTAGCCGATATGGGCCGATAGTCCACGTGGACATGTTAGAGCTTGTTATAAACCTTAGACTCTCTATATTATGTTCATTTAATCCATTTTACAGACAGATAAATGTCCTAATATGTGTGTCCCACAGGCAGAGGACGGTCCCCACAGGCAGAGGACAGTCCCACAGACAGAGGACGGTCCCCACAGGCAGAGGACGGTCCCCACAGGCAGAGGACGGTCCCCACAGGCAGAGGACAGTCCCACAGACAGAGGACGGTCCCCACAGGCAGAGGACGGTCCCCACAGGCAGAGGACGGTCCCACAGACAGAGGACGGTCCCCACAGACAGAGGACGGTCCCCACAGACAGGGGACGGTCCCCACAGGCAGAGGACGGTCCCCACAGACAGAGGACGGTCCCACAGGCAGAGGACGGTCCCCACAGACAGGGGACGGTCCCCACAGGCAGAGGACGGTCCCCACAGACAGGGGACGGTCCCCACAGACAGGGGACGGTCCCCACAGGCAGAGGACGGTCCCACAGACAGGGGACGGTCCCACAGGCAGAGGACGGTCCCCACAGACAGGGGACGGTCCCACAGGCAGAGGACGGTCCCCACAGACAGGGGACGGTCCCCACAGGCAGAGGACGGTCCCCACAGACAGGGGACGGTCCCCACAGGCAGAGGACGGTCCCCACAGACAGGGGACGGTCCCCACAGGCAGAGGACGGTCCCACAGACAGGGGACGGTCCCACAGGCAGGGGACGGTCCCACAGACAGGGGACGGTCCCACAGACAGGGGACGGTCCCACAGACACACACAGCTGCTGTCAACATGCTGGATCATATTCTTTTTACAGACGCTGGTTTTGCGTCAGGATTAAAGGGACACTCATTAGTGAAGCCTTGTGATCTGAGAGGTGCCTGTGTGAGCCGTGAGTGTTGGAAATGTGTCGTTTTGAAGCTTCTTTCTCATTGGTTTGCGCTGAGCGGCTGTAGCTCCCACATAAACAGTCTGTTTTCTCTCACATTGGCCGACTGTAAAGTGACTCTAGAGGCTGTGCACGTGACTGGACCTGTATTGATCTGTAAATCAGCTGTGAACAGAGGTGTGAATGATCCGCACTTACGCGTATAATTTATTACCACGGCACACACATTTACCGCTAAAGGCTAATAGTGGGAGTTTTTACTTTGTTTTTACTTTGTGTCATGTAAAAGTTGCATTAGGCCGACCGACTTTAAATATGACGTAAAGAGGCAGAAGAACAATAAATGTAGTTTAAACAAACACAACTTAAAATCTAATAAGAGTCAAACCTAAGATTTAGAATCAGCTGAAGATTCACAGTGAATTTTAACGTCACTAAATATATCGACTATCGGCATCTCCAAAGCCCCTTTTATCGGCTTGTGCAGGAGGAGGGGGCGGGGACAGGTGGTACCACACACACACACACACACAGCGGGCTGGTACAGGAGGAGGGGGCGGGGACAGGTGGTACCACACACACACACACACACAGCGGGCTGGTACAGGAGGAGGGGGCGGGGACAGGTGGTACCACACACACACACACACACACAGCGGGCTGGTACAGGAGGAGGGGGCGGGGACAGGTGGTACCACACACACACACACACACACACACAGCGGGCTGGTACAGGAGGAGGGGGTGGGGACAGGTGGTACCACACACACACACACACACACACACACACACAGCGGCCTGGTACAGGAGGAGGGGGTGGGGACAGGTGGTACCACACACACACACACACACACAGCGGGCTGGTACAGGAGGAGGGGGCGGGGACAGGTGGTACCACACACACACACACACACACACACACACACACACAGCGGCCTGGTACAGGAGGAGGGGGCGGGGACAGGTGGTACCACACACACACACACACACACACACACACACAGCGGGCTGGTACAGGAGGAGGGGGCGGGGACAGGTGGTACCACACACACACACACACACACACACACACACAGCGGGCTGGTACAGGAGGAGGGGACGGGGACAGGTGGTACCACACACACACACACACACACACACACAGCGGGCTGGTACAGGAGGAGGGGGCGGGGACAGGTGGTACCATGCAGCTGGATGATCTCTTGGAGGTTGCTGAAGATGTTCTTGAGGTCCTGCTCTGGGAGGATGGAGTCTCTGCTCAGCCTCTGGTAGAACACAGAGTCCAGGACCTTCAGCTTCCGCACGTGGGCCCTCTCCGTGTACAACAGCTCTGACACACACAAAACACAACACACAACACACAACACCCAACACACGCCAAACTTAAAGTCACTTTACTAAAACACATTTAAGATCAATGTATTTAAAACTGCACTGTGTAACTTTTCTGGTGGAGGGTCCTTCAAACGCTTTTCTATCTTCATGGAGACCAAACCAGACCAAGTTCCAGGTCAGATCTGTGGAGAGGCGACCCCGCTCACAGTCAGAATGTCTGTTTTTCTAGGGATTTTTGAGCTCTAAAACCACCTGTGATTGAATAAATGTAAAGTAGAGCTGTTTAATGTCACACTGTGGAACATTCCAGGGAGAGCAGTGACGTATCCATAGAAACAAGCAGGTGCCAGACCCCCAACCAAAAAGTTACACAGTGCAGGTTTAAGATTTTAAGATTTTTGCAAAACGCTCGTTTTCCCACTTTGGCCACTTTTTTTTTCGGTTTTAAATTTTACTTCCTGGTTGGAAATCGTGACTTCACAGTGGGAAATGAACTGATGCCCAGAAAAACTCCTCTAATGTCACAGAAATTATCTGACAAATACAAATATAACAAAATGCCTTTATTTTGATTAAATAATGTAACTTAATGTACTTAATTTAAGTAACAGGGAAAAAAAAAAGTTTCTTCGTGTAAATTGTGCCGAACGTTTGGACAGAATTCTCCCAGTGTGACGTCATCAGTGTGTTTAGAACTCTAATTTTCAACATGATTTTCAACTTTTCTTCACAAATTGCTTCTTGATTAGTTCATTTATATTTACAATAGTCATAATCCCACCAAATTAAATTGAAATTAGAGAATCATAAAAATGTGTCATACGCACTTTAAGCAAACAAACAAAATGGCCCCTGACCTCAAACTCGAGCAGTAAACGAGTGCCTTGGTGATACTTTGCAGTGACATCATGCTGGGGGTGTTCTACATGTATGGCTATGGCGGAATGTTCAGAAGTTACCGTAAAGACACAATGCACACATAAATACAAAAAAATAATTTAAAGATAATGGCTGAAAACCAAGAAAAAATACTGAAGAGATTTAAAGAGCACGTGATCAGAGCGCGAGTTCACGGTTCTGTTCAGGAGTTTGATTTGACACTAAAAGGAGAAAGACTCACTGAGAAATTGTTGGCTAATGCTAATGCTAATCCTAATGCTAACGGTAATGCTAACGCTAACGCTAATGATAATGCTAATCCTAACCCTAATCCTAATGCTAATGCTAATGCTATCTTGTGACTGTTATTTGAGAGGGACTTGTTCAACAGTAAAATCATCTCACCTGTTGGAGTTCAGATAAATCAGGTCTTTCTGTTGGATTGTATTAAATTTAAACTCAGATTAAAGTCTAACTCGAGTAACAGCTTCAGACAGAGCAGTGCCTATAGTTAGCATCACATCCTCAGAGAATGTTGATGTCATCAGCTGCAAAGTATCGACAGAATGTTGCGACGTCATGTCAAACTCAGCCTGTGTATTTGGCTGAAGCACAGTGTGACACTGGACCTCTGGGGCCGTCGTACCGTTGATGACTTCCTGTCTCTCGATCTCTCTGGGCGTGAGCGCTGAGAGCGCGTCTCTGCCGACGGCGCTCTGCCAGGTGGGGGCGCCCTCCTCCAGCTCCACCTCCGCTCCCTGGTCGTCCTCACTCAGGACCTCAGCTGCTCCGGCGCTCTGGGGCTCCACACGGCGACTGCACAGACACAGAGTCAGTCACTACCCATCACTAACCCGCACTCTTTAGCGCCCCCTACAGTGACTCACTCACAGAGATTCAGACTCACGGCTCACTACAGTCGGGTCACGTGACTCTGGCTCTGGGTGAAAAAAAGTCTAAAGGCTAAACTGTGATAAAAGTTGATTTGTGTCATAAATAAAGATCAGATCAGACTGACACAAGTGTTTATGGACTAATAATAATCACACGAGCTTCTGTCACGCTGGATTTCACCTAAACGGACTGGAGGATTTGATTTTTGGCTGAAACGTGGAAGTTATGGCTCTTTTAACAGCTGGAGCTAAAGCGGCTAACGCTAGCACCGCTAACACCAGAACGGTTTATTTAGTCGAGTTTTATTCAGAATCAGAATCAGAGCCACAAACCAGAGATTTTATTATGAGTAATAGTACTATAGTAGTAGTACATGAGTATAACAGTAGTAGTATTTGTAGTACTTTTATCTGCTTCATTCAGTCAGGTGAGTAATAGTACTATAGTAGTAGTACATGAGTATAACAGTAGTAGTATTTGTAGTACTTTTATCTGCTTCATTCAGTCAGGTGAGTAATAGTACTATAGTAGTAGTACATGAGTATAACAGTAGTAGTATTTGTAGTACTTTTATCTGCTTCATTCAGTCGTGTGAGTAATAGTACTATAGTAGTAGTACATGAGTATAACAGTAGTAGTATTTGTAGTACTTTTATCTGCTTCATTCAGTCAGGTGAGTAATAGTACTATAGTAGTAGTACATGAGTATAACAGTAGTAGTATTTGTAGTACTTTTATCTGCTTCATTCAGTCAGGTGAGTAATAGTACTATAGTAGTAGTACATGAGTATAACAGTAGTAGTATTTGTAGTACTTTTCTCTGCTTCATTCAGTCGTGTGAGTAATAGTACTATAGTAGTAGTACATGAGTATAACAGTAGTAGTATTTGTAGTACTTTTATCTGCTTCATTCAGTCAGGTGAGTAATAGTACTATAGTAGTAGTACATGAGTATAACAGTAGTAGTATTTGTAGTACTTTTCTCTGCTTCATTCAGTCGTGTGAGTAATAGTACTATAGTAGTAGTACATGAGTATAACAGTAGTAGTATTTGTAGTACTTTTATCTGCTTCATTCAGTCAGGTGAGTAATAGTACTATAGTAGTAGTACATGAGTATAACAGTAGTAGTATTTGTAGTACTTTTCTCTGCTTCATTTAGTCGTGTGAGTAATAGTACTATAGTAGTAGTACATGAGTATAACAGTAGTAGTATTTGTAGTACTTTTATCTGCTTCATTCAGTCAGGTGAGTAATAGTACTATAGTAGTAGTACATGAGTATAACAGTAGTAATATTTGTAGTACTTTTATCTGCTTCATTCAGTCGTGTGAGTAATAGTACTATAGTAGTAGTACATGAGTATAACAGTAGTAGTATTTGTAGTACGGGTTGTGTCCAGTTAAACTCCTGTCTCTGTAGTCGTTGTTTCCCCGACTCTCCCAGTGCATTGTGGTCTATATTGACGCTCTGGTGACACCGATGACCACGACTTTTCAAGGTGCATTGTGGGAAATTTGGAGTGCACTACTTTTTCACCAACTGGAGATTCGGACAAACCTGAAAATGGAGAGAGCTCTAAACAGTGTCTTAAGGAGGAACAGTGTGGACATTCGGACACAGTCCCTCCTAACAGCTGTTCATGTGTTTACCCGTTGCCATGGTGATGCTGGATAGATGTGTTTAATGTCATACCACGGAACATTCTAGGCAACAATAACATCTCCATGGAGACAAGCAGGTTTTAAAGTTACGCAGTGCAGCTTTAAAGCATTTAGTTGAATATTTGAAGACTCGGAGGAAAAGTGGAACCTGAATGTGTCCTGGTCATCGTCCTGGAGCTCCACACTGGCAGGGCTGAAGTCGAAGTGTGAGCCGGAGCCAGAGCCGGGGCCAGAGGCGGGGCCAGAGGGGGCCTCTGCAGCCGGGGGCCCCTCAGACAGTCGGGGGCCCGGGGACAGAGACGATGCATCTGTATTTACAGGAATGAAAGTGCATATGAGGTTAGTGACATTAGATTGAAGGTTTTACTCAGAATTTTGCATCTTATCTCCTGTTCTTTATATATAGTGTTAAATTTCTTCCTACAGACAGGGATTTTCTATTTAAAAATAGTTTATATAATAATAAGTTTTGTGTTTTGTTTTTTTTATCTATTTCCTAACCTAATGTATTGAGATATTTAAAAGGCCAATATTACACAAAATGTCATGTTCTAATGTTGTTCCTCCTCAAAAACACCTGGAGTTGTGTTTGTTTCGTTCACACATTTGAGTAACTCTTTATTATTAGTCTGTCTCCAAACGCTCTGTTCCACCTTGTGATGTCATCAAGTGGTAGTTTTCAAGCTCCTTTTACCTTTAGTTCAGTCGAGATTTCCAGGACTGAAATGATCCAAATGATTCTAGTGAAAGTGTGTGGAGTTTAAAAACACAGTGGAGCACTTCCTGTATTACCACATGATGACATCACAAGGTGGAACAGAGTGTTTTCAGTCTGAGAGAAGAACTCGTGTTAAATCTGCAGGTTTGTGTGTTAAACATGTGAATGAAACAAACACAACTCCAGGTGTTTGACGAGGAAACGACATTAAGACCCTGTTGTACTGGATATTCTGTTGTTCTTACTGCAGTCCAACTCGTGCCCGCTGGGGTCCGGTGTGTGTCCAGGTGTGTGTCCAGGTGTGTGTCCAGGTGTGTGCCCAGGTGTGTGCCCAGGTGTGTGCCCAGGTGTGTGCCCAGGTGTGTGCCCGGGCGCAGAGTTGTGAGAGGGGGGAGTCCCGCTGGGTGAGGCTGGGGTCACAGGGCTGGAGGGGTCCACCTGCTCCGGCGGAGGGAGGAGCTTAGGGGACCTCTGTTTGCTCAGCTCCACAGCCTTCCCTGCAAACACAGACACATGTGTGATACTAACTGAAGCACTGCTCTGTCTGAAGCTCTGTGACTCAAATTAGACTTTAATCTGAGCTTTATTTTAAGACAATCTGAACATAAAGACCTGACTCTGAACTAGCATTAGCATTAGCATTAGTCATAGATATAGAACGGTAGATCTCGCGTTCCACCTCTTGGCATGCGTTAACACCGCCACCATCTTGGTACGGGGGTTCCATGGTCTAAGGTAAAGTTTTTCACAGTATCAGCGAGCGAAGATGCCGGACTTTTCCGCCGTATACGAATGATCGAACGAGCGGAATAAGAAAACGAAAGAGCAAAAGCAAAACATTTCATAGGTAAGAGTTTATTTTGTAGAACTATGATACTAAATGATGTGTTTTGAACCCAGACTGACTGAACCAGGACTAAACCAGGACTAAACCAGGACTAAACCAGGACTGAACCAGGACTGAACCAGGACTGAACCAAGGACTGAACCAGGACTAAACCAGGACTGAACCAGGACTGAACCAGGACTAAACCAGGACTGAACCAAGACTAATCTTGTTTGGCGCTGACATTAAGTCTAGCTCGGGGCCCAGTCTGTACCCGGGGCCAGACCGCAGGCCTCTCCTCACTGCCAGGGTCTGACTGCTCCCCATGCTGCCCCCGCCGCTGTCCCCAGCGCTGCCCCCGCTGCTGCCCCCGCCGCTGCCGGAGCGACTCACACCGGGCACTGCCATCCTGATCCCCACTGTCCGAGCAGAGAGAGCCCGGGCCGTGCACAACAACAGCCGCCGCAGCACCGGAGGGACACGGGCACGATTCATAAATATAAACCTCTTCTATATCACTTTATTTGCAGCTCGGTTGTAAAAACACGTCTGACATTTGTAAATCGCCTTGTCCCCAATTGACGTTCGTTCATTTAAAGCAGCGTTACGCCTGTACCGAGATGGCAGCTTCGTTGACACAGTCATTGCAATAGACCGCGGGAGTCGGTGTGAGATCTACTGTTCTGTATCTACGAGCATCAGCCAACAGTTTCTCAGTGAGTCTTTCTCCTTTTAGTGTCAAATCAAACTTTGAAACAGGACCATGAATCCCCTGATCACAGGAACATGAAAATGTCTTTTTAAATCATCTTAAAACTTTATCTGTGTTTGCTAATGTGTGTCACCATGTTAGCTGCTGAACTTTCTGCCATACACATCCATGCAGAACTCCCCGAGTGATGTCACATTTGAGAAACAGTACTGGGAGTGTCAGACCTGAGGTAGACTCCACCCGGCTGAGGCGTCGAGGTGTAGGCAGGATGATGGGGAAGCGCTTCTTCACCTTCTCCTCTCCCTCTTTCTCCGTTTTGACGGTTTTCTGGAGATTAAACAATAATCGTTTAATCGTTTATTGTGAGAAAACCACCGAGTGGAAATGGACAGAGCTCCTCTCCACGTTCCAGACACAGATCTAGAAAAGACCTGGAAAAACTCTTCCCCTGTCCTGGTGCCAGAACCACTAGTGGCCGCTTCAGGTACTGCAGCTCAAGAAACACCCACTCCCACAGAGGTGCACCTGACCTCTGACCTCTGACCTCTGACCCGATCATAGAGCACAGTGTACCAGAGGGTCAGGGTTAGTGTATCTGACCTCTGACCTCTGACCTGACTAAATGTATTTTTGTGAATTCAAACTGCCCGTGTTCTGACAGGGCATCCACAGATTTCACAAAGAGCTGATTCTGTCGGATTATTCTGAACTTTTAAAAATGTTGAAATCCTCAAAGTGTCTAAAAGTGTCTGATTGGTCAGAAGTGACCACATGGTGCACGTTTCTGACATGACTCGGGTGGGGGAGGGAGGCCAGTGTTCAGGAAGTGTTTTTTTTTTTTTTAGCACAGGTCACTGAAAACAGCTCCATCTTTTGTTCATCTTCAGGTCTGATTCTACTCTGACGGTTAAAACGTGCTCACGTGTTTGGAACACGGCAGGAGGCGGGTTATACATGTCCATTTATATAAACAGTCTATGGCGTATATACTACTGTAGTCTCTGTGCTCCTAAACGTTCTGATTCAGCTCAAGATGGTTCTAAACACATTCAGGAGAGGCTCGTGTCTGTCCTGTGTATGGGACCTTTTCAGTATCGATACCTGAGTATGTTTAGTGTGTGATTTTCTTTGGCGCTGTACCTTCTGAGCGGAGTACCCGCGTTGTGGATTTAGCTACAACTACAAATGAAAAATGTCTGACCGGTAACTTCAGTTTCAGTGGCTTTACTGAAAAGATGCTGCCGGTGTCAAATCATTCACTTTATGTTCTAACTCATTGTTCTTCTGAACATGTTTATAACCGTCTGATAGAACGATCTTCTCTGCTGAGCTTTTCAAGACAACATCCTTTTCTGGAATGCAGAGCACCAGCGCCATCTATGGGTGGAAATATCTGGTGCTGTTATAAAGCATTTTAAACATGAACTTATTGTAGTCTTGTAATGAATTCAATCTGAATATTTTTATTTATCCATCTGTATTTTTAACTGTGTAATACCAAATGAATTAACCATTTTTAACCTTTTTAAACTAAATATTTAACCACCGCCTCCCACCTGGTGGCGCTGTACCTTCTTAGCAGGGATCTTTGGGAGGAAGTTGATCCGTGGCCTCTTTGGCTCCAGTCCTCGTGTCTCCTTCACTTTGACCCCCAGGTGCTTCATGTAGGTCTGGATCACGTACTGTGTGGTGGAACTGGAGACACAGAGGAGCAGTGAGAACTTCAGCTCCTCCAATTTACTTCAGTCACATTATTCAAATATCTTACCACTTATCCTCCTCTGAGGAGTGTGACGCCATCCTGGAACACAAACACACACACAGTCTTAAACGCACAAAGTCTATGGTTGTATCCACAGACACACACACAGAATTGTGGGCCCTCGTGCGTCTGTGGTCCAAGGCTGCGTCTCAATTCTCCCCCTTAGCCCTCCGTCTTAGCCCTACCCCTCTGTTGTGCGCGTTCACGAGAGACAGAGGGGTGTCCCAATACTCTTTTCTGTAAGTGCGAGGGCTAAGGGGAAGGGCTGTTCACCCCTCTGAGCAGAGCGTTTTCAGATGCACCCTTTGTGCAAAGGGGATAGGCGTGGCTTAACGCAAGACGGAGCAAAAAGCAACATGTCGCTGAAGAAATTGGACAAATGTGAGTATTTGCACTCAAGAACCTCATAAAAAGTTGTATAAAACTGTAGTAACTTTTGAAAAGTTGTAGATATACTCATGGCGCCTGCATTTACGCTTTCTGACATATACGGCTTATCGTAACATGCCCGTTTAGAACTATACGCTTGTTACGGTAGAATGTGTAAAGTATTACGAACATGCATGGCCTAAAAGAACTATATACGCATATATGTTAGACTAGAATGTGTCAAATATATCGCTGTATTTCGCCTCGTAACTCGTCTCATGCGCGTTTAGAACTATACACATGTTACGTAGAATGTGTAAAGTATTACGAACATGCATCGCCTAAAATATTATTGTTTCGTTTCGCCTTGTAAATTATCCCCTATTTATATTAAAAATGACATGTTATTAATCACATTTGTATTTTGTTTAGACATTTCTTGTAGGAGGCTGGACTTGTTGGAGTTGTGTCAGCCCAACAAGCTTCAAAACTTACTTTAAAAATAATGTCATATTGTTGCGACTGCAAAGGGGTGTCCCATTTCTAAGGGTTAAAACACACCCCTTTGCCTTACCCTCTGTTTAAAGACAGAGGGGTAGGGCTAAGGGGTAGGGCTAAGACAAAGACAGAGGGCTAAGGGGGAGAACTGGGATTGGGCCCAAGTCTAATCTGGACCTTTGGCTTCATCAGGTTAAATCTGGGGTCTCCAGTTCAATTTCCCTGAGGACCAAAACATTTCCACACTGAAAAACTGAGCTCCACAAAAAATCAGCCCGGAGACAACGTTAAAACGTTAAAGTTGATGAGGGAGTCTGACTGAACAGTGTCCAAATCTGAACTGATACACTGAAGTTGGGGTTGGGGTCTTGCGGCCGGTCCAGATCCAGATCGGGGTCCGAAGTTGGCCCGCAGACCGCCTTTTGGAGACCCAGGTTCTAGAATGAAAACACTGCTTCAGTGTTCTTTCATTTTCAGTTCAAATAGAAAATCTGCTCACAAAACGTCGTCGATCTTGGAGAGGATTCCTTCAGCACAGACACACTCCCTCTCCAGGGCCTGCTGCTCCCTGCTCTGCTCCCTGCTCTGGTCCCTTCCCTGGTCCGTGGTCTGGTCCATGGTCTGGTCCATGGTCTGGTCTCTGGTCTGGTCCTGGTCCAGTTTGGAGAGCTCGTCTTCAGCTAGAGTCAGACCCATGCTGCGTTTGTGCCTGGAACACACATTTACTTTAGTTATTTAACGAGACAGGGACAGAGTAAACACTGCTCCAAAAAAATAAAGGAACTTTGAAAATACAGATTTCAATGTGAAAAAATCTGTTGTGTATCTAAACAAATATGGACAGGCTAATGTCTGAGGAACAAAAAGATGTTCCTCTTTTAATGGAAATGAACACCAGGGGCTCTAGAGTGGCAACAGTGAGCGCACCTCGAAAACAGGACGGCTTCTTCATGTGGAGGTCATTTCAAGTTTCTCCGTCTTGGTGTTTTTTGGCTTTGGTTTTCCACCAGTGCTGCTTTGGCTACAGTGATGATCACTACCTACAGAAAGACCTCGAGCAGGACACTGGTGTGAAGGTCTCTGCCCAAACAATCACAGACTTCATGACAGTGGCTTTAGGGCTCCACGTCCTGCAGTGGGCCCTGTGTCCCCCTCACCAGCACCGTGGAGCTCCACTGGCAATGACTAAACAACACCAGAATTGTCAAGTCCTCCACTGGTGCCCTGTGCTCTTCACAGATGAGAGCAGGTTCACCCTGAGCTCCTGTGACAGATGTGAAAGAGTCTGGAGAAGACGAGGAGAACGTTCTGCTGCCTGCACCAGGGTTCAGTGTGAGCGTTTGGTGGTGGGTCAGTGATGGTCTGGGGAGGCAGAACCATCCAGTGGACAGTCCTCCACCGGCGAGAAAACGCCTGTCTGACGCCATGAGGTCCTTGAACCACCCTACGCTGGTGCAGAAGGTCCTGGGTTCTGCCCGGCCTCATGTGGGAAGACTCTGTGGGCAGAACCTGGAGGATGAAGGGATCGATATCACTGAACGTCCCTCACGATCACCTGACTTAACCCTGAGAGAACCTCTGGGACGTTATGTTTGGGTCCATCAGACGCTCCAGGTTCCTCCTCAGACTCTACAGGAGCTCAGTGATGCCCTCACACAGATCTGGGAGAACATCCCACCAGACTCCGTCCATCTTCTCATTAGCAGCATGTCAGGATGTAAAACATGAACACGAGGAGCCACACAAGAGACTGAGAAGCATTTTGAGTTGGAGAAATTAAATTCTGGCGAAATAGCCGAGCCACATCATCATTTCACTTGAAACCGTCAAGTTTTCAACCCCACCCGCACTCCCCAACCCGCCGAGGACCCACGCTCTCCAACCCGCCGAGTACCCACGCTCTCCAACCCGCAGAGTACCCGCACTCCCCAACCCGCCGAGTACCCACGCTCTCCAACCCGCAGAGTACCCACGCTCTCCAACCCGCCGAGTACCCGCGCTCCCCAACCCGCCGAGTACCCGCGCTCCCCAACCCGCCGAGTACCCGCGCTCCCCAACCCACCGAGGACCGCCCACTCTGTTAGATTTTTCACATTCTGACTGTGGGTGGAGTCTTGACTCTAGCGCAGGTGTTTAGCGGCAGGTGTTTAGCGGCAGGTGTTTAGCGACTCTTGAAGTGCCAGAAAAATAAAATGTAGAGTTGTGAGTGTTTGGGACCTGAAGTCTTGGAGCAGTCTGAGCAGGTCCGAGTGCAGCGAGGTCTGGACGGTCTGAGTGAAGGTTTTACACAGATCCTCTGGGAGCAGCTCCACACGCCTCCGCTCTGCTCAAACACACAAACATCAACACGGATTTATGTCCAGCCCATCCTCATGGTGGAAACTCAAAAACCAGTAAAAACCTGATAACCAAAGTCACACGTCCTCACTCGAGAATCCACGAGATGCCATTTTCAGGTCTGTTTTCTAACGCCGTTTCCTCACAAACACCTGGAGTTGTGTTTTTTTCATTCACACGTTTCACACACAAACCTGCAGATTTACCCTGAGCTCTTCATTCTCTTCCACCTTCTGATGATGTGTGTTCAGGAAGTGCTCCACTGTGTTTTTAAACTCCACACACCTTCACTAGAATCATTTGGATCATTTCAGTCCTGGAATTGCCAATCTCCACTGAACTAAAGGTAAAAGGAGCTGTTCACTTGGAAACTACCACTTGATGACATCACAAGGTGGAACAGAGCGTTTGGAGCTTTGGAGATGTAGACAGACTAATAATAAAGAGTTCCTCAAACATGTGAATGAAACAAACACAACTCCAGGTGTTTGTGAGGAGGAAACAGCGTTCTATCGTGGATTAAAGTTCACAGAGTCAGTTTTGCGGAATATAAACAAAACTTCACTATAAAAGCCGTGGACTTGTGCATAAACTTTAATGTCCAACGGCATTTCTGTTTCTATCCCACTAACATTTGACATAAGACCACATTCCTATTTATCTATTTATGTTATTTACCTGTTAGTTTATTTGTATTAATTAATTAATTAATTAATTATTATTATTTTTTTTTTAATTAATGGGTAGGGTATTGGGAGGGGGTTGGAGGCGGGGAAAGGTGACATTACATTACTACTAATTGTTTTTTTTCTGTGACATCTGTTTTATGTGCACAAAAAAGTAATAAAAAAGACACAAGTCCACATTCACACCAGTGTGAAGTTGTGATGGGACAAGATCTCGTGAGACTTTTTCCTCCTGAATTAAAAAGTTAAGAGCTGGAACAATTTAAGAAGCTGTAGCTCAGAACACAAGGACCACTAAAAATAAACACATAAAATAAATTTAAATATTCAAGCCAAAATTGTGAAATGGTTAGCAAAATCTCGTCTCGTGTCTCGAGTCTCGTGTCGTGTCTCGAGTCTCGTGTCGTGTCTCGAGTCTCGTCTCGTGTCTCGTCTCGTGTCTCGAGTCTCGTCTCGTGTCTCGTCTCGTGTCTCGTCTCATGTCTCGAGTCTCGTCTCGTGTCTCGTCTCATGTCTCGAGTCTCTTCTCGTGTCTCGTCTCGTGTCGTGTCTCGAGTCTCGTGTTGTGTCTCGAGTCTCGTCTTGTGTCTCGAGTCTCGTCTCGTGTCTCGAGTCTCGTGTCTCGTCTCGTGTCTCGTGTCATGTCTCGTCTCGTGTCGTGTCTCGAGTCTCGTCTCGTGTCTCGTCTCGTGTCTCGAGTCTCGTGTCTCGAGTCTCGTGTCTCGAGTCTCATGTCGTGTCTCGTCTCGAGTCTCGTCTCGTGTCTCGAGTCTCGTCTCGTGTCTCGAGTCTCGTCTCGTGTCTCGTCTCGTGTCTCGAGTCTCATCTCGTGTCTCGAGTCTCGTGTCGTGTCTCGTGTCTCGAGTCTCGTGTCGTGTCTCGTCTCGAGTCTCGTGTCGTGTCTCGTGTCGTGTCGTGTCTCGAGTCTCGTGTCGTGTCTCGAGTCTCGTGTCGTGTCTCGTGTCGTGTCTCGAGTCTCGTGTCGTGTCTCGTGTCTCGAGTCTCGTGTCGTGTCTCGTGTCGTGTCGTGTCTCGAGTCTCGTGTCGTGTCTCGAGTCGTGTCTCGTGTCGTGTCGTGTCTCGAGTCTCGTGTCGTGTCTCGAGTCTCGTGTCGTGTCTCGAGTCTCGTGTCGCGTCTCGCGTCTCGTCTCGAGTCTCATCTCGCGTCTCGAGTCGTGTCTCGTGTCGTGTCTCGAGTCTCGTCTCGAGTCTCTTCTCGTGTCTCGAGTCTCGTCTCGAGTCGTGTCTCGTCTCGTGTCTCGAGTCTCGTCTCGAGTCTCGTCTCGTGTCTCGAGTCTCGTCTCGTGTCTCGAGTCTCGTCTCGTCTCGTCTCGTGTCTCGTCTCGTGTCTCGAGTCTCGTCTCGTCTCGTGTCTCGAGTCTCGTCTCGTGTCTCGAGTCTCGTGTCGTGTCTCGAGTCTTGTCCCCCGTGTCACGTCACTGTAAAACTGTCTGAATTGTTTTTAGTCTGAATTTCATGTTTGGAATTCTAAAGTTGTACTGTGGAACTTTTCTGGTGGAGGGTCTGTCAAATGCTCGTCTCCATGGAGATGTTATTGCTTTGTCTGGAAATCTATCTTCATGGACCAAGTTCCAGGTCAGATCTGTGGAGAGGCGACCCCGCTCACAGTCAGAATGTCTGTTTTTCTAGGTATTTTTGAGCTCTAAAACCACCTGTGATTGAATAAATGTAAAGTAGAGCTGTTTAATGTCACACTGTGGAACATTCCAGGTAGAGGAATGAGTAAAAAAGCAGGTGATGGACCCTCCAACCAAAAAGTTACACAGTGCAGCTTTAAGTACAAATTTTCACGTGAGCTGGTCTCACCGAGTTCAGCTGCCACAGCCTCTGGAACCGGGACTTTCAGATTCTGCAGCAAAAACACAAACGAAACAAATGTGAACAACAAAAGTCCACAAACCAAACACACAGGACGCACACACAGAATGCACACAGAACACACACAGAACACACACACAGAACACACACACAGAACACACACAGGTACTGAAAGTAACAGTGACATTTACAAACACCAGCTTCAGTTTCCTTCCAAACACTGAAACTGATATTTAATAAAACTCTACGTGAACAAAATATTTCAGTTCAAAAAGAAATACAAAAAAAAATCTTTATGAAATATGAAAGACGTGGAGATGCAAAAGGATTACTGATACTTTTTATGTTTAACAGAAGAAGAATGTCAAAGAAAAAGAAAAATGTGTAGAAGATGTCGCTAAACTCTGCGGAAAAGGCATTTCGGTCGGTTTTCTTCAGCTTTTTGTACGAGTCACAGCAGAGACTCAAACTCAACAGCTTCAGAAAATCCCCGAAAACTCACCTGATTTTAAATAACTGCTTCTGTTTCTTTCATTTGTGTTTGTGTCTGTGCTGCTCTGTCATGAAAAACTCTAAATGTTTTATATTATTATTATTATTATTATTATTATTATTATTATTATTATTATTATTATTATTATTATTATTATTATTAGGGATGGAACAAAATTTCTAATAGAAAAATGATCTCGTGAGATTTTCCCCTGGATTTACATTTGGACTGGACAAAAAGGCGACGAACGTTTTGGCAGCAGTGGAAGGAAACGGAGTACAGAAGTAAAAGTACAATTTTGAAGTATTTGTACTTTACTTAAGTCAATTTTACAGTGGGTACTTTTTACTTTTACTCCACTACATTTCAGAACAGACTGAAAAGTAAAAAGTTCTTTTCTTTATAGTCTGAGACCTGCTGAAACGGCGGAGACTTATTTTTAGCACTTTTAATTAGAGTTAACGTTCCAATTTTAAACAAACCAAATCTACTTTTACTTAAGAAGATTAATTCATATGATACTTTTACTTTTACTCGAGTAATCTTTTGCCCCTGAATCTGTACTTTTACTTAAAATAATAAAATGAAGTATTTTTGAGTTCCAAAAAGCAGCACTTGGACTGAAACAAAACTCCGAATTCAAGTTTAAAAACAAATTATAACTGTGAGACCAAAATTGGAATATTAATCATGAAATTTATAGATTAGGAATTTTGTTCAAATCTCGTCTTGTCTCATTCTTGTGGGCCTGATCTCGTATCGTCTTGTGGAAACGGCGCCTCGTCACAATCCTGATTATTACAGATCTGATGGAATTATTACAGCTCGCGTGACTCACAGCAGCTCGGTCCAGGAAGAGGCCGTAGAAGTCCATGAAGAATCGGCGGCTCTCTTTGGCGCTGGTGAGTCTGTGCAGGTCGGCGTACAGGAAACACAGCTGGAACCACAACACAGATTCAGCAGATTTTCAATTTTAAACGCTGCGTTTTAACTCTAAAAAAACATTTCTGAATTGTTTTTAGTCTGAATTTCATCTTGAGGGAATTTTAAAGCTGCATTGTGTCTTTTTTTGTGTCTTTTTTTGAGCTCTAAAACAACGTGCGATTGAATAAATGTAAAGTAGAGCCGTTTCACTTTCAGGTTCTTAAATTCAACCGTCTAAATTCAGAGTAAAATTTGCAGTGAAAAATTTCGCAGTGAAGATCCAAGATGCCAAGGCAAAAGCAACTGATCCAGAGTGAGTCGATCTAACTGAGGAACAACAGGGAACCGATCTGATTGGTCAGAATGAGCCTCATTAAAATCGTGTCCCATTTCCTACTTTCCTCGCTTCCTTCTCCTTGATTCCTTTCCTCGATCCTCCATTTTTCAGTCAAATGTGTCATATTAAGGAGTTCCACAGAAAACCAGAGAGTGATGGAGTAAACCTGAGGGAACAAAGGAGTAAACCTGAGGGAACAAAGGAGTAAACCTGAGGGAACAAAGGAGTAAACCTGAGGGAACAAAGGAGTAAACCTGAGGGAACAAAGGAGTAAACCTGAGGAGGCTTCAGGAGCAGACGTCAGAGAAAAGAATCAAACTTTCTTGTTCTCAGGAGGAGTTTAGATCTTCTCTCCCCCTCACCCACTTCCTGCTGAATCAAGGAGAAGGAAGGGAGGAAAGTTTGTGAAGAAAAGTTTAAAAATATGAAAATTACAGGAAGTGAAGAGTTCCACTTTAGAGCGCCCCACACTGATGACATCACAGTGGGAGAATTCTGTCCAAAATTTTGGCACAATTTACACTTAGAAAACACATTTTTCTGATACTTTAAACATGATTTCAACAAAATAAAGGTGTTTTTTCATAATTGTATGTGTCAAACAACATTACGTTAGGGGAGTTTTGGCCTACTCTGCATCATGGTTGCCAGGTAACAGTGTGACATCATGATTTCCAACCAGGAAGTAAAATTTGAAGCCTAAAACGTTTTTTCCCAGTTCGGCCAAACTGAGAAAGAAAGTGTAAAATATTTAGTCAGATCTTAAGATGTGTAGTCCAATCTGTCATAGGCACTTTAAAGAACTTTTATTATAATTCCAAACTGAGTGCCTCGGACTTTTTTGACCATTTTTTACTCTTAATCACAGTAAGTTTTTATGCCACAGGACAGCGAAGACGACGGGGACAGGAAACAGCCTCTGTCCTCAGTCACATGATCGATTGCTTTGGTCTTGGATCTTTAGCCGGATTCATCCCGTGTGTTTGGAAAGTTCACCAGAGGAGCCGGGTCAAACTGAGAGACGACGTGATGGAGGAACACAGCCAGGTGAGCAGGTCGAGTCTTCAGCTGGTCCATGCTCTGGAAGCTGCTGCACTGTCCGTTCATCTGCAGGTGGAACCGAGGGTCAGATCCAACACACTTCAGACTGGACTCAAAACGTCCTCAAGGGCCAAGGGCCCAAACTCAACTATTGTCTGATCTGTGTTCGAACACATCCTCGTGTTCTGTTTCATTCACACGTTTAACACACAAACTCTGCAGATTTAGTTCTTCTCTCAAACTGAAAACACTGTTCCACATTGTGATGTCATCATGTGGTGATACAGGAAGTGCTCCACACACCTTCACTAGAATCATTTGGATCATTTCAGTCCTGGAATTGCCGATCTCGACTGAACTAAAGGTAAAAGGAGCTGTTCACTTGAAAACTACCACTTGATGACATCACAAGGTGGAACAGAGCGTTTGGAGCTTTGGAGATGTAGACAGACGAATAATAAAGAGTTCCTCAAACATGTGAATGAAACAAACACAACTCCAGGTCTGACTTTGAGGAGGAACATCAGAACATCAGAACATGGATTAAATCTCTCAGGGGTCAGTCTGTGTAAAGGACCTTTAAAGTTGGACTGTCCCTTTGACTAAAACACAAGAGAAAACAGTGTGACCGAGACTCACCTGTCCAGGCTCGAAGTCGTCGTCCTCTGCGCCGATGATGTGAGGGTGGAGGGGGGTCGGGGGGTGGAGGGGGGTCGGAGGGTGGAGGGGGGTCGGGGGACAGGCCTGGACACACAGAGAATCAGTAAAAACATGGACACTGAGCGTAGTGTTTTGCACAGGTTGGTGGTGTGATTCCAGCTGCCACAGATGAATGCTGCCATTGTGTCCTTGGGCAAGACACTTAACCCCCTCGCCTCCTGGGTCTGTGCACACTAGGGTGTGTGTGTGTGTGTGTGTGTGTGTGTGTGTGTGTGTGTGTGTGTGTGTGTGTGTGTGTGTGTGTGGTGATGTGAAACACTTTGAGCCTTGAAGGAGGAAAAACTCTGTATAAAAATGTGACCAATTCCCGATTAGTTCTGTTTTTCACATTTTGAAGTCAGTAAAGAGCTGCAGCTCTTCAGCCTGGAGGAACCGTGAAGGATCAGCCCAAGACCCCAGCCCCAGGGGTCCAAACGTGACCGCCCCTGGCCCCGGGGTCCAAACATCACCGCCCCAGGCCCCGGGGTCCAAACATCACCGCCCCAGGCCCCGGGGTCCAAACGTGACCGCCCCTGGCCCCGGGGTCCAAACATCACCGCCCCTGGCCCCGGGGTCCAAACATCACCGCCCCAGGCCCCGGGGTCCAAACATCACCGCCCCTGGCCCCGGGGTCCAAACATGGCGCCTGTTCAGGTCACTGGGTCGGGCTCAGTCACAGGGAGGCTGCACATATAAACAGTGTTTCAGCTCACGTGTCCCTGTCCTCTGTCCCATTGTCCTTCTCTTCCTGTTTAGCTTCGCTCTGAACACGTGAGGAGAAACCGGCCGCCTCTGAGTCGCCCTCAAACACATCCCCATGGCAACGGAGTGGTTGGGTGCTCTTGTGGCTGACTGGCTCACACACAGAGCAGATTTTGAAACTTTCTATTTTTTGAGCTCAGTTTTTAACATCATATTATGGGATTTAATCCAACTAAGAAGTGCAGCATGTGCAGCTCAAAGGACACAAATAAAGGACTGTTGGATTGTGTGAAATGAGCTGAGTGTTTGAGACCTTCAGAGGAAATACTTTGACAGAATGTACCATTTCATCACCAACGAAACACCAGAGCGGAGTAAGAACAAGGCGCATTATAAAAAGTCACGTTTGTGACACATCTTAGTAAAGTGTCGTATTACCACATTACTGCAAAATCAAATATATTATTGTAGGTTGCTTTTGTAACATGTTACTCCCAACACTTTATTAAGGTTCAGATCCTGATTTTCAAAATGTAGAGAAATTAAAAACTCCAGGATCATGTAAAGTGGGTTCATACGAACACTAAAGACCAAGACGAGGATCCTGACAGCAGCAGTGACAGCGACAGGGGCCACGGCTTTTCAATAGAAGGTGAATCGGAGCCGATGGAGCCCATACTCACTTCCTGTTTGGAACGTGGTGACTAGCGGGTTAGCCAAGTCTACTTTTATACACAGTCTATGGGCTGTACCTGTCCCAGGGCCTCATCCGTGTCCTCTGTCCCCAGCGGGTGTGCCTCTGGGTGGGGGTCCTCTGGGTGGGGGTCCTCTGGGCGGGGGTCCTCTGGGCGGGGGTCCTCTGGGCGGGGACAGGGCGTGTCCCTGCTGATCTGGACCTAAAGGACAGGGACATGACTGGAGCAGTGCGGCAGGGACACAGAGTTTAGTCTGAAACACTTGAATCCCCGACACAGACACACACACACAGAGACAGAGACACACACACACACACACACACACACACACACGCACAGAGCAGCAGATACAGAACCTCCCACTGTGACACTGAACAGAAGAAGGACTCATGTCGTCTTCCAACTCTGTCCCACACTGCGTTTACACACAGGTTTATACACACGTTTTCATACACCTTTACACACACCTTTACATACGCATGTTTACACCCACATTTATGGGCACACCTTTACACATGCCTTTACACACAGGTTTACACACACATTTATACGCTCTCTGTGTGTATAAACGTTATTCTGACTTATTCTTGTCTTTGCTCAGTGGTTTTGGTTGAATTCTCCTGCACAGGGACTTTACTCACTGGGCTCTGGAATCCACCGTCTCTGTGTGAAGACGGAGACATGTCCACGCACAGCCCGCCGTCGTCCACGCCGTCTGTAACCTAGGAAACGGAGACACATGTGAGACTCAGATGGACAAAAGATGGACAATCGAATCCATCTCCCACAGATAAATGCTGTCGTTGTGTCCATGGGCAAGACACTTAATGGTGACTTGTGGAACTTTTCTGGTGGAGGGTCCGTCAAATGTTTTTCTCCATGGAGATGTTGTTGCTTTGTCAGGAATGTTTCACAGTATGGCATTAAACCTTTCTATCTTCACGGAGACCAAACCAGACCAAGTTCCAGGTCAGATCTGTGGAGAGGCGACCCCGCTCACAGTCAGAATGTTTGTTTTTCTAGGTATTTTTGAGCTCTAAAACCACCTGTGATTGAATAAATGTAAAGTAGAGCTGTTTAATGTCACACTGTGGAACATTCCAGGCAGAGCAGTGACGTATCCATAGAAACAAACAGGTGACGGACCCCCAACCAAAAAGCTACATAATGCAGCTTTAACCCACTTCGCTCCCAGTGTGTGCGTGCACTGGTGTGTGAATGTGTGTGTGTGTGAATGTGTGAAAGTGCGTCGAGTCTTGAAGGTGGAAAAGCGCTGTATAAAAATGTGTGGCTGTATAATCCACATGTTTTGGTGTTTTGGTGTTTTGGTCACATGACTGCGCGTGCTGGACACACCTGTATCTCCGGTCGAGGCTCCGCCCTCAGGAGTGGATCTGATTGGCTGCTTCTGTAGTCGCTCTGAAACAGTCACATCAGAGGTTAAAACTGCAGGATATTTATCATAGTTTTACAAACTTTAAAGCTGCACTGTGTAACTTTTTGGTTGGTGGTGCGTCACCTGCCTGTTTCTATGGAGACGTCACTGCTCTGTCTGGAATGTTCCACAGTGTGACATTAAACAGCTCTACTTTACATTTATTCAATCACAGGTGGTTTTAGAGCTCAAAAATACCTAGAAAAACAGACACTGACTGTGAGCGGGATCACCTCTCCACAGATCTGACCTGGAACTTGGTCTGGTTTGGTCTCCATGAAGACAGAAAGGTTTAATGCCATACTGTGGAACATTCCAGACAAAGCAATAACATCTCCAGAAAAATAAAAGCATTTGACGGACCCTCCACCAGAAAAGTAATACAATGCAGCTTTAAGTGGCAGTCTGAGGAAAAACAGCTCCATCGTGCCAAGTTCCAACACGGACCATCACCATCTACTCTTGTTACTCTCTGTTATTATATTATATTGTGATGTTTGAGCTACTGTATCCAAATCATTTCCCTTGTGGATCAATAAAGTTTGTCTAAGGACAATTCCATCCAAAATACAGGTTTACGTGGCACTTGAAACAAGCAGAATAACGTTCACCCCACATGGAATCACAGTCACTGGAGAAATGTAGAAATGTACCATGTTTGCACTAAAATGGACCCCAAAAAAATGATTATGAACAGCAGACACTATTCACACACCACACACACCACACACACATCACACACCACACACACACCACACACACATTTTAGTAAAAGTGGATTTAGTGTTTAGTTCAAATGTCCCATAGGCCATTTTCTGTTCTGTCCTAAAGTCGTTTCCTCGTCACAAACACCTGGAGTTTTGTTTTGTTTCATTCACATGTTTAACACACAAACCTGCAGATTTAACACGAGTTCTTCTCTCAGACTGAAAACACTCTGTTCCACCTTGTGATGTCATCATGTGGTGATACAGGAAGTGCTCCACTGTGTTTTTAAACTCCACACACCTTCACTAGAATCATTTGGATCATTTCAGTCCTGGAATTGCCGATCTCGACTGAACTAAAGGTAAAAGGAGCTGTTCACTTGAAAACTACCACTTGATGACATCACAAGGTGGAACAGAGCGTTTGGAGCTTTGGAGATGTAGACAGACTAATAATAAAGAGTTCCTCAAACATGTGAATGAAACAAACACGACTCCAAAACACAACTTAGAACTAGAACACGGTTTGCACAGGTCACAGAGGTCACAGGGGTCACAGGGGTCACAGGGGTCACAGAGGTCACAGGAGTCACGGGGTCACAGGGGTCGCAGGGGTCACAGAGGTCACAGGGGTCGCAGGGGTCACAGAGGTCACAGGTGTCACAGAGATCACAGAGGTCACGGGTCACAGGTCACAGAGGTCACAGAGGTCACAGGTGTCACAGAGGTCACGGGTCACAGGTCACAGAGGTCACAGAGGTCACAGGTGTCACAGAGATCACAGAGGTCACGGGTCACAGGTCACAGAGGTCACAGAGGTCACAGAGATCACAGAGGTCACAGAGGTCACAGGTGTCACAGAGGTCACAGAGGTCACAGGTCACAGAGGTCACAGAGGTCACAGGTGTCACAGAGATCACAGAGGTCACAGGTGTCACAGAGATCACAGAGGTCACAGGTCACAGGTGTCACAGAGATCACAGAGGTCACAGGTGTCACAGAGATCACAGAGATCACAGAGGTCACAGGTCACAGGGGTCACAGAGGTCAGTTTGTGTGATGTACAACCTTTAAATGTTAAACGCACTGACCTGCAGCTCCTCCAGGGGGCACGAGGCCAGGGGGCTGAGGGAGAGCGGGGGGCTGGGGGACAGTGGGCTCCTGAGGGACAGAGGGCTGGTGCTGCCCCCTCCTGACAGAACAGGGGAGTGCACTGAGGACACGGGCGACAGGGGCGACAGGGGCGACAGGGGGGAGAGGTCGTCCTCCAGGGGGATCTGGGGAAGACCCGGGGGCCGCCCCAGAACTGTCAGGGCCACATAGGAACCAGCTGTGGAGAGGAACAGACAGAAGTTCAGGCAAAGCTTTGAGGATCATTTGTTTGTTTCTAAAAGTTGGACATAAATGTGGAATGTGCTGACGTCTCAGTGACGCTAACTGTAAGCTCTGCTCTGTCTGAGGCTTTAATCGGAGCTTTGATTTAACACAATCTAAACATAAAGACCTGACTGATCTGAACTCCCCCAGGTGAGAGGATCTGAGCTTTAAACACGTCCGTCTGAAGAACATCAGCCTGGAACTAGAACCAGATCTGAAGGTGAATCCAAGATGGCGTCATGTTGTTTTCAGTGGCCTGGGCTCATTGGAGCATCTCGGCAAAAAAACATTTTAACTTCCGCGTTACTTCCTGAACTCTGACCTCACACCACAAAACCTGTGACGTCAGAAACGTGCCGTTCTGACCAATCAGAGCGAGAGCTGCTAGAGCGGAGCGAGCGCGGCTCAGAGCGGCGAGGCTCAGTCTGACAAAGATCACTTTTAGGAGCTTTGAGGATTTAAACATTTTAAAAGGTTTATGTCGTGAAAATAGAAAAGAATCCTACAAAATCCGACCTCTGTGAAAGCCGGATGCCCTGTCAGAACACGGGCAGGTTAAATTCCCATAATGCATTGCGCTCTATGGGAGAATTCTGTCTGGGAGCTGCAGTACCTGGAGCGTCCACTAGAGCGGGGACAGAGGGGGTTTATCCGGTTCTTATAGATCCAAGCATTATAGTCACAAGCTAGCAAGCATTAGCATTAGCATTAGCATAAGTTTTTCAGTGAGTCACTTTCACCTTTTTATGTCAAATCAAACTGATTTTTTTCTTGCGTTTTCTTGAAACTTTGTCAGTGTTTGCTAATGTGTGGATGGTGTCCATGGCAACAGCTGAATACTCACTGTGTGTTGTGTGGTGTTGTGAGGTGAGGTGGTGTGTTGTGTTGTGTAGCAGTGTGTGGTGTTGTTTGGATGTGGAACAGACTTACACTTGATGAGTTTGACCACCTCGATGTGGTTGGAGTGAGTGACCAGAGTCCCGTTCACCTGCCGCAGCAGAGAGCACTTATATATATATGATTATATACATACATATACATACATATATATACACAGTTATATACATACATACATAGATCCTTACATTATATGATTATTTACATACATATACACACATCCTTACATTATATGTGATTATACACATATATACACACTAGTATAATATGATATATGGAGCAGGTCAGAAAAGCAAACAGCTGAAACCCCGACCCGGACCCCCGACCCGGACCCCCGGACCCCCGACCCGGACCCCCTGACCTCTTCACTACGGAGGCACAAACCTGGGCTCAGACTTAAAGCTGCAGCGTGTAACTTTTCATGGAGATGTTATTGCTTTGTCTAGAATGTTCCACAGTATGGCATTAAACCTTTCTATCTTCATGGAGACCAAACCAGATCAAGTTCCAGGTCAGATCTGTGGAGAGGCGACCCCGCTCACAGTCAGAATGTCTGTTTTTCTAGGTATTTTTGAGCTCTAAAACCACCTGTGATTGAATAAATGTAAAGTAGAGCCGTTTAATGTCACACTGTGGAACATTCCAGGCAGAGTAATGATGTATCCATAGAAACAAGCAGGTGACGGACCCGCAACCGAAAAGTTACACAGTGCACTGTTAAAGACCCATGTATCCATCATGGGTTCAAGCTTTCTTCCCGTTTTATTAAAGTTAACGAAGCTGCGTTTGTGTGGAGTTTAATTAAACTCCTACATGATCAGTACAGGTCCACGTGTCACATGGGTGAGGTGAACTTTGACCCCAGTGTGACCTCCCAGTGCGAGGGGGCGGAGCTGAGCTGACCTTGATGATGCGGTCTCCGGTCTGCACTCCGGCCCTCATGGCGGCTCCATCTGAAACACAGACTGTGGTCAGCAGGGGGCAGCAGACTCACACCAGGGCCATGTCCCAGTGTCCACACGGTCCCTACAGGGGGCGCCGTTTAGGGATTTTTTATACAATCAACAATCGAAGCGCCAAACTCTGATCTCAGGGAAAAGAAGTGATGTGTTACGAGAGTTTTGGAGGAGACGTCTTCTGCGTTTGAGACACATGAGACGCGTAAGAGGCTGTGGTTGGATCGTCTCAGGAGGATTTTCGCTCTCTGGTCTGGTTCTTGTGTGGAAAATCATTTGTTTCATTAGATTTTGAATTTTAAATACTGCTGAATTTCTCACTTTGAATTTTTTAACTCTCTGAATTGTTGCTGAAATTATAAGTGTACATTTTCAAAGTGTTTAAAATTCAATATATAAAAATCACCTTTTAAATATTCAGCACAAATATTTTCAAGCCTTAAATTCAACAGTCAAATTCAGAGTGTAAAATTCACAGCAAAGATCCAAGACGCCAAGGCAGAATCAATCGTGTGTGTGCGTGTGTGCGTGCGTGTGTGCGTGCGTGCGTGTGCGTGTGTGTGTGTGTGTTTGTGTGTGTGCGTGTGTGTGTGCGTGTGCGTGTGTACTGACCTTCTTTCACCAGCTGCACAAACACAGGATTGTCTCCGCTCACCGTCAGACCGAAGCCATTTTCATCTCTCTGAATGATCACACAACGCTGCACCAGGCCTAGACACACACACACAGACACACACACACAGACGCACACACACAGACGCACACACACAGAGGCACACACACAGAGGCACACACAGAGACAGAGACACACACACACAGACACACAAAGTTTAGATGGGGAATATCTTCCAGAATTACAGCTCAAAATTACAGAATTTTAAAGAATTGATCAAAAATTAAAAAAAATCCTTGTATCCTGGTTCCCCTTTATTACACCTGATGCCCGTTCACAGTCACCACACACACTGTATAAACAAGTGGACGTCACGCACAGCAGTCAGCTCCAGTCGAATGAAGCTCATCAAGGCTAGCAGCTGTCAATCAAACCTGTTGCTAACGGTAACGAGAGGGGCCTCGGGGAAAGAAGGCGCCTGATTGGTCCGTTATTAATGTTTAGATCTTAATTTAGGGACAAAATGTTGAAATCACCTTTTAAATATTCAGCACAAATATTTTCAAGCCTCAAATTCAACAGTCAAAATTCAGAGTGTAAAATTCAGAGTGTAAAATTCAGAGTGTAAAATTCAGAGTGTAAAATTCTCAGCAAAGATCCAAGACGCCAAGGCAGAACCAATCGATCCTGTGTGATCCGATCGAACTTAGTAACAAACAGGAAATGGTGCAGTGAAGCGATCTGATTGGTCAGAATTCGCCTCATCAAAACCTCATCTCTTTTATTTGTTAAGTGTAAACCCCGCCCACAGATGAGAACCATTAGGAAACAGCCTCTGTCCTCCTCACTCACACAGGATCGATTGCTTCTGCCTTGGCGTCTTGGATCTTTGCTGCAAAATTTTACTCTGAATTTTGACTGTTGAATTTGAGGACTTGAAAATATTTCTGCTGAATATTTAAGGGATTTTTTATCTGAATTTTAAACATTGAAAAAGTATATTTAAAACTTCAGCAAATCAAATTCAGAATAAAAATAATTCAAACATTTTCTTTCAGAGTTAAAAAAAATTCAAAGGGAGAAATTCAGCAGGATTTAAAATATTTCAAAATTCTAAATCTAGTGGAACAAATGATCTTCCTGAGGGGCCACAATAGAAGGGAACTGGAGCCAGAGTCGACAGAGCCAGAAGTGCAGCCACGCTCACTTCCTGTCGGGAACACGGCGGCCTGTTTACACATTCTGTGGCGCGTGCAGAATCAAACCGACAACCATCCAGTTCCAGGGCAAATGCTTAACCCACTGCGCCACGGCTGCTGCGTTTGGACACAGGAAAGTGATTGTTGTTGAGATTTTAAACATACGTCCCACACTCATGTCCTCTGAGGGTCCAAACAGGAAGAGACAGATCCGGGGCCAGTCTGACCTACATTCACAACTACACAACTACACAACTACACAACCATATCTGACACAAACTGCACTCACAGGACTACACCTGCAGGGGGATCTCATGCAAAAAACACTATTTATGCAGAAAAAGGACGAGGAAAAGGATTATTTATGTAAAGACGAATTTAACTTAATTGAATCATGAGTTTAAAACTGACCCTGTGAGGTTAAAGTCCTGTTCCCTCCTCAAAAACACCTGGAGTTGTGTTTGTTTCATTCACATGTTTGAGGAACTCTTTATTATTAGTCTGTCTACATCTCCAAAGCTCCAAACGCTCTGTTCCACCTTGTGATGTCATCAAGTGGTAGTTTTCAAGTGAACAGCTCCTTTTACCTTTAGTTCAGTCGAGATCGGCAATTCCAGGACTGAAATGATCCAAATGATTCTAGTGAAGGTGTGTGGAGTTTAAAAACACAGTGGAGCACTTCCTGTATCACCACATGATGACATCACAAGGTGGAACAGAGTGTTTTCAGTTTGAGAGAAGAACTGAATTTCTCACTTTGAATTTTTTAAGTCTGAAAAAATATGTTTGAATTATTTTCATTCTGAATTTTAGTTGCTGAAGTTTTAAATGTACTTTTTCAGTATGTTTCAAATTCAAAATAAAGATGTCACCTTTTAAATATTCAGCACAAATATTTTCAAGCCTCAAATTCAACAGTCAAAATTCAGAGTGTTAAATTCAGAGTAAAATTCTCAGCAAAGATCCAAGACGCCAAGGCAGAATCAATCGATCCTGTGTGATCCGATCGAACTTAGTAACAAACAGGAAATGGTGCAGTGGAGCGATCTGATTGGTCAGAATTCGCCTCATCAAAACCTCATCTCTTAGGCTGCGTCTCAGTTCTCCCCCTTGGCCCTCTGTCTTAGCCCTACCCCTCTGTTGTGAGCGTTCACGAGAGACAGAGGGGTGTCCCAATACTCTTTTCTGTAAGTGCGAGGGCTAAGGGGAAGGGCTGTTCACCCCTCTGAACAGAGCGTTTTCAGATGCACCCTTTGTGCAAAGGGGATAGGCGTGGCTTAACGCAAGACGCAGCAAAAAGTAACACGGAAATCGGGAAGTGTCGAGCAATCGGGAAGAAATTGGACAAATGTGAGTATTTGCACTCAAGAACCTCATAAAAAGTTGTATAAAACTGTAGTAACTTTTGAAAAGTTGTAGGTATACTCATGGCGCCTGCATTTACGCTTTCTGACATATACGGCTTATCGTAACATGCCCGGTTAGAACTATACGCTTGTTACGGTAGAATGTGTAAAGTATTACGAACATGCATCGCCTAAAATATTATTGTTTCGTTTCGCCTTGTAAATTATCCCCTATTTAATGACATGTTATTAATCACATTTGTATTTTGTTTAGACATTTCTTGTAGGAGGCTGGACTTGTTGGAGTTGTGTCAGCCCAACAAGCTTCAAAACTTACTTTAAAAATAATGTCATATTGTTGCGACTGCAAAGGGGTGTCCCATTTCTAAGGGTTAAAAACACACCCCTTTGCCTTACCCTCTGTTTAAAGACAGAGGGGTAGGGCTAAGGGGTAGGGCTAAGACAAAGACAGAGGGCTAAGGGGGAGAACTGGGATTGGGCCTTTTATTTGTTAAGTGTAAACCCCGCCCACAGATGAGAACCATTAGGAAACTAATGTCCTCCTCACTCACACAGGATCGATTGATTCTGCCTTGGCATCCTGGGTCTTTGCTGTGAATTTTACACTCTGAATTTTACACTCTGAATTTTACACTCTGAATTTTACACTCTGAATTTTACACTCTGAATTTTACACTCTGAATTTTACACTCTGAATTTTACGCACACATTTTACGAATTTTGACTGTTGAATTTGAGGCACAAAATATTTGTGCTGAATATTTAAAAGGTGATTTTTTTCTTATGTTGAATTTGAAACACTTTGAAAATGTACACTTATAACTTCATTAACTGAGATTCAGAATAAACATTATTCAAACATCTTTTTTCAGAGTTAAAAAATTCAAAGTGAGAAATTCAACAGCGTTTAAAATTCAAAATCTGATGAAACAAATGATCTTTCATAAACTCTGCAGGTTTGTGCGTTAAACGTGTGATTGAAACAAAACACAACTCCAGGTGTTTGTGGTGAGCAGAGGTTTGGCCGGTAGAGGGCGCTGTTATGAGACGCTTTAAAGTTTAGCTGAAGCAGTGAAGAGGGGAGTCATTCTACAGTGTAACCACGGCAACCTCCACAAATCACTGTCCACACAGCTGACCCCTGACCCCCGCAAAGGTCAACACCACCAGACAAACCAGAGTTTCAGAAACAGGAAGAGCAAAGTCGAGGACACCAAAGAAAGAAGTGAATCTTAAAGCTGCACTGTGGAACTTTTCTATCTTCATGGAGACCAAACTAGACCAAGTTCCAGGTCAGATCTGTGGAGAGGCGACCCCGCTCACAGTCAGAATGTCTGTTTTTCTAGGTATTTTTGAGCTCTAAAACCACCTGTGATTGAATAAATGTAAAGTAGAGCTGTGGAACATTCCAGGTGGAAAAATGACGTTTCCATAGAAAAAAAAAAGTGACGGGCCTTAAACCAAAAAGAAAACAGAACGAGTTCTTTTAACACGGTCTGCGGTGGTCCAAAGAAACACACATCGAGAAGGTTCTGGGTTCCAGTGTCACACCGTGTGAAGACGTTCTCTGTCCTAATGTGACGTACTGGTGCTGAAGTCCAGACTGTTTAAACCTGTCCAGAGTCAGTGCTAGTGCAGCCTCTTTGGACGCGTCTCTGCAGGTGAAGGGTCTGGGGTCACAGGGTCAGAGGTCAGAGTACACGCTGACTCCGACAAACAGGAGCTCACACATCGATATAACAGAATAACAAAGAGTAAAAATATAAATGGTGATAATAAATTCTAAATAAGAAGCAAAAAAAAAGCAAGAGACACACGTCAAATAAGGTGGAATTATAGAAATGTTTATGGACAAGTCAAAATAATAAGTCATAAAAAGAAATTATAAAAAGTAAAAAAAAAAAAAAAATGA